>ML787482.1:165154-192087 GCA_009831015.1 Picea engelmannii | reverse complement strand
TAACCAAACATTTCTTGTTTTTTCTTATAGTTCTTAACCAAATGAGATTCGAACTCTACACCTCTTAAACATTAATGATGTCCATTCTTTACTTTTCAATTTTACCTAATTTATAATTATTTTCCTAAAAGTTACATCCAACTCACCATGTTCATTTCTTGTATTTCACATCACATTAAAGAGAAGTTATGTCTCAGTATCTATCCTTGACTTTTCAATTTAAGAATTTATTTATATTTTCTTTTTTCCCTACATTACATATATCTCACCCCTTTCCTTGCATTCCAAAGACGACTAGAGGATGTTTTTATTTTTTTCATTTATATATAAAAATTTAATGCTTATAATAGCAATTTGGCTTTTGATGATGCTAAAAACCAAACATGCCTGCCAATATTATACTTTTATTATGTCATTTTGTTTCCTAATTCCCCGAATAAGCACCTTTTTATGGTTATTTAAATTTATTTTTAATAATTTTCATTGATTAGCTAACCACTTGTTTACTTCTTGTCGTCTTTGAGACAACCTCGCTTTCAATATTTTCCATCATACTTTAGTCTTTTCTTCTTACTTTCCTAGACACAGTGTTGTATTATAATATATATTTACAAAAATTAGAAAGTACAGAGAAGATTTTCCCCGTATCCAACCATTAAGGTTTCTAAAATCACTTAATTTATCCTACGTTGAATTTGACAAAAACAAGGCCTCCAAAGTTGGCTTTACAAATTGGGTCCACTAGTTACTTTTATCAGCAGATTAACTAGAAATATTAGTAATTTTTTTTTTTTAGTTCCTGGTTCCATATTGATTACCTGACATGATTCTTCTGGTTTGTTTCGATTGGCCCTTAGTGTTGTGGGAGCCCACCCATCGATCAAGTTTTTCAATTATGTTCAGTAACATTCCTAGAGGGAGGATTCACGACATGTCAAGCTTTTCCCTTTGCATCTAATTGAGCCACATATTTCACCGTTTGTGCGGAACTTAAATAGGCATAATGATTAAAAACATGTGTTTCCTCTTGAAAATATGTATACCTCTTAATAATGATATTAAAAATAAAATATTATCATTATAAATAATTATGCTTTTAAAATTATAAACTTGATGTTATAATAATATTAATTATAAAAAAAACTTTATCATTTAAATATTTTTTCATAAAATTTAAACACATATCTCTTTTAAAAAAACCATCAACAATTTTTACTAGATAAAATTTGAATTTGTAGTGCATGTATTAACATAATACATGTACTAATAAATAAATACCCGTCGGGTAGTGATCAATTTAAAAATTAAAGAGATAAAGAAAATGCACCAAAAAGAGGTGTGACAATATAAGAAGGAACATTGTTCACCTTTTTCCCTTTCTTTTTTTTGATCTTTATCCATCTTCCTATAAAGGGTCCATGAGAACTAATTGTACATTAAAATTGTTGAATTCAAGAGATCTTTTTGTTCCTCTTAATGGAATTTCATTGATAGTGATCTCCCAAAGGGGAATCCCAATATTCATTACTTCTTCTTGAACCTCCAAGGACAAATTTAATTATTCCATCTTCTTTTCCACTCCATCATTGTTATCTTTCTCTACCTTTATTGAGGGGCCACTCCATCATTGATATCTTTCTCTACCTTTATTGAGGGAGAATTTTTTGCACTATGATCATCTTCATGTGATCCAGATTATTTTGAGAACGAAACAAAGACAAAAATATAACCGATATATAACAAGGAAATACACAGAGATAATCCAGAGAACACATAAATATAGTGAAAACCAACTTCTATTAGTGAATAAGATAGAAAAACACTATAGAACACAAATTGGCATAATGGGGAAGCCTATCTCTGAAAAGAAAGATATGTTGGCTATGCTTCATTCGTAACAAGCTTTACATCACACTTCATTGCATGCTTAAAGGGCCTCCTTCACCTCAATTATATATGAGAGAGTAAGAGGAGAACAATTCCCATGATGCATGTGGGATAAATTGGACTAAATTTATAAAATGTCATAGGCATGTAAAACACTAGGACTTCCCACATGGTCACTCATCCAAGTACTACTCTAGCCCGGGCATGCTTAACTGCAGAGTTCTAATGGGATATGGTGCATTGACGCTATGTTGTAGACATCTACATAAGACCACTAGGAAATCATTACATGATGTCTGTAATTAACAAATGAAGATGACATTACATTCCATTCCCTATTGACAAAAGGATGTGTTATCACATATAGTTGTAAAGGGTAGCAGGTCATCCAAGTCTATGGTCTGCACAGGAAACGTCCAAGCGCACCCCTTTTTGGGTTCGAAATACTGGTAGACGAACATATTCATTTTTCAACCGTAAGATCTGAGCGAGAGAAATATCAACTGTTAGATCAACAAGATTAAGTCATGACCATCAGATCTCATCAGAGAGAAATCGACAGTAGGGAGGCATTGCAGGGATTGGGATACAAATTAAAGTTTCCTCAAGTTGTGAGCCCGTAATCGCTCACAATTGTTGATCTTGTTAGATCAACAGATCAACGGTGCATATCGATCTCGATATGAATGAGCATCTTCGCATTGTGGGGATCAGAAGGGAAATTAAAATATCTACTAGTTGTGAGCCCGCAATCACTCGTGGCCATTGATATTTCAGCAGGGGACACATGTCAGGCGATCTCATACTCCGAGAGAAAGAAAGCGGAAGTTGAGTAAGTAAAGGACTCTTGAAGGCCCGAAGCTCGAACTCCCGAAGTAAATCTTGGTCATCCAAATCAAGAGGCCACGCGTCACCAGATCTCACACTTCGAGAATTCGACACTTCGGAAGATTGCGCGAGCAAGTAGGAGAAAAAGGCCCGAAGCCCGAACTCTCGAAGTAAATCTCGACCGTCCAAAACAAGAGGACACGCAGCGCTAGATCTCACACTTCAGGAATTCGACACTTCGAAGGATTATAAGAGCTAGCATTGAAAAGGCCTGAAGCCTGAACTCCCGAAGTAATTGTGAGTCGTTGATATTCGCAGTAGGAAGCAGGGTCCATCCAAGAGCGACACATGGCAACAAAAGAGGGGATTTCCCAGATCGTAGATCGTGACCAGATCAACGACCACATTTCATTATGGGGACGCAACATGCTTGAACGATAAAAATCTTCAGTGGTCCCGCATTTGAAACCATGGTATAGCGACAGAGCTACGTGGCAGATGGTGGTGAATTGTGGGCTCAAAAGTGGTGTGGATCCAAACCGCCTTTGATGGCCCCGCAATCATGTGCTTATATAACGTCAAATCCGAGAGCAACACGTGGTTGCCCCCTAGACATTAGGCAGCGTTCTTGATCCGGATTATTTTCGGCACGAAATGAGATTGGAGATATAATAAAGAAATGCACAGAGATATCGCAGATATTCAATAATATAATATAAATGTATCAGAGATGCAACCATAAACACAGATATACAGTAATACACGATTTCTATTAATGAAAGAAATGTACAGAGACTGTAAAAATACAGAGTGGAAGACTCGCTAGAATGGTGGCAGCTTATCTCTAAGAAGAGATGTGACGGCTACTCGCATTCACAGGAAGATGATTACAATGAGGTTTTGAAGGCCTTTTTACAATAAGTAGGAACGCCAAAAACCCTAGACATCCAAAAACCTAACCCTGGGAGATGAAGCGCCAAAAGTCATGTGGGCCCCGTTTGGGTAAGTGAGTACATCAACTTCCCGGGGTCGTAACTTTTGCATACGATCTTCGTTTTAGGCGTGTGATAGCTCGTTGGAAAGGTATCGTAGAGGAGATTCATTTTGGGGGCTCAATCATGCCTTTGTATATCATTGAGAACCTCTATCTCTAAAAACCTTCATTTGGGCCCTAAAAATGGCCCCGAAAATTAAAACCTGCTAAAAATAGTAAATTGCCAAAATTGCCAGAAAGCCATTTTGAGCCATTTGAAAAAGGTGGGTGGCCACCGATATCCACCTGGATCAGTTATGATCCTAAGGAGGATTTAGTTAATGGAAGGGGACTGGTAGTTGAAACCTCATCTTAGTCCATAAATAGAAGGCATGGAGGGTCTGGCCGTGGAGACAAAGTTGCCAGCCCGAGGTACCACGATGCAGACACATACTGGTCTGAGCTTGCGTCTAATGGGAGAATACACGCATAGTCCGACGGAAGGATGTGCGGACGTAAAGCCTTGAATGAGATGGCCAGGTCACACTCCTGGTAGTTATGGAATGATCGGATTATAAATAGATCAGTTTAGATTTTGTAAGAAGGGGGGATGTTTTTCAGAGGTTGGAGAGCCGAGAGAGTTTTAGGAGCAGGGCTCTGTATTTCAGTTTGTAAGCCCAAGGGCTTGGATTGCAAATATCATGTTATTGAAGATTCCTTTGAAATGTTTTTATCAGACCGTCTTCTTAGTTTACATGTTGTTCCGCTTCTTCTTGTCTGGTTGTAATATCTGTGATTCATAGATTCCTGAGGTGGTGGAGGATCTGTTGTTATCTTTCCCATGTTCATCATTTGTCACTCAAACCCTTCATGTTTTCCTTCCTATCTGAATGCAATCTCTCTGATTTATGGATTCCCGAGACGATGGAGGATTTGTTGTCATCATGCCCATATTTCATGGCTCATCGGATAGTTTCTATTTTCCTTCTTGTCTGGATGTAATCTCTCTGACTTATGGATTCCTAAGGTGATGGAGGATCTATTTCCATCATGCCCATCTTTCATGGTTCATCATATAATTTTTTTTTTCTTCTTATCTGGATGTAATCACTCTGATTTATGGATTCCCGAGGTGATGGAAGATCTGTTGCCATCATGCCCATCTTTCATGGTTCATTAGACCTTTCTGTTTTTTTTCCTGTCTTGGTGTAACATCTCTCTGATATATGGATTCTTGAGGTGGTAGAGGTTCTGTTGTCATCTTGCCCATATTTCATGGTTCTAGAATCAAACATTTTCTGTCTTCTTTCTCCTCATCACCACATAAAGCCTTTTGTTTGATAGGCAGTTTAAATGCCTTCATTATTCATGATACTTATGACTCCATAGCCCAATGGTCGAGGACTGATCTGCATTTACTTTTGTTATCTTTTCCTCTCTCTACAGTCTTACTGATCCACCTACTCAAACCATTTTAATCCATTTTACCCTTTGTTTTGATGGGCATTGGGCTTATCTTCTTGCAGTAAGAGGGTGACTCTCAGTGCTAACATTCATGGCATCGTTGTCGGGGACGAAAGTGAAGATGTATTCTCTGGGAGAATGACAACGACCATTTCTGATCTTTGATGGTGAATAAAGACCAGACACATTCAGACTACATATCATTCACCTGGTGACTCCATGATTAAAGAATCCAGTGGCGACTCCACAGTTTTAAGAAGTCATATTTGCATATGGAATCCATTTTGGCTCAGATGATTGCTCCTTTTAATTTCTCTTTTGTTCTTGATTTTCCAAATGTTGTTCCTACTATGGATGAGTGGGGTGATTTTTTGCCCAAATTTAGCAAACATAGAGATGACAACCTTGCAAAACATTTGCTTGAGTTTCATGAACTCATGCATCAGTGGCAAATACATCATGAGGATGTATTAATGAATATGTTCATGTACTCATTAGAGGGAGTTCCTTGTGAGTGGTATCGATCCTTGCCCCCTGCTAGCATCTCCTCCCTGGAACAGTTCCATGCAGCTTTCAATATTCATTGTCAATTTTTTTATTCCTCTGAGTTATTTTTTCATAGCTATTGTGAGGAGTATAAAGACTGTGTTCAGGATACAGTTGATTCTTATGAAGGTTGTGAGAATGAAGAAGATACCTTGGAGGAGGAATCGTTTTTTTCTCTTCCTTGTTCATCTGCATCTGATGAAAACTGTGTTTGTTGTCTCAGTAAGGAAAGTGAAAAAATTGAGTCTGTTCTGGAAGCTGATATTCTTTGTAGCCTTGTCTCTAAAAAGCCTAGATATGAGCAGCCTATTTTTGACTCATATGATGATGATAAGATATTGCTTCTTGGATTGAATCTTGAAAGGCAGCTTGTGTTTAATACTGAAGAACAATTTTCTCATGTTGGGCAGAAGATAACTCTTGGTATGGAATTCGAGGCTCCTCCTTTATTTGATCATTATGGTGACAATGATGAAGATCCTGAGGTGTTTTTTGTCTTGGAAGAAAAAAGCATTAACAACCAATTTTCTAATGAAAGTGAAAGATTTTACCAAGAACAACATGTTATAGAGAAAGAGCCATCCATTGGAATACATGAGGAGATTTATTTCCATCAGCTAGCAGGTGTTATCAGAGGGGGCAAAAGAGAAGTGGATCAGCATCCTACTTCAACCTTTCACTCACCTGTGCTTTCCACAGACATCCAACCAGATGTGAGCAACTGTAAAGAAGAGCAGGCTTTCTATTACTAATCTAACAGGGTTTATCACCTATTTTATGACCTTGTGGGGGAGTACATGGAGTTTCATTTCCTCCATGTATCGAAGCCTTCAAGCTTTATTTTACCTTCATCATTAGGAGGAAATATGAAGAATGTAATTAATTTGTTGTCACAGTTTCATTGTCCCTTTCTCATCAGTGACAAAGTAAATAAGTTTTCAGTCAGGAAGTTACTTGAAGGGCTATGGTGAAATTTTGATTTCACCTAACACGTTGTAAAAACATCAGTTAGTGTAGGATTGTACATAAATAAGATCCTTCTAGAGCATGTGTGTTTGCTTTCTTTTTGTAATTAGAGTAGTGTACATATCAACCCACTGTCTTCAACGCAATATATTTGAGCTCGACTCCACAACCCAACAGCTAAGGCACTGGAACTGCTTGTTCTTGGTAGCTCACAGGGAGCATGCCATCCCCTGTGGAGACAAATGTTATCACATATAGTTTTTAAGGGTATCAGGTCATCCAAGTCCGTGGTCTGCACAAGAAACTTCCAAGCTTAACCCTTTTTAGGTTCGAAATACTAGCAGTCGAACATATTCATTTTTCAACTGTAATATATGAGCGAGAGAAAGATCAATCGTCAGATCAACACGATTAAGTCATGACCATCAGATCTCATCGGAGAGAAATCGACGGTGGGGAGGCATTGTGGGGATCGGGATACAAATTAAAGTTTCCACAAGTTGTGAGCCGACAATCGCTCACAATCGTTGATTTTTCTAGATCAACAAATCAACGGTGCATATTGATCTCGCTATGAACGGGCATCTTCGCATTGTAGGGATCAGAAGGGAAATTAAAATATCTGATAGTTGTGAGGCTACAATCGCTCGTGGCCATTAATATTTCAGCACGAGACACATGTCAAGCGATCTCGTACTATGGGAGAAAGCAAGCAGAAGTTGAGTAAGTAAAGGAATCTCGAAGGCCCGAAGCCCAAACTCCCGAAGTAAATCTCAGTCGTCCAAATCAAGAAGACATGCATCACTAGATCTCACACTTCGGAAGATTGCGTGAGCAAGCAGGATAAAAAGACATGAAGCCTGAACTCCTGAAGTAAATATCGACTGTCCAAAACAAGAGGAAACGCGGCGCCATATCCCACACTTCGGGAATTTGACACTTTGGAGGATTGTAAGAGCTATCATTGAAAAGGCTCAAAGCCCGAACTCCTGAAGTAATTGTGAGTCGTTGATCTTCGCATCAGGAAGCAAGTTCCATCCAAGAGCAACACATGGTAACAAAAGAAGGGATTTCCCAGATCACAGATCGCGACTAGATCAACGACCACGTTTCATTGTGGGGACGCAACATGCTCGAACGATAAAAATCTTGAGCGGTCCCACCATTGAAACCATGGTATAGTGAAAGAGCTATGTGGTAGATGGTGGTGAATTACGGGCTCAAAAGCAGTGTGGATACAAACCTCCTTTGATGACCCCGCAACCATGTGCTTATATAACGTCAAATCCAAGAAAAACACGTGGCTACCCCCTAGGCATTAGGTTGCATTCTGATCTCGACGAGGATTTAGTTAATGGAAGGGGACCGGTAGCTGAAACCTCAGCTCAGTCCATAAATAGAAGGCATGGAGGTTCTGGCCGTGGAGACAAAGCTGTCAGTATGAGGTACCACGATGCAGACCCATACTGGTTTGAGCTTGCATCTGACGGGAGAATACACACAGTTTGACAGAAGCATGCACCGACGTAAATAGTTGAATGAGATGGTCAGGTCACACTCCTGACAGTTGTGGATTGATCAGATTATAAATAGAGCAATTTAGATTTTGTAAGAATGGGGGTGTTTTTCAGAGGCTGGAGAGCCGAGAGAGTTTTAGGAGCAGGGCTCTGTATTTCATTTTGTAAGCCTGTGGGCTTGGATGGTAAATATCATGTTATTAAAGATTCCGTAGAATTGTATTTATCAGACCGTCTTCTTAGTTTACATGTTGTTCTATTTCTTCTTGTCTGGTTGTAATATCTGTGATTCATGGATTCCTGAGGCGGTGGAGGATATATTGTTATCTTGCCCATGTTCATCATTTGTCACTCAGACCCTTCATGTTTTCCTTCCTATTTGAATGCAATCTATCCGATTTATGGATTCCTGAGACGATGGAGGATCTGTTGTCATCATGCCCATATTTCATGGCTCATCGGATAGTTTATGTTTTCCTTCTTGTCTGGATGTAATCTCTTTGACTTATAGATTCTTGAGGCGATGGAGGATATTTTTCCATCATGCCCATCTTTCATGGTTCATCAGATAATTTTTGTTTTTCTTCCTGTCTAGATGTAATCACTCTGATTTATGGATTCCTGAGGTGATGGAGGATTTGTTGCCATCATGCCCATGTTTCATGGTTCATCAAACCTTTCAGTTTTTCTTCCTATTTGGGTGTAGCATCTCTCTGATCTATGGATTACTAATTTTTTTTTTTTAGCACAAATTAGCAGGTACCCTTGGTTCCATATTGATTACCTGACATGATTCTTCTAGTTTGTTTCGATTGGCCCCTAGTGTTGTGGGAGCCCACCCACCGATCAATTTTTTCAATTATGCTCGGTAAATTCTACAAGCACCACATGTGTCCGCATTCCCAGAGGGAGGATTCAGGATATGTCAAGCTCTTCCCTTTGCATCGAATTGAGCCACATGTTCCACCGTTTGTGCGGAACTTGAGTAGGCGTAATGATTAAGAACATGTGTTTCCTCTTGAAGATATGTATACCTTAATAGTGATATTAAAAATAAAATATTATCATTATAAATAATTATGCTTTTAAAATTATAAACTTGATGTTATAATAATATTAATTATAAAAAAAACTTTATCATTTAAATATTTTTTCATAAAATTTGAACACATCTCTTTTAAAAAAAACCATCAACAATTTTTACTAGATAAAATTTGAATTTGTAGTGCATGTATTAACATAATACGTGTACTAATAAATAAATACCCGTAGGGTAGTGATCAATATAAATATTAAAGAGATAAAAAAAATGCACCAAAAAGAGGTGTGACAATATAATAAGGAACATTGTTCTCAATTTGACCTTTTTCCCTTTCTTCTTTTTGATCTCTATCCATCTTTCCTATAAAGGGTCCATGAGAACTAATTGTACATTAAAATTGTTGAATTCAAGAGATCTTTTTGTTTCTCTTAATGGAATTTCATTGATAGTGATCTCTCCAAGGGGGAATCCCAATATTCATTACTTCTTCTTGAACCTTCAAGGACAAATTTAATTATTCCATCTTCTCTTCCACTCCATCATTGATATAATTCTCTAACTTTATTGAGGGGCCACTCCATCATTGATATCTTTCTCTACCTTTATTGAGGGAGAATCTTTTGCACTATGATCATCTTCAGCTGATCCGGATTATTTTGAGAACAACAGAAAGACAAAAATATAACTGATATATAACAAAGAAATACACAGAGATAATGTAGAGAACACATAAATATAGTGAAAACCAACTTCTATTAGTGAATAAGATAGAAAAACACTATAGAACACAAATTGGCAGAATGGGGAAGCCTATCTCTGAAAAGAAATATATGTTGGTTACGCTTCATTCGTAACAAGCTTTACATCACACTTCATTGCATGCTTAAAGGGCCTCCTTCACCTCAATTATATATGAGAGAGTAAGAGGAGAACAATTCCCATGATGCATGTGGGATAAATTGGACTAAATTTATAAAATGGCATAGGCATGTAAAACACTAGGACTTCCCACATGGTCACTCATCCAAGTACTACTCTAGCCCGGGCACGCTTAACTGTAGAGTTCTAATGGGATCTGGTGCATTGACGCTATGTTGTAAACATCTACATAAGACCACTAGGAAATCATTACATGATGTCTGTAATTAACAAATGAAGATGACATTACATTCCATTCCCCATTGACAAAAGGATGTGTTATCACATATAGTTGTCAAGGGCAGCAGGTCATCCAAGTCTATGGTCTGCACAGGAAACGTCCAAGCGCACCCCTTTTTGGGTTCGAAATACTGGTAGACGAACATATTCATTTTTCAACCGTAAGATCTGAGCGAGAGAAAGATCAATTGTTAGATCAACAAGATTAAGTCATGACCATCAGATCTCATCGGAGAGAAATCGATAGTAGGGAGGCATTGCGGGGATCAGGATACAAATTAAAGTTTCCACAAGTTGTGAGCCCGTAATTGCTCACAATTGTTGATCTTGTTAGATCAACAGATCAACGGTGCATATCGATCTCGATATGAACGAGCATCTTCGCATTGTGGGGATGAGAAGGGAAATTAAAATATCTACTAGTTGTGAGCCTGCAATCGCTCGTGGCCATTGATATTTCAGCAGGGGACACATGTCAGGCGATCTCGTACTCAGAGAGAAAGCAAGCAGAAGTTGAGTAAGTAAAGGACTCTTGAAGGCCTGAAGCTCGAACTCCCGAAGTAAATCTTGGTCATCCAAATCAAGAGGCCATGCGTCACCAGATATCACACTTCGAGTATTCGACACTTTGGAAGATTGCGCGAGCAAGTAGTAGAAAAAGGCCCGAAGCCCGAACTCCCGAAGTAAATCTCGGTCGTCCAAAATAAGAGGACACGCAGCACTAGATCTCACACTTCAGGAATTCGACACTTCGGAGGATTATAAGAGCTAGCATTGAAAAGGCCCGAAGCCTGAACTCCCGAAGTAATTGTGAGTCGTTGATATTCGAAGTAGGAAGCAGGGTCCATCAAAGAGCGACACGTGGCAAAAAAAGAGGGGATTTCCCAGATCGTAGATCGTGACCAGATCAACGACCACATTTCATTGTGGGGACGCAACATGCTTGAACGATAAAAATCTTGAGTGGTCCCGCAATTGAAACCATGGTATAACGACAGAGCTACGTGGTGGATGGTGGTGAATTGTGGGCTCAAAAGCGGTGTGGATCCAAACCGACTTTGATGGCCCCGCAATCATGTGCTTATATAACGTCAAATCCGAGAGCAACACGTGGCTACCCCCTAGACATTAGGCAGCGTTCTTGATCCGGATTATTTTCGGCACGAAATGAGATCGGAGATATAATAAAGAAATGCACAGAGATATCACAGATATTCAATAATATAATAGAAATGTATCGGAGATGCAACCATACACACAGATATACAATAATACAAGATTTATATTAATGAAAGAAATGTACAGAGACTGTAAAAATACAGAGTGGAAGACTCGCTAGAATGGTGGCAGCTTATCTCTGAGAAGAGATGTGATGGCTACTCGCATTTGCAAGAAGATGATTACAATGAGGCTCTGAAGGCCTTTTTACAATAAGCAGGAATGCCAAAAACCCTAGACATCCAAAAACCTAACCCTGGGAGATGAAGCACCAAAAGTCATGTGGGCCCCGTTTGGGTAAGTGAGTACATCAACTTCCCGGGGTCGTAACTTTTGCATACGATCTTCGTTTTAGGTGTGTGATAGCTCGTTGGAAAGGTATCATCGAGGAAATTCATTTTGGGGGATAAATCATGCCTTTGGCTATCATTGAGAACCTATATCTCTAAAAACCTTCATTTGGGCCCTAAAAATGGCCCCGAAAGTTAAAACTTGCTAAAAATAGTAAATTGCCAAAATTGTCAGAAAGCCGTTTTGAGCCATTTGGAAAAGGTGGGTGGCCACCGATATCCACCTGGATCAGTTCTGATATTGAGGAGGATTTAGTTAATGGAAGGGGACTGGTAGTTGAAACCTCATCTTATTCCATAAATAGAAGGTATGGAGGGTCTGGCCGTGGAGACAGAGTTGCCAGCCTGAGGTACCACGATGCAGACACATACTGGTCTGAGCTTGCGTCTGATGGGAGAATACACACATAGTCTAACGGAAGGATGAACAGACGTAAAGCCTTGAATGAGATGGCCAGGTCACACTCCTGGTAGTTATGGAATGATCAGATTATAAATAGATCAGTTTAGATTTTGTAAGAAGGGAGGATGTTTTCCAGAGGTTGGAGAGCCGAGAGATTTTTAGGATCAGGGCTCTGTATTTCAGTCTGTAAGCCCGAGGGCTTGGATTGTAAATATCATGTTATTGAAGATTCCTTTGAAATGTTTTTATCAGACCGTCTTCTTAGTTTACATGTTGTTCTGTTTCTTCTTGTCTAGTTGTAATATCTGTGATTCATAGATTCCTAAGGCAGTGGAGGATTTGTTGTTATCTTGCCCATGTTCATCATTTGTCACTCAAACCCTTCATGTTTTCCTTCCTATCTGAATGCAATCTCTCTGATTTATGGATTCCTAAGACGATGGAGGATTTGTTGTCATCATGCCCATATTTCATGGCTCATCGGATAGTTTCTATTTTCCTTCTTGTCTGGATGTAATCTCTTTGACTTATGGATTCCTAAGGTGATGGAGGATCTGTTTCCATCATGCCCATCTTTCATGGTTTATCATATAATTTTTTTTTTCTTCTTATTTGGATGTAATCACTCTGATTTATGGATTCCCGAGGTGATGGAGGATATGTTGCCATCATGTCCATCTTTCATGGTTCATTAGACCTTTCTGTTTTTTTTCCTATCTGGGTGTAACATCTCTCTAATATATGAATTCTTGACGTGGTAGAGGTTCTGTTGTCATCTTGCCCATATTTCATGGTTCTAGAATCAGACATTTTCTGTCTTCTTCCTCCTCATCACCACATAAAGCCTTTTGTCTAAGAGGTAGTTTAAATGCCTTCATTATTCATGATACTTATGACTCCATAGCCCAATGGTCGAGGACTGATCTGCAGTTACTTCTGTTATCTTTTCCTCTCTCTACAATCTTACCGATCCACCTACTCAAACCATTTTAATCCATTTTACCCTTTGTTTTGATGGGTATTGGGCTTATCCTCTTGCAGTCAGAGGGTGACTCTAGGTGCTAACATTCATGGCATCGTTGTCGGGGACGGAAGTGAAGATGTCTTCTCTGGGCGAACGACAACGACCACTTATGATCTTTGATGGTGAACAAAGACTAGACACATTCAGACTGCATATCATTCACCTGATGACTCCATGATTAAAGAATCCAGTGGTGACTCCACAGTTTTAAGAAGTCATATTTTCAGATGGAAGCAATTTTGGCTCAGATGTTTGCTCCTTTTAATTTCTCTTTTGTTCCTGATTTTCCAAATGTTGTTCCTACTATGGATGAGTGGGGTGATTTTTTGCCCAGATTTAGCGAACATAGAGATGACAACCTTGCAAAATATTTTCTTGAGTTTCATGAACTCATGCATCAGTGGGAAATACATCATGAGGATGTATTAATGAATATGTTCATGTACTCATTAGAGGGATTTCCTTGTGAGTGGTATCGATCCTTGCCCCCTGCTAGCATCTCCTCCCTGGAACAGTTCCATGCAGCTCTCAATATTCATTGTCAAATTTTGTATTCCTCTGAGTTATTTTTTCATAGCTATTGTGAGGAGTATAAAGATTGTGTTCAGGATACAGTTGATTCTTATGAAGGTTGTGAGAATGAAGAAGATACCTTGGTGGAGGAATCGGTTTTTTCTCTTCCTTGTTCATCTGCATCTGATGAAAACTGTGTTTGTTGTCTCAGTAAGGAAAGTGCAAAAATTGAGTCTGTTCTGGAAGCTGATATTCTTTGTAGCCTTGTCTCTAAAAAGCCTATATATGAGCAGCCTATTTTTGAATCATATGATGATGATAAGATATTGCTTCTTGGATTGAATCTTGAAAGGTAACTTGTGTTTAATACTGAAGAACAATTTTCTCATGTTGGGCAGGAGATAACTCTTGGTATGGAATTCGAGGCTCCTCCTTTATTTGATCATTATGGTGACAATGATGAAGATCTTGAGGAGTTTTTTGTCTTGGAAGCAAAAAGCATTAACAACCAATTTTCTAATGAAAGTGAAAGATTTTACCAAGAGCAGCATGTTATAGAGAAAGAGCCATCCATTGGAATACATGAGGAGGTTTCTTGCCATCAGCTAGCAGGTGTTATCAGAGGGGGCAAAAGAGAAGTGGATCAGCATCCCGCTTCAACCTTTCACTCACCTATGCTTTCCATAGACATTCAACTAGATGTGAGCAGCTGTAAAGAAGAGCAGGATTTTTGTTACTAATCTAACAGGGTTTATCACCTATTTTATGACCCTGTGGGGGAGTACATGGAGTTGCATTTCCTCCATGTATCGAAGCCTTCAAGATTTATTTTACCTTCATCATTAGGAGGAAATATGAAGAATGTAATTAATTTGTTGTCACAGTTTCATTGTCCCTTTCTCATCAGTGACAAAGTAAATAAGTTTTCAGTCAGGAAGTTACTTGAAGGGCTATCGTGAAAGATTGATTTCACCTAACACGTTGTAAAAACATCAGTTAGTGTAGGATTGTACATAAATAAGATCCTTCTGGAGCATGTGTGTTTGCTTTCTTTTTGTAATTAGAGTAGTGTACATATCAGCCTACTGTCTTCAACGAAATATATTTGAGCTCGACTCCACAACCCAACAACTAAGGCACTGGAACTGCTTGTTCTTGGCAGCTCATAGGGAGCATGCCATCCCCTATGGAGACAAATGTTATCACATATAGTTTTTAAGGGTATCAGGTCATCCAAGTCCGTGGTCTGCACACGAAACGTCCAAGATTAACCCTTTTTAGGTTCGAAATACTAGCAGTCGAACATATTCATTTTTCAACCGTAAGATCTGAGCGAGAGAAAGATCAATCATCAGATCAACAAGATTAAGTCATGACCATCAGATCTCATCGGAGATAAATCGACGGTGGGGAGGCATTGCGGGGATCGGGATACAAATTAAAGTTTCCACAAGTTGTGAGCCGACAATCGCTCACAATCGTTGATTTTTCTAGATCAACAAATCAACGATGCATATTGATCTCGCTATGAATGGGCATCTTCGCATTGTAGGGATGAGAAGGGAAATTAAAATATCTGCTAGTTGTGAGCCTACAATCGTTCGTGGCCATTAATATTTCAGCACGGGACACATTTCAGGTGATCTCGTACTATGGGAGAAAGCAATAAGAAGTTGAGTAAGTAAAGGAATCTCGAAGGCCCGAAGCCCAAACTCCCGAAGTAAATCTCAGTCGTCCAAATCAAGAAGACATGCATCAACAGATCTCACACTTCAGAAGATTGCATGAGAAAGCAGGATAAAAAGGCCTGAAGCCTGAACTCCTGAAGTAAATATCGACTGTCCAAAACAAGAGGAAACGCGGCGCCATCTCCCACACTTCGGGAATCTGACACTTCGGAGGATCGTAAGAGATATCATTGAAAAGGCTCAAAGCCCAAACTCCTGAAGTAATTGTGAGTCATTGATCTTCGCATCAGGAAGCAAGGTCCATCCAAGAGTGGCACATGGAAACAAAAGAAGGGCTTTCCTAGATCATAAATCTCGACCAGATCAACGACCACGTTTCATTGTGGGACGCAACATGCTCGAACGATAAAAATCTTGAGCGGTCCTGCCATTGAAACCATGGTATAGTGAGAGAGCTACGTGGTAGATGGTGGTGAATTATGGGCTCAAAAGCAGTGTGGATACAAACCTCCTTTGATGACCTCGCAATCATGTGCTTATATAACGTCAAATCCAAGAAAAACCCGTGACTACCCCCTAGGCATTAGGTCGCGTTCCGATCCCAACGAGGATTTAGTTAATGGAAGGGGACCGGTAGTTGAAACCTCAGCTCAGTCCATAAATAGAAGGCATGGAGGGTCTGGCCGTGGAGACAGAGCTGTCAGTATGAGGTACCACGATGCAGACCCATACTGGTCTGAGCTTGCATCTGATGGGAGAATACACACAGTTTGACAGAAGCATGCACCGATGTAAATACTTGAATGAGATGGCCAAGTCACACTCCTGACAGTTGTGGACTGATCAAATTATAAATAGAGCAATTTAGATTTTGTAAGAAGGGGGATGTTTTCAGAGGCTGGAGAGCCAAGAGATTTTTAGGAGTAGGGCTCTGTATTTCATTTTGTAAGCCTGTGGGCTTGGATGGTAAATATCATGTTATTGAATATTCCGTAGAATTGTATTTATCAGACCGTCTTCTTAGTTTACATGTTTTTCTATTTCTTCTTGTCTGGTTGTAA
The DNA here is from genome assembly GCA_009831015.1 of Picea engelmannii. Lineage (NCBI taxonomy): Eukaryota > Viridiplantae > Streptophyta > Pinopsida > Pinales > Pinaceae > Picea > Picea engelmannii. The sequence goes on along the minus strand of ML787482.1, from coordinate 175,449 downwards.
TATTTGTGATTCATGGATTCCTGAGGCGGTGGGGGATATACTGTTATCTTTCCCATGTTCATCATTTGTCACTCAGACCCTTCATGTTTTCCTTCCTATTTGAATTCAATCTATCTGATTTATGGATTCCTGAGACGATGGAGGATCTGTTTTCATCATGCCCATATTTCATGGCTCGTCGGATAGTTTATGTTTTCCTTCTTGTCTGGATGTAATCTCTTTGACTTATGGATTCTTGAGGCGATGGAGGATATTTTTCCATCATTCCCATCTTTCATGGTTCATCAAATAATTTTTGTTTTTCTTCCTGTCTGGATGTAATCACTCTAATTTATGGATTCCTGAGGTGATGGAGGATTTGTTGCCATCATGCCCATCTTTCATGGTTCATCAAACCTTTCAGTTTTTCTTCCTGTCTGGGTGTAGCATCTCTCTAATCTATGGATTCCTAAGGCGGTAGAGGATCTGTTGTCATCTTGCCCATCTTTCATGGTTTTGGACTCAAACATTTCTTGTCTTCTTTCTCCTCATCACCACATAAATCCTACTATCTGATAGGCAGTTTAAATGCCTTCATTATTCATGATACTTATGACTCCATATCCCAATGGTCGAGGACTGATCTGCAATTACTTTTGTTATCTTTTCCTCTCTCTATAGTCTTACTGATCCACCTACTCAATCCATTTTAATCCATTTTACCCTTTGTTTTGATGGGTACTAGGCTTATCCTCTTGCAGTCAGAGGGTGACTCTTAGTGCTAAGAGGATGAATATCATGGTTTATGAAAACCACAGGCTCAAAATGGTGATTCAGTGGACAATGTGGATGTCCACCGATATCCATCTGGATCATTCCTCCCCCCTTAGGAAGCAATGGTCCCCATTGCATCAATTTCCCTTGGGAGACGGGGATACTTCTGCTAAATCTGAAGCTTGGTGCATCGCTTTCCTTGCTGAAGAAGTTGTCCTGCTTAGCTTGTTGAAGGTTGTCATGAACCTATTGCTGGAGGGGTTGGATTCGTTCAACTAATTTAGTTGCATGATCTACATGAGTCTGGGAGGAATTTTTCGGTGAAGATGCAACATGAAGAGTATGAAGGGTTATGTTATAACCTTGCTTGACTTGGCAGTGTGGAGGCACCCCCGTAGGTGCAACAAGAACATCTTGGTACTCTTCTACAATCTTTTCGATATGCTTCTGCTGGATAGAAAGGTATTGGGTTGAGGCTGCAGTGGTTGCATTGTCCTTCTGTTCACCTTCTGATCAGATTGTGAAGAGGATAAAATTTGCAATATGAGATATTAATTTGTGGCATTGTTTTGGTGGGATAATAGTCAGAACTACCTATGGTATCTTGTATAGTTGACTCCCTAGAGTAAAAATGACGCTACAAGGTCGAGACTCATAAACAACATGACGACTCCACATATATGGCTAGCCTAATAGAACATCACAGACTTCCAATGGGGAAAAATCACACAATACCTCATCCTGGAAATGCTTGATGTCATAGGATAGGAGACACTACTAGCTGACATAAAGATCTTAACCCAGGTGAAGCCACCCGATGTTGTATGGTTGCGGGGTGTGGTGTTGTTCGCAAATCCAACTACTTGGAAACCTCTGCTGAGATGATGTTATTTTGTCTTCCGCTATCAACAATAAAATGTAGTGGGGTCCCCTTCACCCACATCTATGAATGGAAGAGTTGCTCCCCCTCCTCAGGATCCTCTTCTGGTTGGATTGCTACAATTGTGACAGTAGTAGTGGGTCCTACGTCAATGATCTGTCTCCTTTTATTATCTTCTGAATCAGGGTCCAAGTCAGGGTTTGGCTCTTTGTCTTTGAGCTTGGCCACTAATGACTGTATTGAGCGACATTCATCAGTGTTGTTCCTAGGGCTATTGTGGAACTCACACCACTTTCCAGTTTCTTTCTTATACTTCTCGTTACCCTTCTTTTCCTGCATCTGGGACTGGCTCTCTTGAGGTTGGCCTTCCTTGCTTTGTCCTTCATCATGTGAGTTAGATTTTCCTTTTCCATGCTTCTCCCACTTACTCTGCTACTTGAATTTCTGGTCAATTTTGACTGCATATCGATAAGAAGATCCTAGTGAGGAGATGTCCAAGAAATCCATCTCTTTTTTGATGTACTTGTGTAGACCACTGCGGTACTTAAAAACTAGGTGTTGCTCGAAGTCTTTGATACCTAGTTTTGAGTGTAAGGTATGCAATATGTTGGTTTACTCCGACGCCGTCTGGTCTCTTTTTTGACACAGAGTTGCCCATCTCATGTATTGGTCATCATAGTTTCCAACATGGTATAAATCCTCCTTTAGAGCATCTACAAAGGCCGCCCAAGTGCGTTCTCTCCCAAATAGTGTAGATTCATCCACGATGTACCTCTCCCAATAACCTTCCCACCAAGATCCGACATGGGGAAGGGCTTTAAGGAGTACGAAGGTGATATTTTCAATGTCAGAATTTTTTTGGATAGAGTAATAACCTTCTAGTTGATTCAACTATTTTTCTAGAGCATTTGCATCTATTTGGCCTTCAAATAAGGGGATATCAAAATTGACTTGTACCTTGAAGGGTGTTGCACTTGTGAAATGGATTCTTTTCGAAGATGCCTCAGTTGCTTCCATCGATAGCCTTGGCATATTTGATCAAATTTGTCCATCATCTCGTTCCTCTGTCGCACAAGAGCTTCCTCGATAAACATCTTGAAATGATCTCATGTTTTGTCATCTCTCTTTTCTTTTGCCATGGGAGGTTGCTTGGGCTGGCAAGAGCAGTTGTCCTCAAGCGAAACTAGCTCGAGACCCAACTCTTTATAACTTGACCTTGTCGGGGACTTGCTCTGATACCACTAATCTAGATTATTTTTAGAACAACACGAATACAAAAATATAACCGATATATATCAAGGAAATACACAGAGATAATGCAAAGAACAAAAAAATATAGTAAAAACCAACTTCTATTAATGAATAAGAGAGAAAAACATTGTAGAACACAAATTGGCAGAATGGGGTAGCCTATCTCTGAAAAGAAAGATATGTTGGCTACGCTTCATTTGCAACAAGCTTTACATCACACTCCTTGCATTCTTAAAGGGCCTCCTTCACCTCAATTATATATGAGAAAGTGAGAGGAGAAAATTTCCCATGATGCATGTGGGATAAATTGGACTAAGTTTGTAAAATTCCTTAGGCATGTAAAACACTAGGACTTCCCAGGAGGTTACCCATCCCAATACTACTCTAGCCTAAGTGTGCTTAACTACAAAGTTCTAATGGGATCTGATGCATTAACGCTATGTTGTAGGCATGTACATAAGACCACTGGGAAATCATTACATGATGTATGTAATTAACAAATGAAGATGACATTGCATTCCATTCCCCATGAAAAGCATGAATATCATGGTTTATCAAACCACAGGCTCAAAATGGTGATTCAATGGAAAAGGTGGATGGCCATCGAGATCCATCTGTATCATCATCATTCATGAGTAGGGGCTCATTGGTTTCTAGCATTTAGATTTGGAAGGATGGCCTTTTCTCCTCTTTGGTTGAACCTAAGCTTGGGGACATGAGTCTTGAAGATGACTTGTTTATTGACATATTTGACACCAAAAAGTTTTTCTTTTTGTCATTCAAGACTTGAGTCCATTGAAATTTACCTTGTTTGAGAGTCATATTTTCTATAATACTTTTACTAAGATCAACCTTTGCACATATTTGAGAATATGTAAAAATCCCCATCTTTACTTGCTCGATATATAACTTTAGGTATCTTCCTAGAGAATTTCCAATATCTTTAAAGATTGAATGATGCCAAAGATGGAGCTGTAGATTTGGGAGGTGACCCTAGACTAGCCTTTTGTTATTAATGTCACCATAATCTTTGGCTTCATTACCTTTGTTGGCCCCAAATCCAACATATGGGTAATCCAAGGTTCCAAATTCCATAGCACTAGAAATATAATTTTCAACAGGGAAGGCATAATTTCTTTGATTTTCACCCTTAGTAAGAGACAAACCCTTGACCCCAGTGGATCATCTGGAATGGAAGTTTTTATAGGGTCACTTCCTTGAAGAGGAGCATGGATATTGCATGTATATTTGCGAGCAAGAGGAGTGAACATCCTTTGGGCCATCACCATAGACATTCTTATGTGAAACAACAATATTATGGCTAATGAAGCTTCATCTATCTCAATTCATAGTGCATGTATTCATATAACATGAGTGTTTTCTTTATTCATCACACAATGTATAAGATATTGTAAATTGTTTTCACATTAACTGGTTTTTGTTCAACCTCTATATTAAAAATTTTCTTACTTACTCAATTTATTTGTATTGTCACAAGGTTCTATACTCATGCGACTCTAGTTAGGGTTTCTGATGTACAAGCACCTCTAGGGTTTTGCAGTTAGCACCCCTTTCTGCTATCATCCCCCTCCTCACCCATTACACTTAATCTAAGCTAACAGAATTTGACGAGGGGGCGAAATCCCCCTCATATTGCAATGTTGTAGTTGGTGAAATGAATGGAAACAAAATTGCATGACCCCCTTTTGATCCGTCATCACAACTCAAAGATAAACTACTGTAGGAAGAGCTAGGTCACAACAAAGGGATGGAGATGAATGCCGAATCCTCTCATCCAAAAGTGGCTTGCAACTAGCTAATAGGAAAATGCATTCCCCAAGCCTCCAAAGCCCCCAGGTATGTGATAAGTTCCATTAGAGTAGGCACTCAAACTCAATACATGAGAGACCATTCTCTCATTGGTAAATTTCTAAGCCTATGTCCCTCTAAGAAGGATCTCATCAAATGGATCAATACACGGTGGAAACCCAAAGGGAATTATGATATTCAAATGGGATCAAAAGGTATATTTATTGCCATTTTCCATAACCTAGAAAAGATAGATAGAATCTTTGAAAATGGCCCATATTTCTATAACTATGTAGGTATCTACCTTTGCTTATGGACAGATTTCTTTAACCTAGATAAAGAGGATTTCACTTGTACCCAGTATGGATTCGGATATGCTGTCTACCCCAAAAATTTTGGTTGGGAGATATCCTTGAAGGTATTGGCAACACCCTGGGCATCTTCGTCAAATCAATAGAGGAAACAAAGAAGAGTCACTACACTTACTATGCACACATATGTGTTTACATGAACATCTCAAAGCCTCTACCAGGCTCCATCAAACTGGAATATCAAGATGAAGAATGGGAGCAAACCATATATTATGAAAAAATTATGTTCCAATGCCAAAAATGTCAGGAACATGGTCATGTTTTTTAAGACTTCCCTCTCAATGATACACCTGCCCCTAGAATGAACCCTCAAGATAAGCCAAAAGATGGATTTACCCAAGTACAAGGACTCCAACGCCAAAAATTCCAGAAAAACTCAACCATCCCCCTTTAGCACATCTTCTACTAGTAACTCTTTTGAAGTTCTCAATAACCTCTCCGAACACTCTCCCCCTAATAGCTCTCTCCCATTGACCAGTAAATCCAACGCAAAGGATAAATCCAAAGAAACCTTTGAACCCATCCTAGAACAAATACTCCCTACTCCCTTAGTTTTCGTGGTCACAAAATATCCCATCCTTGAGACATGAGGTGAAATGGACATCGAATGAGATGATCAGGAGCTAGCTGAAATAAAATTGGTAAGGCTCGATGAAGCTTACATGAAATCAGATCTACAATATGTCCCCATAGATCAACTTAGAAAATTCCATAAGGTTTACCTCAATTCCATGAATGGAGCCACTTCCAGATCTAACAATGGACTCGGTATCCATCTAAAACAACACACAGATCCACACAAACAGGTTAAAGAAGCAGGAAAAAGAGGTTGAAAATCAACACATAAACTAATACAAGAGATTGGAAACTACATGGTCAATTCTGGTCAAATTCAAAAGCTCACATGTGGCTTCTACCCACAAAAAAACCCCCTTCCTTATGAAGATAATCTCTTGGAACATAAGAGGTCTCAACGGAAAGATGAAAAAAAGAATCATTCGAAGCAACATCGTGATAGAGACTCTCGACATATTTCTTCTACAAGAAACCAAATGCGCAGGCACAATAACATAATCTCTTCTCTCTAAAAGATGGAAGAACAACAACTTCATGTTTATAGATTCCAGAGGATCAACAAGAGGTATAGAAATCCTATGGAACCCTACAACAATCATTATGGAAGATTTATTCTCTACAATATGGACACTCTCAGCTACTTACAATCTTATTGGCTCGGACAAAACAACGTTGATAACTAGCATTTATGGACTGCAAGACACTCAGGAGAAAAGTAACTTCCTGAAAATCCTCACTCACCTTGGCTCATTGAATGACACTCACAACTGGATTCTAGGTGGATATTTCAATCTAGCCAAATCCATGGAGAAAAAAAGAGGCGGGCTAAGGTGGCTTGATAAAGAAGCTGAAGCCTTCTAGGATTTTATTGAAAATCTTAGACTTGTTGATCTAGACTTCCGAGACAAAATTTTCACGTGGCCAACTGTTTATCGGGCTCTAATCAAATTTCTTGCAAACTAGATCGATTCCTAATCTAGATTTTATGAGAAGAACAAAATGGCTATAGATTATTAACATGTGCTTAGCAAAAAATAACAGAGATACAGTAAAATTGGTTTTCTATTCAATAACGAAATAAGCCGAAATTGTAAAATGCGGCGGAAACAAGCTTGCTGGAATGGTGGCGGCTTATCTCTGAGAAGAGATGTGACGGTTGTGCTCATTTGCAAGAAGATGATTACAATGAGGCTCTAAAGGCCCTTTTACAATAATAAGGAATGCCAAAAACCCTAGACATCCAAAAACCTAACCCTAGGAGATGAAGCGCCAAAAGTCACGTGGGCCCCATTTGAGTAAGTTAGTACATCAACCTCTCGGGGTCGGGTCGTAACTTTTGCATACGATCTCCGTTTTAGGCGTATGATAGCCCATTGGAAAGGTATCGTCAAGGAGATTAATTTAGGTGAAATATTGAAGGAATTTACATATTGCAAATTTTTTTTCCCAAAAAACATCGTTTAGGGTCTCAAAATGTCTCCGGAAGTGAAAACTGCTAAAAATAGTAAATTACCAAAATTTCCAGAAAACTGTTTTGAGCCAGTTGGAAAAAGTGGGTGGCCACTGATATCCACCTAGATTAATCCTACCTCCTTAGGAATAAATGATATCCATTGCATTAAGGTCCCCCATCAGATGAGGAAATTTCTGCTAAATTTGGCCTCGGGTGAGCCACTTGCCTTGGTGCAGGAGCTGCCCTGATCTGACGACTCAATAAAGCTAGATCCTTTACTATCGAGTGCCATTGATATTTGTGTCCACAATATGATCATTGGATTCCTATTGTATGCATTCGGGGTTGAGCTCTGTTGGTGTTAACTGTTCTGCTACTTCTGAGGTGTCCAATAATGGTGGGAAATAAGGGTGAAGGAGATCCACATTGAACACTGGGTGCAGGCCAAGGAAAGGAGGAATGTTTAGCTCAACAGAATTATCCCCCATTTCCTTGGTGATGGTTTACGACCCTGTTGGTGTCAGAAGTCACTCCTGGATTGCTTGCAGGAGCAGAGCCCGACACCCATAAGTTTTTATGTCACGATTTGTTTAAAGGGATGATCAAATGGAGGTAAACTCAAGACAACATCATTTCAACTCTGAAATTAGGCCAGGTATGCATGAACGAGTGAGGTCTTGATAAAATTCAAACAGTGAGTTGCAATAAAGGGTGAGTAGGGGGAAGACTTGCATGAGAAGAGTGCGAAGGTCTATCATAAACATCAGGTTTGTAACAGACTAGAGAAGAAAGCATCCGAACACAAGATCCTTTTACATTCTAACACAGGTGATCAGAGAAAAAAATAATGTCACAACAAATCCTTTATCATAACATAACTGCAATAATCCACGCGAATCATTCGACCATGAACTCTCTGGTATGAGACGAGAACATAGATGGAAAAAGGAGGATTGTTTGTCATAAAACAAGAAATCTCAAACACAGAGGCATAACCAGGAAACCAGAATGGTTGTTAAAACGTTACAGTCGGGAGCTTCGCTCTACCATCGATCGATACAAAAATGGCAAAAGCGCCTTCATATACTCAAACTAGCAACAACAACAAAATCGAGATGTCGCATTGAAAGCTTTGTGTCTGCATGGCTTCTGACAATTAACACTTGCAATCTCTGAATGGTCGTGCAACTTATGGCAAATGCGATCGATCTTCTGATAGTTTCATCGACGACTCGACGTGCCTTTAATTCATTTCCGGACTTCCCCATTATGGCGGAGACGATGTCTAACCACCACCAACCTCTTCAATAACTACTTTCTTGGGATTGAAGACGACCTGGCCAACTCAACACTTTAGGATGTGGAAGACTCCTCGCGCTGCCACTTGGAATAACTGAATGGCTTGACGAATAGGCGTGGAGGCCAGCGCGAAGGATGGGGCACATGACAGGAGTGACGACGTCGAACTATGAGGGCGAGGCCTGAAAAGATGAGGGGGCGAGAGAGGTTATAGGAAAGACACACAAAAAAAGGAATAAGCGTAGGAGGCAAGAGGGTAGACGTAATGGACGCATTTTAGTGGGAGGTTGATGTGGAGGGAATAGGAAACGTGACAAGTGGTGATTGGACGATGAGACAGGGAAAGGTCCATCTGGACGAAAGAGTGGGGGAAGATAGATGACACACGGCAGTAGGGGAAAGGTGGTTCTGGAGGATGACATGACGGGAGAAGCGCCGACGATGACTAAACACAGAGCAACTGAGAATGATGGGATCACTCGAGCGCCGTTGATCCGGGCGCTAAGATATGGACCGTCGGAAATCTGCTCGCCCAATTCCGGACCCCCCCCCTCCGCTTAAAGGTAGAAAGGCAGGGGGGGTATGGAATTGCCTTTATCTTCGTTGATCCGGGCGTGCTGATCTGGACCGTTGAAGAGATGCGCCCTCGATTCCATACCCCCCTCCTCCGCTTAAAGGTAGAAAGGTGGGGGGGGGGGTTCCGGAATCCCACATGCACCGTTGATCCGGGCGCACGAATCGTTGTCGCTCGGACTTGCTGGCCGCTTACCATAGGCACATTTGCGTTCAAAACTTAGGACAAGTGGGTTTTAACCCATTCTTTTGCATTCTAATCCCCTTACAAGAAATATCGCTAACATCTGGCTCCATGGGGGATAGAGTCGTCCCTGTGATGCTCTAAGAACTCTTTTGCATATTCAGTGCCTTGCTGTTGGGCTATGGAGTCATTTATTAGTATGAAAAACAAAAATAGAAACAATATTTACAAAAACAAAACAAAAAGAGCCGACTGTGGCTCACACAATTTTTTTTTTTAAGAAATGCCCATTTACTGGGCTGCTGAAAACTTCTTTGCCTTCCAGATCTTGCAACCTGTAAGTGTTGTTTGAAAATACTTCGAGGATATTGAAAGGCCCAAACCAGAGGGCATCAAATTTACTGTGTTTTCCCTTTTCCTGCCTGGGTGCATCCCATTTGAGCACCAGATCACCCTGCTCAAATTCTTTCTTTTTCCTCTTCCTGTCAAAAGCCTGCTTGATCTTCTGCTGATGATGGTAGGCCCTATTCATGACCTGTTCTCTGATCTGCTGCACTTCCACCATCTGATGAATCCTTCTGTAATGTCCCCCACCTCTTAGAGAGGTGATGAGGAGACTCAGTGCCTTGGGCACCCCCACTAGGTCATAGTCTCACACTGAAGGGGGGAAAGTCAAGAAGTTAAAAGTTATATTTTTAAGTTGACTTAAGAAAGGAAAAGGATAAAGGAGTAAAATGTAACTCAACATAAGAAAAGAAGATTAACCCTGGGAGTTAACCTAACTCAACAGAGAATTAGAAGGAAAAGTATAAGTAAGAGGCTGGGGTGCACCTATTACTCATTCTAGTTTTGGATTAGCATTTGCTATTGCTCTTGAGCATTCAATTTGGGGGTTTTGTTGTAAAAACCCTTGGGAGAAACTCAGTGGTGAAATATCCACTCACCTTGTTCCACAACTTGGTCTCAGGGATGAAAGACTCCTCCACACTATTCTAGTCTCAGCGCCAGTTTATTGAGGGAGGTTCGATCCAGCTTATCCTGAGGGCCTAGGGCCATTCCGACAGTTGGGTTTTGTTTGCAGGGGCATGACCATCAGTTTGAGGGATTTTCTGGAGGGTTATCATCATTCTATATTTGTCTGCAGAT
>ML787482.1:111170-142323 GCA_009831015.1 Picea engelmannii | reverse complement strand
ATTTTCATTTTGAATCATCTTGTACTTGAACATTTAAGTGGGGTAAAAGGAGGTTGCCCCCTCGAAGAGGATTATTATCTGAAATTATCTCTTTTTCAAGGTGTTGAGTACTTTTCCTAAGGTTTTTCTATGCTATATTGATGTTTGGTTCTTAACAATGACCTTCCTGCATTTCTTAGTAGAGATCAAGGAAATAGCACTAGGTGGGACTACCTCGGGTATCATGTACTATTTCCCATTCAAAGTAATAATAAAAATATGAGGCCTAAACGCATATACAACATGACATTTAGATAAATAAATTTGGCCTAAAAGAACATCACAAACTTTGAGAGGAGCAACATCACACAATACATCATCTTTGAAGGGCTTGATGTCGTACGACAGTCGACACTGTTGGATGACACGAAGATCGCTTCCTTGGCAGAGCCATCCAATTGTGTAGGGTTATGGGTGCGGTGTTGTCGACAGGGCCAACCACTTGATGACCTCTACTGAGATGAGGTTCTTCTGGCTACCGCTATCAATGATGACGTGCAATGGGGTTCCTTTTACCCACATTTGTGAATGGAAGAGGTTCTCTCCTTCTTCTGGATCATCTAGTTCACCAAGCTAGAGCTTGGTGGTAGCAACAGTGGCACCAGGTTCTGTGTCAATGATCCATATTCCCCTTTCTCATTCTGGATCAGAGTCAAAATCCACATCTGATTCAGAGGCATTCACTTCAGCCACCAATGACTACTTTGAGTGGTAGTAAGCAGTGTTATGCCAAGGGATCTTATGGAAGTCACACCAATTCCTAGTATCTTTCTTTGTCTTTCCAGTGTTCTTTGATTATGGCTTGGACTGGTTGTCCTGATACTATCCATATTTTCTATGTCCTTTGTTCTATGGGTTGGGTTCTCTCTTTCTTGGCTTTTGTTGTGAGGGGTTCCCAGGCCCAAATTGCCGTGTCTTTTGTTTGAGCTTCTGCTCGATTTTGAAGGCATATCGGTAGGTTGCACCCAAGGATGAGATGTATAGAAATTCCATTTTGGTCTGGATGTATCTATGCAGAGCACCACGATACTTGAACACCAGATGTCACTCCAAATATTTGATACCCATCTTGGTGCGTAAGGTATGGAAGATATTTGTGAAATCTTGCACGCTTGGTTTCTTTCTTGCCACAGTTTGGTCCACTTGGTATACAAGTCGTCATAACTTCCAACAGGGTAGTATTGTTCCTTAATAACATCACTGAAGGATTCCCATGTGGCCATGACTGTAAATAATGAGGATTCCTCTGTTTCCTTTTGCTCACATAAAGTTTCCCACCAATATTTGACATGGGGAATGACTTTGAGGAGTGCAAAAGTAATATTTTCTCTATTCGAAAAGTTATGGACAGAAAAATACCCTTCTAGTAGATTCAACCACTTGTCTACAAAATCTGTGTCTATCTGACCTTCAAATATAGGAATATCGAAGTTTATTTGTACCTTGAAGGGGGCGGTGCCTCCTCTTGAAGAAGATGCGTTGCTTGTTGGTAGCCACTGAAGGATTTGAGAAAAACTATCCATCATCTCCTTCCTATGTTGCGTGAGGGCTTCCTAAATCAATAGTTTGAAAGGATCTCTATTGGCTACTATTCTCCTCAACCGTATGATTTATTGACCCAGGGTTCATGTCTTTCGGGTTTCCAACAAATCCTCTAAAACTATCGGCCCACCTGGTAAACCATAAGGCAACACAGTACACAAAGCGCACTACGCAGTCTCACCCGAGATAGATTTAAATGGGTGGCTGTAAGACTCAGGTGTTTACAACCTAGGACTGAGTATGAGATAGGGGTTTATTATTATGAGCCATATACCATGAATCGTGATTGTAATCTACTATTACTCACGGGTGTGCATCTATGTTTCGCAGTTTATTTCCCGAACAACACAATCGTATTCCATAACAATGTATTAACTCATTCATTAAGCATAATAATTGACTGCTGAAAGAAAATAAAAATATACATGCATTCATCACATTACATATATATTACCGTGGTTCACCCCCTCCTGGGCTACATCCACAAAGATTTGGCTCTTGGCTCTTTTATTATGGTAGTTCAACATCTCCAGCGCCGCACGCTTACAATTCCCTCAGATGGGTAAGATCTGTATGAGGTGAACTAGATCGCACCAGTCTCCACAACCCACGATCTAATCCTCGTCTTCCTTCTCTCCTATGTTCTTAGCTCAAAAACTTACAAATATGGTTCCTAGCAGCATTACATAAATGCATCAACTTGTACATAGCTACGATAGAACATTACAAAAGATGAACTAATACAAAAGTGAATCAACCTCTATATGATACCTGCGTATATGTATTTATACATATCAATATCTTCATCCATTTACAATGTATTACCAAAAATCTAACCCTATCGACGTTATGTCTTCCTCCCATGCACACGTGTTTTTCTTCCTCTAGCTGTCACTTTCCTTGTGCACTCTTTCTTGCATGTGCACGAGCTATGTTACCTTCCAGCTATTACTTCTGTTTCTGCACACTTTATTTCCCATGATCATCCTTATTTCCCCTTCATCCTAGTCCCAACAGGGCCCCAAAACTGACATGTGACTCGTCCCGAGTCACCTAATCCTTCTGAGCTTCTTTGATCTCCTTGGTGATTGTATAGAAATTTTCCTTGAGATCTGCTTCTTTTTTCAGTGCCTGTGCAGTCTTCTCCTTGATGGTGTCTACTACTTGAACTACCACTTCGTCACTCAACAATCCTTCACATTCGACCTAGGTTTGTGCTATCTTTGTTTTAACTCCTTCTTCCTATGTGAGTATTTCTGCTACCCGTTCCTATAGTGGCTCTATTTGAGCCCGACGCTCCTGTTTCTGTGTTTGTGCAATGATAAGTTCTGCTTGCATATTCTTCATATCTTGCATCCCTTTGAATCATTTTGGGATTGGTATGGTCTTCTGCCTTTGTTTGAGTTCTTGGATTATTGCATTGATCCTTTCCTCTTCCTTGTCCCAGCATTGGACCTGTGGGTCCTCCTCCAACATTGTCCAAAGTTGCACCGCTTTATCGAGCAATTCATCTGCTGTGCTAACCTATTGTTCCATCTCCTACAACTGCACTGTTTCTTCCTGCTTCCTTTGCTCCTTCACTGTCGGTGGAGTGGTTGGTGTGAGATGTTCGTGAATATTATCGATCATCTTTTGATATTGATCAATTGCCTGTGCAATCTGGTCAATCTTTCCTACTACTGGGAGTTCATTCCCTTGCACAGTGATTGGGAGTTTCTCAAAAATTCCTCCCACTCTTCATTCCAATTCATTCCTGCGTTCTTTTTCCTCCTGATTTTTGAGCTTGGCCTGCTCACAGAAATTTTCAAGTGCCTCCCACTTCTTTGTTGCTTTTTGTAACTCGACTAAGTTTTTATGTGCATGAGAATGTACCTTGTGGTTGACGCTAACCTGCAATTTGTGTAGTTCCCTTGATGGCATCCGTGTCAAGATCAATTGGATGTGGTCCAAATCCTTCAGGGGTGTATGCCCCACGATTTCATCCATACACAACATTCTAGGTTTGATGTAAATTGTTGCGTTTGCATGTGGCATGGAGTGGACTGGGTCTCGTTCTTCTACCTCCACTCTTTCTTTGGTCTGTATTTTCGGTGGTTGTATGCCTCTGCTTCTGTTTGCTGCCTATGCTTCCCCGAATTGCTTGAGGAACTGTCCCATTTCTGCCACCTCTTTTTGCATTTCATCCCTGTGGTGTGTTGCATGATCGAAATCTTCTGCTAAGAAATCCTGGACCATTTTGGCGATCATTTCCCCATCATCCTCTGTGATCGTATAGTCTAGCAATGCTTGTTGCGCCTTTGATTTCTTGCATGTGCCTCCTGCCTGCGCGACTAGTCTCTTATTTCCCCTTGGTTCCTGTGTGATGGGGTTTGGGGTGGTCTCTTGCACTCCCTTAGCTTGTTTCGGTTGTTCGTTGGTTGGTTGTGTAGTCTATTTCTTCCCCTTCTGGGTCCCTATATGATTTGACCCTTCGTCTGCCTTAGTCGGCTTGCCTTGGCTGTTACACATTATTTTTGTCATCCCTATGACCGTTAATGTTGTAAACCTGTCTGTAGTCTTCAGAGGGGTCAGTGGCCTGAGTTCCTGAAGAAAGAAGGGAGAAGAACTTTTCTTGAGAAAAAAAGTTGCATTTTCCTTTATGAAAACCCTATTAAAGATGATTTTCACATGCTGCACTATGGTTAGGGTGTGAGAATGCCCGATTCTCACAAGATGCACCATAGCTGGGTTGCAAGAGGTTCGCAGGGTGAGAGAATGCTCATATGTGGGAAAAACGAGCATCTTCTCGATGCTTCTAGAAGGAGAAACTTCCATGGCGAGGTGGCATACGAATGGTTTGGATCTTACTCACTTTCATGATTTGGTGGGATCATCCTAACCCCCTCACCTTATCCTCTTTAGCTTATAAAAGGAGAAGATTTCTCATGGAGAAAGTTGGCTTGGATGAGATCAGCTTTTGATTTTGGAGCTTGGATTGGATTGAGCTTTGGAGATTGTTAGCTTGGATGGATGAGCCATTTTGTCAAGGTAGATTGTGAATATTATCATATCTATGTTCTCAAAATTCTTGGAGTGGAAGTGTGTGGGGAACGAAGGACAGTTGGAACGGACCTTACAACATCAAGGCCATGGTTGTAATCTCTCTTTCACATTTAATATGATACAGTAATATGATTCTTTCCTATAAATCTTGTTGTGTTTTATTGTATGATTCCTTGATCACATACATAGGTTTATATTGAGTTTATGCTATTACTATCACTTTGGTTGGTTGTGTTATTTTGCAGGATCATAATTATATGAGTGTTGGAATGGAGCAAGGATGGCGATGGCGAGAGGAAGCATAGTTTAAATGGTATGTCACCTACCCCTCTTTAGTTAGTAAATTCAATATTTAAAACTTGAGAGAAAGCGTCACGTTCTGGTGTGTTTTGTTCTAGATCTAGGTGGATCTAGGGAGATCAGTTAGTGTTCACACCTACCGATTTATCCAATAACATTGTCTTGTTCATGGTTTCTTGGGAACTTGGATTTCCGGAGGATGCGTTTCCGCATGTTCTACCTCTCCTTTTGTTTTTTCTAGTACTTCCCAGGTAATGGTTGGGATCCTCCATTCATCAGGCCATTCACTGATGACCATGTTGATATCACCCTCTGTGATGCAATAGTGCATCTATAGCCACTGTTTATCTGGATCTTGCCTTGGTTGTATCCACATTGTTTGGTGTGTGGCCTAGAATTTGGCGATGTCCACATAACACGCGATAGCCTTTGGTGTTATTCTCCATGATCGGTTGATGGCTTCCTGTATATCCTGTAGGTATGCTTTGAATATGATTCCGTTCTCCCTCTTATGCTTGGCCTATGGCATGGACCACAGTAATAGGTATCTTTCTCATGTTGACTATGGTCTGGTACAAAAAATTACATACCTTGGTTCTCACTATCCCATGAAGGTGATGAGGGTGATCAACCATGAGTAATGGAATTTAGAGCCTAGGTCCTACGTATCTTTGCAGTCCTCTTGAAATAAGTTCAATATATATGGTTCCCAGCTCATAGAGGTGCCTTCTGCGCACTAAGCTACAACTGCAATGAGTCCTACTGGTACTTCCTCTTTGCATCATTTTCTGAGAAATTTGCGAGCTAAGATCTTTGCGTCCAATTGTGTAGCTACGTTGTTGATTCGTTTGATCATGATGCCCCTCGTTCCTTTGGCGATGCCATATTTCTTCTTCATTTCTTTTGAAAATGATTTCTCCTTGGATTTGTCATCCAAAATCAACGTGGGATCCATACCTCGGGTTGGTAAGCCTGTGATTTGTGCGATAAGATCAACAATTATGAGGATGGCTTTGTCTAGCCATATGTCCCCTCCATGTGTGACTGCTAACAACTGCTTGACACATATTGTCATGTACTGGTCTCTGCCAAAATGTGGTAGCTTCAACAAACCTAAGATTCTTGTCTTGTCCAGCCCAGCTACCCACTGGTGTGGATGGCTAATCATTTCTCCAAGTTGGTTTACAACTATGGTTTGCATAAAGACCCTCTGTGCAAGTTCCAGGAACTTTGTTTTGTCTGATACGTCATGGTCAGAATACTTGAGCTTCTTGATGTGACCCAATAGCTCTGGTTCTACCTGTACTCCAGGTGGTATGCATGGTAGAACAATTTCTGTTATAGGTTTCTTATGGGGTGAGCTCGATATCTGAACTTTGTCTTCCTGCTGCGATGGCTGGTTCAAAGTTCCAACGACTTCTGGTTATTCCTACATCAACCATTCTGGCCAAGCCGAGGAAGTCATAGTGGTCTCCTCTGTTGGTTGACCTGAGATGGTCTTTTGAGACTCGTTTGGTTGCACTGCTACTTCTAGATTTTGTGTTGTTTCATTAACCTCCAGGGTTGCTTCAGTGCTTTTTGGCTGCACTTCTTGTTGGGTTTCCACTTCCTTATTCTGAGGCACCTGCGCCACTGCTGACGTATCCACTTTCATGGCCTTTTCTTGTGGATGCCGAATCTCTTCTAGTATCGGTGTGGAGTTCATCGGTATCCTCTATGGGGATGTGATTTCATTGATTTCTATGATATCCAACTACTACTTCTTGTTCTCTTCCAGCAATCCTCATGACCTAGTTTGAACCCTGGTCGGTCTCGCTGTCTGGCTTGCTTCTGCTGGTTTCGGTGGTGCCATAGTGGTGACTATCGAATGTTTGCTGAGTTCAAATAACTTCGGTGAGATCTATGGTCTCATTCTGTTCGTTCTGCATGCTATTACTCTCTCCGTTTTCCTTTTGCGAATAGACTAGTTGCTCCTGTGATCGCGTGTTGTATGGGCTTGTCACAAAGCTTGTTGAGGACGCTTCCTCCATTATGCATTTAATGCATCATAACTATGGGTCCAGTGCATCTACGAAGGTTTGGTACTTTCCATTACATTTTCTTTGTTGTCTCCCATTGGCGTGTTTAATGTGATGTCCCATCGGTCCTTGCCATGCTTTAATTCCGCTTAATGTTGTCCTGTCATACTACTTTTGCCAACTTTCTATTTTTCGCTTATTTTCCTCTGTATGTAACTGATGTTAGTTCCTTTTCCAAATTTTTGTTTCGAACCTCCTGTGGCCTTTCTATCTCTGGCGTGCTTCTTTCTTTTTAGTCTTGTTTCCTTTTTGTTCTCTCTTATTTTATTTTATTTTTTATTTTTTTTACTGTGCGGTGGGTGGTCGACTATCCTTGTACAGCTTCATTCGGCTCCCATTGATCATTCCTCTAAGGTCTGTGCCTGCTAAATCTATTATCTGTACATCTCCTTTGTCTGTGAAAAATTTGACCTTGTATGGTCCTAACCAATGCATTCTGAGCTTCCCCGGGTGCTGAAATGACTTGTTGCCATAGAGAAATACTAGATATCCTTCCTTAAACATTTTATTCTTGATGTGTCAATCATGCCAAGCTTTGTCTCTTGCTTTCTGCACTTTTTGATGGAATCCTGCCAAGATTCGGTCTTCTTCCATTGCCAATAGCTGATTCAGTCTTTCCTATACTGCGCCTCGTTCCGTCATCTGTGTGATAGCTGCTACGCATAAGATGGGTACTAAAAATTCTAGTGGCACTACTGCTTCTTGGCCATAGACTAGTTTGAATGGTGTGTCCCCTGTCAAATTTTTGCATGTGGTCCTATATGCCCATAATATTTCTAGTACTTTGAGGTCCCAGTTGTCTCTGTTGACGTTACAGATCTTTTTTAGTGTGTTCTCCATAATTTTGTTGAAGGCTTCTACTGTGCCATTTTCCTGTGGGTGATATGGTCTGCTCTTCTGGTGATGAACTTCAAACTCTTCATTCAGTGTGCGAATGGTGTTTTTTATGAAGTGTGTGCCTTGGTCGCTCATCAAAACTCTTGGGCACCCAAATCTAGTGATGAATTGTTCAAACAAGAAGTGTGTAGTTGTCTCTATGCTGTAATATTTTACTGGTGCGACTTCTTCCCATATTGTTAGGTATTCTGTCACAGTGATAATGTATCTTTCCCCTGTTCTTTTGGCTGTTGGGTTAATTGGTCCCATAAAGTCTATTGCCCATTTGTCAAATTCCTGTAATGTTACTTGTGGTCGTAGTGGCATCTCGTCCCTTCTGTTGGGTTTGCCTACCCTTTGATAGATGTCACATCCCTGACTGTACTCTTTCGAGTCCCTGTGAATCGTTGGCCACCATAGTCCTATGCATAGTACCTTCTGCATGGTAGCTTTTCCTGCATAATACCCTCCTCTGATTCCCTCGTGGGATTCTGCTAAAATTATTGGTCGTTCGTGCTCTAATACGTACCTTCACAAGATGTTTTCTGCGCCCATCTTGTATAGGTGTCTTGCGATCAATTGATAGTAGGCTGCACGGACTACCAGGTTCTTCTTCTATGCAGTGGTATATTCTTGTGGCATAGTACCTGTGCTCAAGTACTGGATGATCTCTGTGAAGTAGTCATCAACAATCTGTACTGAGAATAACTATGCATCCAGAAAGTTGTCTTCTAAATTCGTAGGTTCTTCTCCATTTGTGACCCTAGATAGGTGGTCAAGGCTTGCATTCAGTTTCCCTGGTTTAACTATTACTTCAAAATCAAATTCTTGAAATAAAAACAACCATCGACAAATTATCCCCCCCAACACTGGCTTGTTGACTAGGTATTTCAGGGCAGAGTGATTTGTAAACATATTAAAGTGTTTTCCCAATAGGTAATGTCTGAACTTCTGTAGTGCATAGACCATGGCTAGGCCTTCTCTTTCTGTTATGTTATAATTCTTATGAGTTTGATAACATTCTTTTTGCGAACGCTATTGGATGATCCAAGTCTTCTGCTCCTGGCTACACTAAGATAGATCCCAGTGCTATCACTGATGCATCTGCATGCACATGGAATGCCTTCTCCCAGTCTAGAAATACTTATATCGGTGCGGTAACCATATTTTCCTTCAGGGTATCTAGACCATGTTGACACTCATCATTCCATTAATACTTTGTATCCTTCCTTAATAGTTTTTCCAGTGGTGCCGTGACCTGCGCATACCCTTTGATGAATTTCCTATAGTATTCTGTGTTCCCTAATGTTTCTCTTAGCTGTTAGACTATTTTTGGTAATAGTAAGTTAACAATGATGACGATCTTGGCTAGATCCACTAACAAGCCTTGTTTGCATACTATATGGCCCAATAGTATCCCAAACAATGTTCTAAATATGGATTTCTTGATGTTCAACGATATCTGACATTGTCTACATCTCTCTAACATCAGTCATAGCACTTCCACATGGTTTTTAAACAGACTATAAACAGTCAAGTCATCCAAGTATACTTCAAGGAACTGATGGATTAATTCCTTAAATGCTACGATGACCACTCTGGAGAATATTGCGGGTGCATTCTTCAGTCCAAACAACATGACTATGTATTGATAAGATCCCCATTCCGTCACAAATGTGGTCTTGTGTTTGTCCTCATGTGCTATCTTAATTTGATGGTAGCCTGAGAATCCATCGGTGAATGAGTAAGATTCATGTCCCCCCACATTCTCTAACACTTCATCCTTGAACGGTGTAGGGAATAGGTCGTGTAGGCATGCATCGTTCAACATCCTCAATTCGACGCATATCCTGATCCCTCTTCCTTTTTTATTATCCTGTACTACCATCAGGCTTATCCATTCTGATTCCTCAACTGGTTCGATGATGCCAGCTTTGAGCATTCGGTCGATCTCATCTTTAACTTTCTATTTATATATGGGGTTCAGTCTATAGGGTCGATGTATAATAGGTCTCTCTTCAGGTCTGAGTGGTATCTTCATCTCTCCCAGTTCTCTGGCTATACCCTTCATCTCTATAAATGTTGTGGGAAAAAGATCGCTATATTCATGCAACAATTCTCTGATTCTTTCTACTATTTTCTCTTTGGATTTTGATTTCTGTGAACATTAAATATATGGTAAACAAAATCGAGTAAGATTCCCATATGGTGCTACAAGAGAAAAGGGGATCTTAGAGTTGATACACATTGATGTGTTTGGACCTATGCCTGTTCCATCACTAAGCAAGTCTGTGTATTATGTTTCATTCATAGATGATTTCTCAAGGAACACATAGATTTATTTTCTTAGAAATAAATATGAGGTATTTGATAAATTTAAAGAGTTTAAGGCTCCAGTAGAAAATCAGACAGAGAAGAAAATAAAGGTATTGAGAATAGATAATGGTGCAGAATTCTGCAAAAATGAATTCGAAGAATTTTGCAAGAAGTCTGGTATAGCAAGGAAGAAGACTACTCCATACACTCCTCAACAAAATGGAGTTGCATGTTGGGTATATGTTATATTCTTTGCATGTGTGTGTGTGTGCGCGTTAGGTTCGACAACTGTGTCTGACGATCCCTCTAGTAGTGAACTTTGTGTCGTGTGTGCCAGGCACTTCCTAGGAGGGTCCTAGGGGGGGCCAGGTATTCCCCCCCCTGGTTACGCGTAGCGTTTGGGGCAGTGCCCCAAAATATTTTTTTTGGGCGGTTTTTGCTATTTTTAACGGATTTTGATATTTTTAGCATTTTTCTAAATTAATCCCGGATTAAGGGATTAGGGTTTTGGTATCTACGGAATACCTAAAAACATTGTATATATTGTATGGTGAATGGTGAAATTCAATATAATGAATATAAGAAAGATTTTCCTGGTTTAGGGTTTTCGATATAAATCTCTGTGTACTATGTGAATGAGCAATTAATTAATTTATGTTTTGCTTAAGAATCTATATGCATTGCTTTACTTCACAGGTTTAAAACTTACATGTGGTATCAGAGCTCATTTTTGGCTTCATAGGGATGCCTTTGTTGCTGAGGGTTTGGCTTGGTCTTGATAGATCAAGTTTATCTTGGGTCTATGATAAACCTGGGTTTAGTGGGATCTTTTGTAGTGGAGATTCGAGTATAGAAAGAGGAATGGCCAACTCATCTAGAATAGAGATAGAGAAGTTCAACGGTAAAAACTTTGAGCTATGGAAGCTCAAGATGGAGTACCTTATTATAGACAAAGAACAATGGATCGCTATGGATCATGGTACATAGCCTACTGGTACACCGTCTACTAGCACACAGGATATTAATACACAACCTACTAGTACACCACCTACTGGTATGTCGAAGGAAGATTGGGAGAAGTTGGACATAAGAGCAAGGAGTAATATTTGAATCTTCCTGGAAGATTCGGTGTTGTTGAATGTCTCGGGAGAATTTACAACCAAGGAACTATGGGATAAGTTGGGGAATTTGTATCAATCAAAGTCCCTGGTAAACAAGTTGTTTCTTCGAAAGAAGTTGTATCATATTAGGATGGAAGATGGAGACTCTGTGACAGAACATCTAAATGCCTTTAATACTCTGGTAAGTCAACTTGTCTCTGTTAATATTACGATTGCGGAAGAAGATAAGTGTATTACTTTGTTATGTTCTTTGCCAGACTCTTGGGATAATCTGGTTGTATCAATTGGTAGTACCACTCAATCTACATTGAAGTATGAGGATATAGTTTCATCCTTGTTATCTGAAGAGATGAGGTGAAAAAGCATGGATATTCATAGCACAAATTATTTATTTGTAAGAGGTCGTACCCAAGATAGGAATCCTGGTAAGCCTTCGGGGGGGAGATCTAAATCTACAGGTAGATCTAAGTCTCCAGGAAAATCTTCGAGGAAATGCTCGAAGTGTGGTAAAACATGGAATTATAAGAAAGATTCCAAGTCTAAGAAGGTTGATAACCCAAAGGGGCCTCATAGTACCTCTTCCGCAGAGGCGAAAACCTCCATTGAAGAAGGAGGTGATGTTTACCTAGCATCTATAGGTACACATGCAAATCGTGATGTATGGTTGATTGACTCAGGTGCATCATACCATATGAACCCTCACAGGGAGTGGTTCTCTGAATATGAAAAATACGATGGTTTTGATGTATTCCTAGGAGATGACTCGACAACCAAAATCATGGGACGTGGAAGGGTTAAGTTGCTGCTAAAAGATGGAAGGATTAGAACTCTCCCTGGGGTTCTTCACATTCCAAAACTAGCTAGGAGCCTAATATTTATAAGCAAGTTGGAAGATGCAGGAGTGAATACTGTATTTGGAAAGAAGACTTGCAAGATGGTATAAGGAGCAATGGTGTTTATGAGGGGAGTTCGGTGTGGAACTATATACAAGTTGTTGGGAAGAAATTATACTAATGGGTGTAACAGTTTTGTTGTCCCCGAGCAAAGAAATGAAGGAGACAAGATCAATACTGCCCTAGAAAAGAAGACCATGCTGTGGCATCAAAGACTGGGGCATATTGGAGAAAAGGGCCTTCAAACACTACACGGTAAAGGCATGGTTGAAGGTATGTCTAATTGCACTCTGGATTTTGATTTCTGTGAACATTGCATATATTCTAAACAAAATCGAGTAAGATTACCATCTGGTGCTACAAGAACAAAGGGGATCTTAGAGTTGATACACAGTGATGTGTTTGGAACTGTGCCTATTCCATCACTAGGTAATTTTGTGTATTATGTTTCATTCACAGATGATTTCTCAAGGAACACATGGATTTATTTTCTTATAAATAAATCTGAGGTATTTGATAAATTTAAAGAGTTTAAGGCTCTGGTAGAAAATTAGACAGAGAAGAAAATAAAGGTATTGAGAATAGATAATGGTGGAGAATTCTGCAGAAATGAATTCAAAGAATTCTGTAAGAAGTCTGGTATAGCAAGGAGGAAGACTACTCCATACACTCCTCAACAGAATGGAGTTGCAGAAAGGATGAACAAGACACTGATGGAAAAAGCAAGGAGCATGCTCAGTGGTGCTGAGTTAGGACAATAATTCTGGGTAGAGGCAGTGGGTACAACATGTTACCTAGTCAATCGATCACCTTCATCAGCGTTGAATGACAAAACTCCACATGAGGTATGGAATGAAAAGAAACCCTCTCTTCAACATCTTAGAGTGTTTGGTTGTGATGCTTATGTACATGTTCCAAAGGAAAATAGAATTAAGCTCGATAAAAAAGATAAAAAGTGTATCTTTATTGGTTATAAAGATGGTGTGAAAGGTTATAAGCTTTGGAACCCATAAACTAAGAAGATTGTTTACAGTCGGGATGTTGTTCTTAGAGAGGTAAAAGATGTGTCCAAATAGGTATTCCTACCAAGGCAAGATGAACCTGAGAAAATAGAGCTAGAGTTGGATGATGCAAAATTTTAATCATCTGAAGAAGATGAAGCAGAAGAAGAAGAAGAACCTCATACCCCAGTGTTGAGGAGATCAGTGAGAGAAAGAAGGAAACCAGAAAGGTATAGTCCACCTGATTTCCGTTCCAATTTTTCTTTATCTATTATTGATGATGATCCCAAAACTGTCAGGGAAGAAGTGAATTTAGGGGATAGTAAACTATGGAAGAAGGCCATGGTTGAAGAAATGGATTCCTTGGATAAGAATGAGGTATGGGATATAGTTGAGTTGCCAGCTAGAAGAAAATATGTTGGTAGCAAATGGTTGTTTAAGAAGAAATTTAATGCAGAAGGAAAAGTGGAGAAATACAAAGATCGGTTAGTAGCAAAAGGTTATTCCCAGGTAGAGGGAATTGACTTTGGTGAGATTTTTTCTCCTGTTGCTAAGTTAACTTCTATTAGATTTATTTTATCTATTGCTGCTGCTTTTGATCTTGAAGTGGAATAGATGGATGTGAATACAACATTCCTACATGGGGATTTGGAAGAAGAAATCTACATGAAGCAGCCGGAAGGATTTGTAGTAAAGGGAAAGAAAGAGATGGTCTGTAAGCTAAAGAAGTCACTATATGGTCTGAAGCAATCACCTGGTATATGGTACCAAAATTTTGACACATACATCCTTGGATTGGGATTTGTGAGAAGCAGGGCTGATCACTGTGTATATTCCAAGTAGGTTGGTAAGCACTTCATTTATGTAGTATTGTATGTTGATGACATGTTGTTGGTAGGAAATAACATGGATGTTATCAAGGAGGTGAAATCACAACTATCCTCCAAATTTGACATGAAGGATCTCGGTGCTGCTAACTTCATTATGGGAATGGAGATTAAAAGAGATCATGCAAACATGAAACTCTGGTTGAATCAGAGAAAATATGTTGAGATGATATTGCAGAGGTTTAATATGCATGGAAGTAAACTAGTCAAGGTTCCTATTCCTATAGGTGTAAAGTTATCTGCAGATCAGTGTCCCAGCACATAGGAAGAAGAAGAGGACATGTCCCATGTTCTGTATGCCAGTGTAGTTGGCAGTTTGATGTATGCAATGGTCTGTACTAGACCAAAAATTGAACATGTAGTGGGATTTTTGAGCAGGTATATGTCAAAACCAGGGAAGGAGCATTGGACAATAGTAAAGAGGGTCTTCAGGTATTTGCGTGGCACTACTAGTTATGGATTGTGCTACCAAGGAAGACCAGGATTGGACAAAGTGGTGGACATATATGGCTTTGTTGATGTAGACTGGGCTGGAGATCTAGATCATAGAAGATATACAAGTGGGTATGTGTTTAACCTATTTGGAGGAGCAATCAGTTGGATGAGAAAAAGACAAGTTGTAGTAGCACTCTCAACTATAGAAGCTGAATACATGGAAGCCACTCATGCAAGCAAGGTAGCAGTATTGTTACAAAGATTGTGTTCAGATATTGGGTTGGTACAAAAAGTAGTGAGATTAGATTGTGACAGTCAGAGTGCAATATTCCTGGCAAAGAACCCAACTTATCATTCAAAGACAAAGCATATTGATGTTCAATATCACTTTGTGAGAGACATGGTTGAGGAAAAGAAGGTGTTGTTGGAAAAGGTTGACACTTTGAAGAATGTTGTAGATTTATTGACAAAGTCTGTGAGCACATAAAATTTCTCCTGGTGTAGAGTAACAATGGGCATTGTTGCCCTGGATTGTTGACTATATAACCCCGTGGAACCCTAGATGCAAACAAAACAACAAGTGGGAGAATGTTGGGTATATGTTATATTCTTTGCATGTGTGTGTGTGGGCATGTCAGGTTCGACAACTGTGTCTGACGATCCTTGTAGTAGTGATATTTGTGTCATGTGCATTGGGAACTTCCTAGAGAGTCCCAAGGGGGATCAGGTATTGCCCCCTTTGGTTCACGCAACATTCAAGGAAGCGCCTCGATTTTTTATTTTATTTTATTTTATTTTATTTTTTTATTTATTTTTTTATTTTTTTCCGGGCGGTTTTTCGCTTTTTTTAGCGGTTTTATAAATTAATCCCAGATTAAGGGATTAGGGTTTTGGTATCTACGGAATACCTAAAAACATTGTATATATATTGTATGGTGAATGGTGAAATTCGATATAATGAATATAAGAAAGGTTTTCCTGGTTGAGGGTTTCTAGTATAAATCTCTGTGTACAATGTGAATGAGCCATTGATTAATTTTTGTTTTGCTTAAGAATCTATATGCATTGCTTTACTTCGTAGGTTTAAAACTTACATTCATCTCTGTAAATGTTGTGGGAAAAAGGTCGCTATATTCGCCCAACACTTCTATGATGCTTTCTACTGTTTTCTCATCCCAGTAGTCTCCAATGCTGGCCATTTTGGGCTGCTCAGCTATCCCGATGTTAAATTTCTTTACCTTGATTGGCACGGAAATGACTTCTGATTATATGGGTGGTCCTTCCACATATCTTTAGCCTTCTACTTCTTTGATATGAATGTTACGTGGGTCATTTTCATCTGGTGGTTCCTCCTATACATGATAACATGACAATAGTTCCTTGACTATCTGTTTATTCCGTTGTTTCTCTTCCGTGATAAATTCTATTTCTGGTTCTTTGATGAATATTACTCCTCTAATTCCTTTGAGGGCTGCATCTATGTTGGGTTCTCATGCTCAAATGAGAAAGTGATTGTGAAGTTATGTTGCAATGTCCTCCATGTTGTAGTTCCTTTACGCAATTCTTGGTATGTATACCAGTTCGTTGCTATGCCCTCTAAAGTATGTATGAAGTGATGAGGCCATTCCTCTGGTGGTGTCATTTTCCACAACATTTTGCACTTCGCCAAGTGTTCCGCTGGTGCCTCTTATCTGTCATATTTCTATTGTTTTTTGTATTCCTATTTTTCACTGAACCTTATGCGTAGTAGTCACTTACATTGATACTAGTCTGTAATGGTCTCTTTATGTGTGCTCCACCATCTTGCAGGTGTGGCCTTAAGTGCTAAGTCAAGTGCTAACAGTTGCTGGTTTTCTAATACTTCATCTTCGTATTGTGTCAAGAATGTTTCCAATTCATTTAGTGCATGGAAACTGGGTGGTTCTCTGATTTCTGTGCCTACCCATCTTACTACGCGGTGTATTCTTGCAAATCTTCGTGTGGATAATTTGTGTAGTCTCTGCTGCCAGTTTTCTAACCCGGTGTCTGAATCTATTGCACATGAAGTAATGCTCCGTCAACTGAGTACTCCGTCTGTAGTTGGGTTTACGTAATCCTCATCGCGTGTAGTTGTTCTGTACAACTGGCCAATCTCCTCTAATTCTAGGCAAGTGGGTTCAACGAACCTCTCCCCTTCCGATGGATCTAGTGGTGCTATGACCCTGTATTCTTCAGATTCAAATGTCATTTTCCTGATTTTCAAATTTATTATGGTCTGGTTGTCAAACACCCAATCTAGACCAAGTAGTTCCAGGTAAGGTGTTGTGTCTTCCACTATTTCAATGAATTCAAAGTCTGCTTTAGTGTGAACTTCATCAAGATCTACTGTCACTCCTTCCAGTCTACTTATTGGTAGGACTCTATGTTGGTTTGCTAGTTTTAATTGGACATTTGAGTATCCCAGTGTTGTCTCTCCCATACATTTCCATGTCTTCTTTGGTAGCACATTCACTTCGTATCCAAGGTCTAGTATAATGTCTCCCATATTGAAATCCCCAATGTTAGCATTTAGTCTAAATTCCCTACTTGTTCTTCTTCTTGTGTGTAGGTGGTTGACAGTTTTTGGTTCTAGTTTTTATTTCATCTCTCTGTTTCATTTCTCTAGTATGTTTTGCAATATTTTCATAGATGAAGGATCACTTAATACTTTCACGCATGATTTAAAAAAGCCTTTGAGTCTACTTGCTTGTCCCTTGCGATGCATTTCATTGGTATGATCCATTGATGGAGGCATCTCATATTCTGGGGCTTCCTTGAACGGTTCCACAGTTGAAGTTGATGCTGTGTCCTCCTTCTGAAATTCTTGTCTAGCTTCCTTAAAGGTCTCCTTTTCTTTTGGAGCGTCGAACTGATTTCTTGGTTCAGTGTTCTTCTTTACCCATTGGTTCTGTGCTAGTTCCTGTCGAACTACATCATTTCGTTCCTCCATCAGTGACTATACTGATGTTTCGCCTGTCATCCCTAGCTTTGGATGAAATCCACTGAACATTCTGATTGTTCTGGTTCCTCTTTTCCTAAATCTTTACTAGTAGTTTCGGACATTCCTTTGTATTGTGGTCCGATGCACGAAAATACCTACAAGTGTTTGGTGGAAGTGGACATTTCCGTGCATAATGTTCTAGTTGCTGACAATTGTGACATGTGATTGGTCCTCTATCACGTTTGAAACCTTGTATGGCTCATCCTCCTCCTCGGTATCCTGCTCGGTCACCTCTTGACGTGTTATACTATGGTTCCTGATTGTACTGCATGGTATTATATTGGTTCTATGCCGGGTTATACTACGACTGCATGTGATTGTATGGTCACTGCATAGTATTGTATTGTTCTGCATAATATTGTACTACTGCTGCACAGTATTGTATGGAGCTGGGTCTTGATTGAACTGTGGCACTTCTTGACCAGTCATCATTTCAGCCTATACCCTGTATGCAACTAATGTTCTTTCCCGCATCAGATCCATAGTTCTGCAATCTTTGTTGTCGTGGCCCACTGAATTAAAAAAGGTGCAATATGAATTATTTGGAACTGTCTCGTATTTTTGCATCATCGTGCAGTGATAAGGGTCGTGACCTAGTTTCTTGCATATTTCGCACCATAATCCTTCCCATGGTAGCAGATTTGGCATACCTGTTTCTATATACTGCGTGAATGTCAGGAATTCGTTCTTGTGGTTTCCTTCCATCCTACATGCGGTGCACCAAAAGACTTCTCCTTTGTGCTTGCTCTTATTCTGGTTCAGCTGAAATGTTAGATTCTTCAAATCTTCCTTCAATTCCTCAATAGAGGGGTCCATCTGCTAGTACTGGTTCTCACAAGGTTGCCTGCAGAGCCTTTGCCCGTGTCTAAAATTTCTGTTGTCGTAAGGGATATTTTAAGTGTGGCAGTAGTGAGTTGAAAAACAAGTTACGATGTTGCATCTCGGTCATAAGGTATTTTGGTTTTCCATTTAGTCTCTTGAATCTCCGGTCAATCTCCCATACAGATTCTCCTAGTTTTTGTCTTATCTCAATAATCTCTTTCATGTATTGATCCTCTGAGCTCAGCTTCTGGAACTCATTGATCAATAGCTTCTTAATGTCTGCCAGTGTCCTTGTCATCCCAAGGGCACTATTTGTGTCTAGATTCATGTACCAGTCTAGTGCACGGTCTCTTAGCATAATTGCTAGCTGTGCGAGTTTGGTATATTCATCAGTGATTTGTTTTGGCTCCCATATCTTTGCAAAAATAAACAAATTCTTCTCAGGGTCTTCTGCTGCTTCTCCTCAAAATTATGGTAATCTGATAGTGGGATTGTGTCCTACCATTCTGAATACTGAACTACTTCCTCCTCCGCACTATGTATATACTTGACTAGTGTTGCTTGAAATGGCTCCTCCAGTTGTTTCTCCTAGTGTAGATGTTCTTCTTACTGTCGGACTTCCTCTGAACTTCAGTTGTCTAAACAATGGTGTTTTCTTTGGTGTATTAGTCGGACATGGGTTTATGGGTTCCACACTGACATTAATATGGATAGGATGGTTGTCTTCTCCTCTTGTTCTTGGGCCTCTCGTTTTCTTCTCATATGTTGTGCACAGGATTTCCTCAATCTACTCCACAACTCAGAGATCCTCTACCTCTTCCTCATTGCTTGCCAAGCCTTCCCTCCATGGCTATGGCTCTCTTCTTGGTATTCACCTTATATTGGTAGGGTACTCCACTACGCGTCGTTATTGATGACACCAAGATACACTTGAGCTGGTTGTCATCCATCATGATCAGGTCCAAGGGTTCCTCCTTCTTCATTCCTTTATCCTCACCTCCTTCCATTTATCCTCTCTCTGTCAGTGTTTCCCCCCTTCCCCCATGCACGCAGGGAAGTTTAGTTGTCTGATTCCATTGTCATTAAACCTTTGTTATATAGTAATATCTTAATAGAAGTATACAAGGATTGAATATACCTTCCTTGAGGTCCATGTAGAAATTCTGGATTTGTTGCGTTGTATGACTTCGTTGTGTCAGATGCAAATTTGGTGATGAAACCTACCAAAATACTGTCAAGCCAAAAGTATATTGCGTGGGTGAATTTTTTGTTCACCTGCTGTAGCTGCTCAGTATGTACCTGAGTCTAATATAGCTGTCGGATCCGGTTCATCACATGGTTATCCCTCAACCTTAGTATCCACTCCTGTAGTAGATGCGGAAAATCATAGAAAAAGACTTCATGTAAATCAATAAACACGTATTTATCCAGATATTTGTGAGGTGTGATTCTAGGGTTTCTATTGTCTTGCTGTGAAAACTCTAGCTCTTTGGTTCTTAGTCAGCCTTCGGTTTCTGCTTTCTTGGGGTTCCAAGGTCTCAACATTCCATTCTAATGGCTCATTGGTCTTCTTGTTTCGCTCGTTCTTTTCTTGTTCAATCTATCTCATCTACTCAGTTCTTTCTTGTTCCTATTAACACGAAAACATAACCATTTGTTGGATACTATTCTCCTCAACCATCTGATTTATTGATACAGGGTTCATGTATTTCGGGTTTCCAACTAATCCTCTAAAACTATCAGCCCTCCTTGTAAACCAGAAGGCAACATAGTACACAGAGCACACTGCGCAGTCTCATCCCAGATAGCTTTAAATGGGTGGTTGTAAGACTCAGGTGTTTACAACCTAGGATTGAATATTATATAGGGGTTTATTATTACGATCCATATACTACGAATCGTGATTTCAATATACTATTACTCACGGGTGTGCATCTATCTTTCGCAGTTTATTTCCCGAACAACACAATAATATTCCATAACAATGTATTAACTCATTCATTAAGCATAACAATTGGCTGCTGAAAGAAAATAAAGATATACATGCATTCATCACATTACATAGATATTATCGTGGGTCACCCCCTCCTAGGCTACGTCCACAAAGATTTGGCTCTTGGCTCTTTTATTATGGTAGTTCTGCATCTCCAGTGCCGTGTGCTTACAATTCCCTCAAATGGGTAAGATCTGTATGAGGTGAACTAGATCTCACCAGGCTCCACATCCTGTGATCTAATCCTCAGATCTTCCTTCTCTCCTCTATTCTTAGCTGAACAACTTACAAAGATGGTTCCTAGTAGCATTACATAACGCATCAACTCATACATAGCTATGATAGAACATTACAAAAGATAAACTAATACAAAAGTGAATCAACCTCTATATGATACATGCATATCTCTATTTATATATATCGGGCTCTTCAGCCATTTACAATGTATTACCAAAACCCTAACCCTACCGACATTAGGTCTTCCTCCCATGCACATGTGCTATTCTTCCTCCAGCTGTCTCTTTCCTTGTGCATGATTTCTTGCATGCACGCGTGCTGTGTTACCTTCCAGCTGTTACTTCCGTTTCTGCACGCTTTCTTTCCCACGATCATCCTTATTTCCACTTTGTCCTGGTGCCAACAATATCCTGTCCCGTCATATTTATGTTCTCCTGCCATGAGAGGTCACTTGGGTGTGTGAGATATTTTTTCCTCAAGAGAAACAAGCTCGAGACCCAACTCTTTGTACTCCAACCTCATTGGGGACATGCATTAAGACGACAAGGAGCATACCGCTATGATACCATTGATCCGGATTTTATGAGAAGAATGAAGTGACTACAGATTATTAATAGGTTCTTAACACAAAATAACAAAGATATAGTAAAAGTGGTTTTCTATTCAATAACGAAATAAGCTGAAACTGTAAAATGCAATGGAAACAACCTTGTTGGAATGGTGGCAGCTTATCTTTGAGAAGAGATGTGACGACTGTGCTCATTCGCAAGAATATGATTACAATGAGGCTCTAAAGGAATTTTTACAATAATAAGGAATTCCAAAAACCCTATACATCCAAAAACCTAACCCTAGGAGATGAAGCACCAAAACTCATGTGGGCCCCGTTTGGGTAAGTTAGTACATCAACTTCCTGGGGTCGTAACTTTTACATACGATCTCTGTTTTAGGCGTATTATAGCCCGTTGGAAAGGTATCATTGAGGAGATTAATTTTAGGTGAAATATATAAGGAACATAAGTATTGAAAACCTGTTTTCCCAAAAAACATTGTTTAGGGCCTCAAAACGTCTCTGAAAGTGAAAACTGCTAAAAATAGTAAATTACCAAAATTGCCAAAAAATTGTTTTGAGCTAGTTGGAAAAGGTGGGTGGCCACCGATATCTACCTGGATCAATTATTAATATCTAAATCACTCACTATGGAAGGGAAATTGATGGAATCTAGTATCATCCCTACTTCAGGATCAAATCACTAGCCAATCCAACTCCGGTTGGATGCGACAAGTTCTCCCAGGCACAAACCATTTCATTTTGAAAAATTATGGCTTTCCCATCCGAACTTTCAAGAGAATGCCCCCAATTGGTGGAATAATTGAGAGGTAACTCATGGAATTCTCATTTACATATTTCTAAAAAAGTTAAAAAAACTTCAAACAACATCTCAAAATCCTGAAAAAAACAATGTTTGGAAATATCTTTCAAGAAAAAAAAGAGATGGAAAAAAGATGCAAGAATTTCATCAATAAATAATCCTTAACAAAAAATTCAAACAACTTCAAGAGAAAGAATCTTCTTTGCAAAAACAACTAACAATAATAACGCCTAAGAAGAGATATTATGGCACCAGAAATCCCGCATGCAATGGCTTCAAGAAGGAGAAAAAAACACTATTTTTTTCCACAACTCAATGATCCAAAGGTGTCATATCAACATAGTCACATGGTTGGAAAATGAGCAGGGTCACTCCATTATAGATTATGCAAGCATAGAACATGAGCTCATTAATTATTACAAGTCCCTTCTCACTGAGCCCAACCCACATCACACTACTGCCATAGACAAAATAACCAAGCACATCCCAAATATTATCAATGCAAATCAGAATGCAACTCTTCTCTGTCAGATTATATTGAAGAGGTAGATCAAGCAGTCAAAGAGATGCCTATTGGTAAATCTCCTGGCCTAGACAGATTTACCAAAAAATTCTTCCACTACTGTTGGTTGATGGTTCGGGAAGAGGTTTGGCTTCTTGTGGAAGAATCTCGTTGCTCCCAAAACATCCTCTTAGCTCTCAACGCCACTTTCCTTACTCTCATTCCCAAGGAAGAACAAGTTTCTCATCCAAATTAGTTCAAACCCATCTCCCTTTGAAACGTCATCTACAAAATCATCACTAAGGTATTTTCTCTACGCCTCAAGCCTCTCCTACCTTTCATTATTTCAAATGAACAATCTAGATATGTAGAGGGAAGATACATCCTTGATAGTGTAATTATTTCTCATGAATAAATAGACTCACTCAAGTCTTCACGTACTCCAGACATGATTATCAAACTAGAATTCACAAAATCTTTTGATATAGTTAGCTGGAAATACATGAATCACATTCTTCTAGATTTTGGTTTTCAATCAAAATGGGTGAATTGGATCCTAAAAATCACTTCCACTACTTTCTTCTCCATTCTCGTTAATGGGACCCCTTCCAAGACCTTTACCCCTTCTAGAGGAATTAGACAAGGTGATCCCCTTTCACCGTTTTTGTTTGTCATCATGGTGGAAGGTATCAATCGCTACATCAAATCCCACATCAATAATGGTAGTATTAAAAGTCTTCATCTTTTCAGTATCAACCCGCCTGTCTCACATAGTTAGTTCGTAGATGCACTACAACAAATCCATGTGATCAACTTCCTTTCTAGCTCCCCTTTTCGCTTCCACTGGTTGTTTTAATGTATTTTTCTCCACATTTTTGCTAAAGTGGGCATTATTTATTGGGATGGAACTATTTTGGGTGATATTTGTGCCGAAAAACCCAAGTTGGTGCTAATAGCACCTAATTTAATGCCTGATTTAGTGCCCAATTTAGCACCCAAGTTAGCGCCAAGTTTATCTTCGAGTTTATTCGAGTTTATCTTCATGGCTAACATTTAACTTAGCTTCCTTTTTAGCTTCTATTTTGGCTTCCACTTTAACGCCTAATGTGCCTAAATAGTTATTTTGTTGAGTTGTTGGGGGTTAAGTGGATAGGGGCTTTGTGGATTAGGGGATTTAGGGATTTGGGGTCTAGGGATTAAGGGTTAAGGGATTATGGGTTACAATTTAAGGGATTAAAGGTCAAGGGCTAAGGGATTTAGGGCTTAGGGGTTAGGTAGTTTAATGGTTATCTAACCCCTAAGCCCTAAATCCACCGACCTTGCACATAATATTTGAGATCATCCACGTCTCATTGTCATCATCTGTCATTTCCATATGTAGAATATTTTTCGGATATCTCTTGAAATGTCATGGAGTTTCCAATACACCCATCACAAATGTCTTCCATCGACCCCACACATTGAGAAGTGAATGGGGCCAATGATCAAAATTTGACATGGTTAGACTAGACACATGACTTGACGGGATGGGAGGGTTTCAAGACTCAAGGATTTCTGATGTCCCCAAAAAATATTTGAGATCTTCCACGTTTGCATCAATTTTCATCATGCACATTTCATTGTCATCATTCACCATTCCCTTCGATAGATTCATTGTCAGAACTCTCTTGAAATTTCATGGAGATTCCAATACACCCATCACAAATGTATTCCACCGACCCTGCACAATGATTAGTGAATGGGTCCAACGTTGAATTTTTTTCAATATGTGCCTCTATGCATCGAAATTTAACATGTTTAGATTAGAAATTTGCCTTGATGGTCTGGGAGGGTTTCAAGACTTAAGGATGTCTGATGTCCCCACATAATATTTGAGATCATCCATGTTTGCATCAATGTTCATAATCAACGTCTCATTTTCATAATTCGTCCTTTCCATATAAAGAATCTTTGTCGAAACTCTCTTGAAATGTCATGGCACTTCCAATACACCCATCACAACTTTCATCCTTCATCAACCCTGCACAGTGAGTAGTGAATGGGGCCAACATTGAAATTTATTCAAACTGTGCCTATATGCATCAAAGTTTGATATTGTTAGACTAGACACATGCCTTGACAGTATGGGAGGGTTTCAAGGATGTCTGATGTCCCCACATAATCTTTGAGATCATCCATGTTTGCATAAACGTTCATTATGCTCGTATCATTGTCATCATTCATCATTGCCATCTATAGAATCTTTATCAAAATTCTCTTGAAATGTCATGGAACTTCCAATACACCCATCACAAATGTCATCCACCAACCCCGCATAGTGCGCAGTGAATGGGGCCAACATTGAAATTTCTTCAAAAATGTGCTTGCATGCATCGAAATTTGATGTAGTTAGAGTAGAAACATGCCTTGACATTATGGGAGGGTTTCAAGACTCAAGAATTTATGATGTCCCCACATAATATTTGAGATATTCTATTACATTTGCATCAATGTTCATCATGGACGTATCATTTTCATCATTCATCATTTCTATTTGTAGAATCTTTGTCAGAACTCTCTTGAAATGTCATGTAACTTCCAATAAACTCATCACAAATGTCTTCCAACGACCTCGCATAGTGAGTAGTGAATGGGACCAACATTGAAATTTCTTCAATTTGTGCCTATACGTGTCGAACTTTGGCATGGTTATACTAGAAACATGCCTTGACAGTATGGGATGGTTTCAAGACTCAAGTATGTCTGATGTCCCCACATAAAATTTGAGATCGTCCACATTTTCATCAATTTTCATCATGCACATCGATCTAATTCACATCATTCGTCATTCCCTTCTATAGAATCTTTGTCAAAAATCTCTTTAAATTTCTTGAAACTTCCAACACGCCCTTCACCAATGTAATCCACCAACCCCGCATAGTGAGGATTGAATGGGGCCAATGTTGAAATTTCTTCGAAATGTGACTATATGCGTCAAAATACATGGTCAAACTAGACACATGCCTTGATGGTATGGAAAGGTTTCAAGAATCAAGTATGTATGATGTCCCCACATAATCTTCAATATCATCCATGTTTTCATCAATGTTCATCATGTATGTTGATCTCATTGTCATCATTCGTCATTCCCTTCTATAAAATCTTTGTTAGAAATCTCTTGAAATGTCTTGGAACTTCCAACATGCTCATCACCAATTTCATCCACCGACCCCGCATAGTGAGTAGTGAATGGGGCCAATGCTAAAATTTCTTCAAAATGTGATTGGATGCATTGAAATTTTACATGTTTAGTCTAGGCACATGCCTTTACATTATGGGAGGGTTTTAAGACTCAAGGACATCATTCTCTTCATCATCGCCATCATCATGGTTGTAATTTCCATCGTCATCATAATCATATTCATCATGACCCAATTTTTCCATCCATGCCAACAAATATCAAACCCAACATACCCATCTTTATAGCGAAACGTGATGAAGATGGTGATTTCCATGTATTTGTCTTTTTCTTGTGGCATTCTTCAAGATGATTAAACCATGATTCTATTCATTTGAGACATCCCAAAAGAATTTTATAGGGTCCAACATGCAAGTGGTTTAATGGTTAATGGGTTACGGATTATATCGGGTGAAGGGCTTAATGACATCCATCGACCCTACATGGTTAGGAGTGAATGAGGCCAACGTTGAAATTTCTCCAAACTGTGGCTGTAAGCATCGAAATTTGACATGGTTATACTAGGAACATGCCTTGATGGTATGGGAAGGTTTCAAGACTCAAGGATCTATGATGTCCCCACATAATCTTCGATATCGTCCATGTTTCAAGGGGTTAGGGGTTAGATGGTATAAAGTTGAAGGTATTAAGCTTAGGCTTAGTGAAATATTTCAATTTGTTTTAAAATATAAATTAATGAACACAATTTGGATACATTTAGCCTAATGGTATAGATTAACATTGTTTTACATATACAATATATGTAATTATAATTTTTACCAATTGCCAATAAATTACCACTAACCATGCATACTCTTATCCAAGTAATCCTAATTTGTTTTGCCAACAATTCATAGAAAATATTGAATAGTTTAAGGATATTGCAATAGGTAGTTTGTATCCACACAAATAATACTAAAGCATTTCAAAGTTTGGTCCATAAGAACCAACATTTTAAATACATGGATTACAAATAATTCTGAAAATTTATAAGTCTTGGTCATTAACATTATTGTCTGGAACAATTTCATCCAATGTATCATGTTCAATGTTCATATGTTCTTTCAATTATTTAGTATTATCATAATCCTCATCTTGACCTGCATCGTCTTCATCATCGTTGAAATTTGACTGTAGACCAATATCTATATTGTTACCAGATGTATTTGGATCATCATTTTCTATACCATCCATTTTGTTGTCTTCCATAACATCATTTAACTCTAGATTGTTGTCTTCTTGTGCCTGGACATAAACATATTCAACATCATCATGGATGTTAATTTATTCGATGTTCTCTAATCCCTCTCTCATTTTGTTGGCCATGATTTTTTTTCTCAATATCCACTAATGCATCATCAAATACATGCCTTAATCTTGGATCATAATGCATGACAAATATCCATTTCGGTTCCAAAATATCTTCATAGAAAAATATCTACACATGAACGAATTACATATATTAGACGTATCTTATAAAAAATTTATTGATTAATTTACACTTATATATTATCACAATAATCTATGAATTAATAGATTAATGATCAATATCACTTATTATTTAAGTTAAAGAAATACCTGCTCATAATGAATTGGTAGAACATAAGGCTCCTTATTCTCCGGTAGGAACCTTGAGGAATCTATAGAAAACAATCCACTATGGGTATCATGTCTTTGTGTCCTCTCAAATGTTGTATACCATTTATACTCACTACTACATATGGGTGGATTATTCCACAAAATGTTTCCACGTTTCCATTATTTTCATTTTTTTTTAAGTGGGCGGGATTTTCGTCGCTATTGCCACGAAAGTTCATCGCTATAGCGATGATTATTTCCTACCTCAAAAAACAACTACCAAAACATGTGGCTTGCAACAACTAGTTGACTTTTTGTGGGTCAACTCAGGCATTTTTGTCGCTATATATCGACGATAATCGATCTATATATACCCGACTTTAAGAGACTTTGCGACACATTTTCTATAGTTGCGACACTGTTCGTGGATTTTGTTTGAGCTGTTTAATTTTTTCATCACCCACTGGTTGAACAAATCCAATTCTCAATCTACATAGCTCGGATTTTGAATTTGCAAGGTTAGTATGTTTATTTATTTATTTATTAATAAATAAACATACTAAACAACTTAGAGGCTAGTGTATGGTGTCGAGTGATTCAAGTTTGAGAAATTTTGACCACTTTTGTTAAATGGTGTGTAATTATTTTCCATGGTGATTCAGTACACACTACTCTAAAGTACAAATTGAAGAATATCGATCTTAATAGTTAATCGATAATGAAAAAAAAAGCATGTCAAAATGTCTTGGAAAAAATAATTGTGAGGATTGTAGGTCACTGTAAATAAACATATCATAATATTAAAATATAAAAATTTGACAACTTACTGTTTGGTATGGTGTAGGTAAGACAATTACTTGTCAGTACAAGGATTTGTCACTATGAACGAAAATGACAGGAAGCTTGCTCGGTTAAGAGCGACATTAGAGGCGAGGGGCGATGTAAAATGTTATTTCCCTTGATATGATTGCAGGGGCTTGCAAAGAAGAAGAATTTTAATAACAACAACTAAAAGACATTGTAGGGAGAAGGGGCACGCCGAAGGGTTTATGAATATCGTCCCTTGGTAAGAGGATTCAATATTTAATGTATTCTTTGTAATAGTCATCATGTCATGAATTTTAGTAATATTTCTTATCATTTTTTTATATTTTCTATACACACTAACTTTTCTACGTTGTTTTTAAATATATAGACGATGCCCACAAAATGTCGACCTCCAGAGAGTTATTTTCCAAGTACTAGCAGAAATACTCCTTTACAGGGTGATGAACTTTGAGATCAAAATATTGAAGCTGTTGATCAAGTTATTAATGATGATATGGATGGAGATAATGTTAGTGATAGAAATCAAGATGATGAGATACATAGATTGATCCAAGACACATTTGCTCCAATGGATGAGGACAACCAGGATGATAGTCATGATGTTGATCCTCTACTCGAGAAGTCACGTCAACCTCTTTATGAAGGCTCAACAAAAAAACTTCTATATGCTATATTGTTGTTAGTGAAATTGAAGGTTTTGAATGGTTTATCAAACACATGCCTCACACAGATACTAAGGTATTTAATTTGTTAATTATTTATGCTTGCATGTTCACAAATACTTAAAAGGTTCAATTTTTTCCTATATTGCTATTGTTTTCTAATTTGTAAAGTGTGGATGTGATATTGATGATTAATATTGTTTACATTGACTTATTGTTTTGAATTTTGTAGATTGTTAAGTGAATTTCTATTACCAACGTCAAATATTTTTCCATGCACATATTGAGAAATATCCGTGATTATGAAATAGATTGGAATACAATTTCATATCTGTTTTTTTGTTTTATATTTTCTATATGATATGATAAAGTAAATTTTTTCGTTTGTAGGAGTTTTTAAACCCCATGCCCTAGGAACTTGCAACTTCTATAGGTAGCAGTGATGGTCCAATGCAACAAAAAAGTACAAGTGAGGATTTTTGACCCTCCTAAGGCTCCCCTCGAATCCATTGATGAGTGCAATGATGTTGACTAGCATGACATGATGGAACATGATGAGCCAGAGCCTATTTCTCCACATGACTTTGGATATGAGAGTACTGTAGATGGAGAGGAAGCTATTCATGGAGCAGGACGAATTAAAAGCACTAGATCACTTGATCTCACCTTTCTGGTGGATGACACATGTGTTCC
The DNA here is from genome assembly GCA_009831015.1 of Picea engelmannii. NCBI lineage: Eukaryota > Viridiplantae > Streptophyta > Pinopsida > Pinales > Pinaceae > Picea > Picea engelmannii. The sequence continues at coordinate 112,869 of ML787482.1, read as the reverse complement.
GATCAAGATTAGGAAGATTGCAGGTATTTGTTAATTAATTGATTCATTTCTATCATGAAATTGAAATGGACATTTGTTGAGATTATTATAAATTAATGGATAACATGTTTCTGCAGGAAACAATGTTTTCTACAAAAACTTGAATGAAAAAGCATTGGATCTGTTTGGCCCCACCATTCGCACACGGTGGAATGACCAAGATAGAAAAAAGAAAGATGAATTGATATACCACATGGTAAAGTTGTTCAAAAATATGTTCAATAAGAAAGTGGTTACAAAGTTAGCTGACGAGAATTTAAAATATACCAGGGCCCAATACAGGGAGAGATTGCAATTAGACCTCAAGCATGAGCACCCTCCCATGGTTCCAGAGAAAGAGTGGAAGGCCTTGATAGAGGATTCAAAGAAAAAATTGTTTAAAAAACAAGGAAGACATCCACGAGCTGGTCAAGAAAGGTACAACACATGTCATATTATTAGTGAAATATGCTCATTTATGTTTTTCTTTCTTGTTTTAAGTAACAATTCCGATATCTATTTTTTTTTCAAAAATTACATATATATGCTACCTGACACCTCCAAAGCAACCAAGGATAGAATGGAAAAGCACTGGAAACAAAAACTAGGTCAGGGTGGCTATGGAAAACTAAAATCCTGAATCGTAAGAATTAAATGATTAATTGTGGTGAATATTTATTTAACAGTAGCGAACAAATATCTGGTTTTGTTATTTGTAATTTTAATGGTGTTATGCATTGCAGTTAAATATGTTCGACACTGTTTCCATCGGGGAGGACCTAAAGCTTGGTTACAAGAATGGTCTTAAAAGTGTGATTGAATATAGGAAAATCTTGGGGCAGACTCCAATCTCCCCAGCCACGCAGGTAAATAAAATGAATAAGGAAACCGCAGTAGCATGCTTGTAAAGTCTATTCATATTTTATTATATCACCCTTAACTAAGTATTTATGTTTGTTTTCAAGAAACAGTGCAAACAAAACAGTGAATCTAGTGGTATTTAATAGACACCACTTCATACAAGGGAGCACATGTCCAATGATAGCGGGGAGAAAAGTACCCATTCCGGTATGTATGCTTCATAATTAGAAATATTTACTGTGATTGTAGATATTTATTTCCTAACTTATACTTATATATTATCTTCTTTAAATGGAAGAGAATGTATCTTAGGAAGGTGAACTGCGAGAGGAACCAAGTGGAGAAGAAATTAACGCACCAACTATCACAATTATACAGAAAGGTAAAGAACAATATTGTAATGTTAATCAAAATAATGAATTAGTTATTTCAATTATATTTCAACATATCGATATGATCATTTTCATTGTTGTAGTTCACACCCCTACATAAATGCCTCAATGCCCTTCTCAATGATGTACCAGAAGTATGGTACATGAGCGTGTGGAAACAAAAACAATAGAAGGACATGGCACAATAAATACAATGTCAAAGGATGATTATGATACCCCACTCGCCAATTTTTTTAATGTAAAAAAACATAAATCAAAGAAAAAATAGATGTATAGATTCATGACTTGTATTTGGATGTTTATCGATGTTGCTAGTATGAAACATTTTTTATATGAATTACAACATTATGCTTCAATGTTTATATGTTCATATGTTTTTATGACTATCCTAGTTATGCATGAATGTCTATATGTTTTCTATATAAACA
>ML787482.1:84145-95309 GCA_009831015.1 Picea engelmannii | reverse complement strand
ACTTGTGTATCAAATGAATGTATAATGATATTTATTTATACCATTTATGTCACTTCCTTTTAACATTAGGGCCGACCTGACACTTTCTTATTTTGTAATTCTGTTCTTTAATTATCTTCAGGGCCTACATGTACTTCCTTCTTTAATTCACTTTGTCATCTTCAAAAATTCATTTCTCCTCAACCATGAGGATCCACATGACATGACACATACCATCGGAAAAAAAATGATGTATACTATCCATCCATGGGTGTTGTATCTGCATGTGCATTGTCTTTCATGTCCAAATACCTTCATCAATTTTTCCGTCCAAAACCCATGAATAGGGTTGACATCAATGACAACAACCAATCTTCCAATAGGAATTTCCTGAAACACCATGTCATGCTTATTGAAGTTATGTTTATCTCTAAAGGAAAATTTCCTACTTTAAGTTGGGCTTCTATTCAATGAATATTAACAATAACTCCATTAACATGTTTTGAGGAGATTCTCCATTTTATGTGAGCTAATCACTTGAATGGGTAGAGCCAGAGTTTGGAAGGTGCTCTCCATATATTTTGCTGCCTCCTCCATTCTTGTTAACCGCCGTGAACAATTCAATACTTCCTTCCCAAGGGGGTTCCTCTTCCTGTGCGTTTGCTTCAGTCACGCCATCCCACTTTACTTGTTGCAGCTCCTATTCTGGTTACTCGGCCTATGCCTCACTTCACATGTATTCTTACTTTCACTTCCCTTGAAGCTGTAATAACCCCTGCTATTGCTCTCCTTCTATTTGCGTCTATTCCTAATGTCCCTCTTTTTATTGACCTTCCCCCACTGCAATCTCGTCCTTCCAGTCATGGTTTTTCCATGGTGGTGAGCGCTTCCATCAATTTTTTCTGTTAAGGCTCATATGATCATGATGGTTCGTCCTTTATCCCTATGTGATCACTGCCCTTGCTCGCTTGTGATCCGATTGTGCTTCTCTCCGTACCTGTACTTGGGCCTGGTGGATCGATCCTGGTTATCACCAAACCTTCATGCCTTACGTCATTCTTTGCATGCAACTTGCTACCTAGCCTTTCACTCATGCTTTCCCCGCAACTCTTACTAGCGTATTGGCCTTGCTTCCAGTTGCCCTTTTGCTATTTATTGTGATCTTGCATAATAATTGGTGGCTGGGTGTTAGGTAACCATATTCTGCCTGGGCCTAGCATACCTTCCAAGAGGCCTTGCGATGTAATCCTCGATGTGAAATTCCATGCTTAAGCTGCCTTCACGATATTTTTCCACCATATGGTTGCAGTTTGTTCTGAGTTGCCCGCTCGAAATGTTGATCCAGATATCGTCTAGTTTCAGGCCTTCCTTTCCGATCCCCCTCGTTGGCGAGCTTGTCTGCTAGAGCATTTTCTATCCTCCACACCCATAACAACTCCACTGTATTCAAAGTTCTCAGATGCTCATGGATTTTATGTAGGGAGTGTGCAAGGTTCTAGTGTCACTGAACCTTTCCCACTCTGGTGCCATTTTGGAGTATTTTCACCATGTTGATAACTAGGGTGGATCCACCTTCCACGGTGGTGTTTTCCATCCTTTCATGACTTAGGATTTCAAGGCCAAGCTCTATGGATCCAAGTTATTCAGCATTTTTGGTTGAGTTTTCTATGCTCCCAACATATAGTCGGATGATGTTGACACCACTGTCTCTAATCACTCCACCTGCCCCTGCCACTCCTGCATTTCCTTTTGCTGCCCCGTCAAAATTCAGTTTGAGGAACCCTGACGAAGGGGGATTCCAGTTGCGGGCTCCTATCTAGAGTTGCGGATCACACCCTACAAGTATGCTGTTGCGCCATTCTTTTAGATGGAAAAAATATAGGATACGAGAGTCTTGGTTTGTAAGTTGAGATTTCTCCTTATTGCAGTTGCAACTCTACACCATTTCTCTTATTTGAGAGACTATTGCATCCTTTAGCCTTTCTTCCAGTAGGATTTCATTCCTGAAGATGCACCGGTTCCTTTCTTTCCAAATTTCCCAGATGATCATCCCCCACGTTAGATTCCAACAAAGGTTCACCATTTCATTTTCTCTATAACTCTCATTCCAATTGTTGATGGTTGCGCTGATGTTTCCCCAGATCCTATTGGATTGGCGGTAGATTCCTATCGCCCAATCCCAATCTCTGCTGTGTAACTGCATTTGTCGAGAAGGTGTTCAGTTGTTTCCTCCTTGACTTGAAAGAGATGGCACTGAGAAGGACCTATGAAACCCATTTTCATGAGGTTCTCCCAGATTATAATTCGATTGTGTAGAACTAGCCATTCAAACATTTTTATTTTTGGCCATTGGGGGGTTTTCCAAATATTTTCCCACTGTTGCTCCAGATTTTCTTGGTCTTGGCCCATGATGTAATACCATGCTTCTTTTAAGTTGAATTTACCCCAATTTTTCTTGCCCCACCTCAATTGGTCCTCTTCTTCCGAGACCCCAATTTTCCTTTTCCCCAATTCCTCCTCCACCTCTTTCGTTATTGTTTTTATCCTGGCTTGATTTTGTGGATTAAGCTTGTCCCAGATCCTCCATCTGGAACTACCACCCCTTTTCTTCCAGTATTGATGGATTTTTGTTTTTCCTTGCCCAATCATTTCCTATTGGAGATCCTCCCTATCCGGATTTCCATTATGGGTTCCTGTTTCCATGCGTCCTCCCAGAATCTTGCTGTTCTACCATTTATGAATTCCCAGAAGTTGTGTTTCTGGATCCAGTTCTTATTTCTCCAGGCGAGATTCTAGATGGATGATCCTTCCCTTGTGCCCATGAACCGAATTTTCTCCTGGTCTCTGATGTTCAGGGAATACTTTGCCTTCTATAGGTTTTCCTACGACAATGTTTTCTCTTTTACCCATATCGACCAGAGCTTTGCCCCATAGGCTTCGTTGGTTACCTGTGGGTCTTGTAACCCCAATCCGCCTTTGCTTTTTGGTCTGCATATCTTATCCCAGGCCACTAGGGCCCATTTCTTTTTATTTTCTGTGCCTCTCTATAGGAAGTCTCTTTGGATGGCTCTTATCTTTTGTAGTATTCCTTTGTGGGTTGGAAACATTGACATCATATACGCCAGAATTTCTTGTAGAACCGTTTTGGTGAGGATAAGCCTTTAGGCAAAGTTTAGAGCTCTGTATGTCCAATTTTTTACCCTCTCTTGCAATTTGTTGATAACTCCTTCCCATGTAGCATTTTTGCAGGCTCTGTCCGTCAGGGGGATTCCCAAGTATTTTGTTAGGAGCATTTTGCATTCAAACCCCAAAATGTTGGACAAGTTTCTTTGAATGGTTGTATTAGTGTTGAAGAAATATATCATGGATTTGGAGTGGTTGATTTCCACCCTCGAGGCTTCCCCAAATTCTTCTAAGATTCTTTTATAAGCCTTTGCTTCCTTTACCGTGGGTGTTCCATGGAGTAGGGTATCATCAATGAACTATTGGTGTGTGGAGGTTGGACAATTTTCAAATGGTTTGATGCCTTTTATTTCACCATCTGCAGTTTCTCTTTTTATGCTTCTTCTTAGCCCTTCCATCATTATAATGAACAGGAAGGAAGACAAAAAATCCCCTTGTCTTATGCCTCTATATGGACATAAAGGTTTGGCTGGGGCTCCATTGATTAACAACGAGTAGCTTGTCATTGAGATTAGAGAGATGATCTAGTTGATCCAGTGCTGGTCGAAACCAAAAGCTTCAAGCATCTTGGCCATGTAGTGATAGCTTTTGTTTCACATGCCTTCACCACTTCAAGTTGGATTATCATCCCCCCTCTCCTTTGGATTTTTAGCGTGTAAATAATCTCATGGGTGTGGATGATATTGTCAAGGATTTGTCTTCCTTCCAAAAAACCCACCTGTTCCTATGAAATCAGTGTGGGAAGGAGTGGTTTCAGTCTATTGGATATGACTTTAGAGATTATCTCATAAACTACATTGCATAAAGCTATAGGACTATAGTGGTCTGGGGTCCTAGCTTCATTTTTATTTTGGGATTAGAGTGATCATTGTGGCATTTAAAGCTTTCAGGATGGATGCTGAGCACCTAGATTCCTCCACCACCCCATAAGGATCAAACCAACAATTCCAATGTGAAGCCATCTAGGCCTGGGACCTTTCTGTTGGGCATCTCCTGGACCACGTGGTCAGTTTCTTCCTTTGCGATGGGTTTGATTAGGTTGAAATTTTGATCCTCTGTGAAAAACTTGGGGATGTGCTGAATTATTCTTTGTATGGCCTCGAATCTGTCTTGGTTGGGTTCCTAGGCTATCCCTTGGAAGTGATTGACCAATGTATTTTCAATTTCCTAGTGGGATTCTCTTTCGATCCTGTCCTGATCCCTAATCTTCAAGATTTTGTTATGAGATCTTCTTGCAATAGTTTTTCTATGAAAAAACTTGGTATTCCTCTCCCCTTCCCTTAGCCACCTTATTCTGGACTTTTGGCACCACATAGTTTCTTTCTGCTGGCATCTTGCTTCCCATTCCTGGGTCATTTGGATCTCTTCTTTTTTTCTGATCCTCTGTGTATCCCTCTTCGATGCAAAGTTCTTGGAGCTTCCTCATTCTGTCCTTAATAATTTTTTTCCTCTGGTTTATGTTTCCGAAGACTTCTCTGTTCCACTCCTTGAGTTTTTGTTTGATGTACTTGAGTTTCTTGTATAGTTTGAACATCCTTGTCCCTTGGTCCGACATTTCCTCCTGCCACCATTGGTTGATTTTCTCCTTGAAGGTGGGATGGTCGATCCAAAATTTCTCAAATCTAAATGGTCTGTTCTTTGGTGTGGTTTGAAAATTAGCTTCCAATTGAATTGGCCAGTGGTCTAATCCCCCCCATTGGAGAATGCTACAGTCCAAAGTTAGTCCCTGCAAAATGATGGATTCCAACACCAAGAATATGTCTATCCTTGTAGCTACTTGGTGGTGATCTAGTCGTTTGTTGTTCTAGGTGAACTGTCCATTGTTGGTCCTGATGTCCACAAGCTCCATTGTGTCAATGAAAGCTGAGAATTCTTCCAATTATCTACCCAGTATCCTGGTGCCCCCTTTTTTCTCAGCAAGTGTAGTGATGATGTTGAAATCCCCTGCCAGGATCTAGTGGAGATTGTTGTTTTGATCCTTTAGATTCTCTAGGTCTAGGAGCATTCTCCTTTTTTCCTCCATCACCTGGGGTCCATACACATTAGTGCATAGAATTTCCATCATGTTCCCTATAATTTGCATGTTAATAGAAAGTGTGTGTCTTGTTTCTTCTGCTACAAGTAGGTTTTCCAATTGTGGGTTCCACAAGGTGAGAATACCTCTCGCCATCTGTTGGCTTTCGACAACCAACATCTTGTGCTTTTTTTTTTTTAACAGAAATGGTTATAGATTATATTAATGGGGTGGACTAACCACAGATCTGATTACAAAATGGCCTCGAATTTCTTCGGGTCTGTCTTCCTGAACCATTCTACTTCTATAACTATAGACTAGTGAATTGAACGTCTTCTAAAAGAACTGGATTAAATTTGAGTGCCGAAACTCCAGTCACTGTTTCAGCATAAGACTCAGCACTATTTCAGCATATGTCTCAGCACTATTTCAACATTTGTTACAGCGGTGTTTCAGCATCTGTTCCAGCACTGTTTCAACATATGTTCCAGCACTATGTTTCAGCATTACAACACTGTTTCAACATATGTTCCAACGCTGTGTTTCGGCATCTGTTCCAGCAGTGTGTTTCAACATCTGTTCCAGCACTGTGTTTCAACATCTGTTCCAGTGTTGTGTTTCAACATCTATTCCAGCACTGTGTTTCAACATCTGTTCTAGCACTGTGTTTCGGCATCTGTTCCAGCACTGTGTTTCAACATCTGTTCCAACACTGTGTTTCAGCATCTGTTCCAGCACTGTGTTTCGACATCTCTTCCAGCACTGTGTTTCAACATTACAGCACTGTTTCATCTCTAGCACTGTGTTTCAGCGTCTGTTCAGCATTGTGTTTCAACATCTATTCTAGCACTGTATTTCAGCATATGTTCCAGCCCTCCTTTGCACAACCATCTACTATTTTACACGCTGCTGTCCTTCTCAAGGGATACAGATTTTTGTTGGATCTCCATCATTTATGCATAGATCTCCTTGGGCCAGGAGGCAACCTTTATTGGCTAAAGCATCTGCTTCTTTGTTTAAGTCCCTAAGTATATGGTAGCAGTTGAAGGAGGTGAATTCCTGGAGAGTGTGTCTTAGTCTTTGCAGGTTCTTATTTAGTCCAGCATCATTAAATTGTCCTTCCGAATGTATCATTTTGATCAGGATTTCGGAGTCTCCGAACACTTGTAGATTATGATGGCCTCTTGCCTTGGCTATCTGGCACACTTTTATTACACTCAAGATTTCTGCTTGGTTAATAGTTTGCTGTCCAAGTCCCCAACTGAAGGTTTCTAGCGTTATCCTTTCGTTGAAGTAAATGATTCCTCCAGCTCCCGCTCTGCCAGGGTTGCCCTTGGAGGCACCGTCGAAGAAAGCTGTAGTTATTCCTTGCTTCTGCCACCATCTTTGGAAAGTGTCATTATTGTCTCTTAGCCTCCATTTTGTTTCGGAATAGGGTTTTTCAATACTTTGGGTCCTAGAAGTGAGCATAGGGTTACCGAGCCAATTCTTTTCTTCCTGCTGCAGCGAGATATCTGTTTTGTGGGCTTGAGATCTCAGAGTTTCTAAGAGGAGTCCTTTTGCTTTCACTGCTACCATGCTGGGGGTCCATGCGATGTTATTGAAGATTTTCTCGTTTCTTGCAAGCCATAGTTTCCAGCACACATACTTAGGGATGGAGATCCAGATTCTGGTCCATAGTGTTTTCATTGAGAGCGAGGGATAGCGGTCCTTCCAGTTTGTGAAAAGATCTACAACAAAGATGTTCGAGGGGACAACAACATTAAGACCATGGAGGGTAAGGAACCAGACTTTGTTTGCAAATTGACAGTCTACAAACAAATGGTCAGATGTTTCCATTGCTTCTTTTCATAAAGCACATCTGTGAGGGCCTGCGATATTTCTTTTCATTAAGTTTTCACCAGTCAGGACCTTTTTGTGCATTAGAGTCCAGAAGAAAAAATTAACCTTGGGGAGCACTGTAGATTCCCAAACGTCCTTCCAGATTTTAGCTGGGGGTGGTCTATCTTTCTGGCATTGAAGCATGGCAACCAACATCTTGTACTTACTCCATTGTTTTTTACTGATTTTTTCCATTCTGTCTAAAGTGCATTTTGTCTCTTGAATGAAACAGAGGTCAGTTTGTTCCTTCCCCAATCTATTTTTAAGGATTCATTGCTTTCTTGGGCTGTTTACACCTCTTATATTCCATGTTATAATATTCATTTAAACATGTTGGGGGGAGTTGGGGAAGATATTTTTATTCTTACCTGAATTTATCAACATGGCTCCTAGTTCTTGTAGGGATACATTGTTTTATTTCCTACCTTTCTTCCGCCTTGCCTGCTTAGGTGAGTGTCGTGGCTATCCATCACTTGTTTTGATTCCCATGTGTCCTATCTTTCCATACATGCGCTTGATCCCTCTGGATTTTTCTTACTCCCTTAGGAGTAAGAGATATTTAATGCGATCTAGTTGCTCTGCTGACACATTGTCTACTCCCTGCCTTTTCCATTGCTCCAGTATGTTTGGGAGATCTATTCCTTTCCTTTCCACAATGTATCTGATATCTGGGTCTTATGTTCCTACCTCACTTGGTGTCATCTCTGAATCTCCGTCTACCTCTTACATTGGGGTGTTTGCATCTTCGTTTATTCCATCCATAGGACTTGTGCTACCCCCCTGTTCTCCCTTGTTGCTTGGATTTTCTATGTTGTCATGAGTTTCTTGTTCACTAGATTCCCTAGCTTTCGTATTTTCCTTTCCTCCTTCTTCGCCTTGGTTGGGCCTACCTCTTCCTTATGTTCTAATCCTGGCTTCCGAGTTGCTTCTTGTTGCGGCCTTGCCTTGTCTTTTGTTTCCTCTGCTTTTGTGATTTGGCTTCACAAACCTGTCCTCATCTTGCTGTAGTTTGGTGTTTTCCTCTTCTTGTTTTTTATTAAGAGGACATTCTATTAGTAGGTGTCCATGTTCATGACATCTTTTACATTGAAATGGGATCTGCTCTTAGTTTATGCTTTGTATCCATTCCTCATCCCTAAACTCCAAGATTATTACTTTTGAGAGCGGTCCTGAAACATCCATCTCTATGCAGATCCTTGCATAGGATGCATATCTTCCTTTTAGAGTTGCTTCCGATGTCTTGACATATTTTCCAAGTTTGTTCCATATTGCTTCGAAGGTGGATGAAAACTAATAGTCTAGCGGTAAGGAGTAAAGCCTTAGCTAGATTGGGACATTTTTACAGGTTTCTTTCTCTGGGGAGAATTTTTCCTTCCATGGATGCATGTACAACCCCGCTGAGGAGTGGAAATATGCCCCCCCCTCAAAGAATTTATCCTTGTCCTCTAGGTTCATAAATACTGTTGTAAAAAATACTTTTAATCCCAGGTGGACTTCAACTTCTCCACTTGGCTTCCATTGATATTTTATCCAGTTGCGCAACATTTGTTCTGTGGACCATAGGCCCATGAACTTGCAGATCAGTGCATGTGTCTTCATCTGTTCCTGGAAGAGTTTCATTTTGGGGTCTTCTAGTATAAACTTGGGTATCAATGTTGTTTTAGGTTTACACGGGTTGCGCCCATATACCCCACCGAGGTTCATCATTTCTTGCGCACCGTTCTAGGATTCTATGGCTTCTTCCCCCACATGATCACTTTTTTCTTGGTTTCCCTCTTGATTCTTTTCCGATCCTAATCTTGAGGTGCCTGTCAGAGGTTCTTTGAAACCGATGCCTCGTGGGCCTTTCCCTTTGTCCACCACTACCTACTTGTAGGAGGGGGTTCCACTCCCTCCCCCTTTGGTAACCATGCCGGCCATTGTTGAGACCACGACTATTAAAACCTAGATTGAAATTTTCCAGAGCCGTGAACCATAGACCAGACTTTGAAAAAAATATATGATAGAAAACACATTTATCAAAGGTCATTAGAATATTTTCTCACACAATAGAATATCAAAACATATTTAGTACTTAATCAATGCTACCAATAAAACTTAAATGATGATATATAATACCTTCATAAAATTATGAAAATCATGTGTTTTAAATCTTGTGATATGTCCATCAACTGTAAAATCTTTATCCAATAATGACTCATAGCGAGTAGGTGTCATTATTGAACGAATGACATTTTTGGATGACATTAGCGAGTTTTTTTTTTTTTTATTTTTTTTTTNTTTATTTTATGTTGGGCCTTTTATATATAAGTGTTCAAGCTTATTTTTGTTGAATATGCTTATTTTTTTTACCTTTTTCAAATTTTTATTTGATCAACTTTTTAGTTTAGCCTTTCCTATTCATAGGGTTATTCAACTATTGTCTATATAACTTTTCAATGTTTTGTTAAATTATTTTGAAATATATATAACTACTATATAATATTATTGTCGTCTAAAATGGTACATTCAGTCTTATTTATGTTTAGATCATGATTAATACCTAATTTTGAACTTAAGCATTTGATTATTTGAGAACAAACTCTATCCCACATCAGAAAATGGGAAGTTTCTAAATTTTCTTCGATTTCATTCCTTTCCTTCTTGTCCAAGAATGGTGTAATATGGAGATTTGTGTTTTCTGCATACAACATAGTGAATTCCTTCTTAGGGTATTGTCAAACTCTTAACTAATTTCTTACTAACCATAAAAACCAACATTTGTAGATTTAAAATAAGTTATGTACATGCATGATCTCACTTATGTTTAGATCATAACAAAGGAATATTTCAAAGAGATTTTGATTGTATGTAATATGAATACATCCCATGTAGAAATATGAAAGATTTAAATGGTTTTTGAAGAATGACTTAATATATGTGCATATTTGTGTTTTCTTCATGTACATGAAAGATTATATGAGAACATGTATTCCACCTCAGAAAGAGGAGATAAGTATTTTCTGGAAGAATGGTTTTTAATATGGAGATTTTTGAACTTTCATAGATATAAGTAATTTCTTGGAAGAATGGCTTAATATGGTGATTTTTGAGTCCTTTAATTTGAAAGGGAATTTGATTATATGAGAACATCTATTCCACCACAAAAGAGGAGATAAGTATTTTACTACTGAGTAAATAAGGTCACCTGGAATGAGAACTTCACCTGAATGATCTGGGACTTTATCGAGGAGATAAGTATTTTATTGGAAGAATGGATTAATATAGAGATTTGTGAACTTTCTGCATACACAACTAAATTTATTTTCAGGGTATTATCTAACTCTGAACACTAAAATTGGTTACCAAGAACACAATTTTTCTCTTTAAACATTTTCTAGATAAGATTTTACATTGTTTAGATCATGTATGCTTAATATGGAGAGTAACTATTTTGGAAGTTTTGGAACTTCATGATGTAAGTTTGGTTTTAAAAATGTTCCAAAAAAGTATAATAAAAAGAGAGCGGTAATCTTAATTCCGTGGAACTCGAGTTGGTTATGTTATTATTTCTTATGGCTTATTTAATATTTAGTTAAATATCTTTAAAATATTTGCTAATAAAGTATATATGTTAATATGTGTTATCAATTTTTCTTTTTATTGTTACAGATGTTTACATTATATTTAGTGGAAAAGATGTTTACATTATATTTGGTGGAAAGGAACATGTTGGAAGATGGAACTTAACTCTTTTGGTATGTATGCCAATTTTGGTTTAATCACAACTTGTTTTATTTATTTAAAATGACATGTGTACATTTTATTTTAATTTTGTAGATATATTTTATTTTAAATTTTTAAATTTTAAATTCGACAAATGTTTTCTTTTCCAGGTATGAAATGATCTATCTTAAAGCAATGTCTCAGAGTCCAGAATTTTGGAGTTAAATGTTTTAATAAAGCCTCTTAGTTTTTGTTATTAGCCTAAAATGGTTGTGGAACCTATGTATTTGGTGGTGTAACTATAAAATCATTCACTATATATATATATATATATATATATATATATATATATATATATATATATATATATATATATATATATATATATATATATATATATAT
>ML787482.1:58164-73788 GCA_009831015.1 Picea engelmannii | reverse complement strand
CTAAGAAGATACCTTCATCAGCCCTGTCATCATATTTTCCAAGGTTCTCATCATTATTCTTTATGTAACATTTACTCCCAAAGACTTTGAAGTGTTTGATTGAAGTAGGTCTCCCATACCACAGTTCATAAGGTGTCTTGTCATTTTGTGGTCTGAGGTGGGCTTTGTTAAGAACATGGACTGTTGTGTGTATTTCTTCTACCCAGTAGGTTTGACCAATGTTCTTCTCATTCATCATTGACCTGGCCATTTGCTGTACTGTTCTGTTTTGCCTCTCAACTACTCCATTTTGTTGCGGAGTTCTTGGGATTGTGTATTCTCTCTTGATCCCATGCTTATCACAGAATTCCTTGAAATCACTTGACATAAATTCTCCTCCTCTGTCTAATCTTACTGCCTTTAACCTATTGCCTGTTTGATTCTTAGTTAAAGCCTTAAATATTTTAAACTTCTCAAATGCTTCATCTTTTCCTTGAGAAAGGCAACCCAAGTAAGTCTGGAGTAATCATCAATAATCAACATGAAGTAGTTTTCTCTCCCTGTGCCTTCTTTTCTTGATGGTCCACAAAAATCCATATGAACTAGTTGGAGTGGTTTCTTTGTTGAAGTAAAGCTCTTGGACTTAAATGGTGTCCTGGTTATCTTTCCTACTTGGCAGGGCTTACACATAGAATCTTGGGGTTTTGATATTCTCGGAAGATCTATTATTGCCTCAAGATTTTTGAGCTTGATTAAGTGGTCAAAGTTTATATGTCCAAGTCTCCTATGCCATAACCATCTTTCATCATGTTTTCTTAGATGACACTCTTCTCTATCTTCTTTCAACACATATACATTATTTTCTATCCTTATGCCTTTGGCCACCACTTGCTCTGAGTTTGCAGACTTTATCTTGTAGTCCTTGGATGTGAACACCACTTTGCATCCTCTGTCACACATTTGACTTACACTGAGTAGATTGTGTTTCATCCCATCTACAAGCAGAACATCTTGGGATTTTCCTTTTCCATTACTTAAACTCACCATCCCTTTACCCTTTATTTTACCTGGAGCATCATTTCCAAAGGTTATGTTTCCTGATTTGATTTCACTTAGAGATAGAAGCTTACCTTTGTATCCCATCATATGTTTGGAGCATCCACTGTCTATATACCAAGGTTTCATTTGTCTTTGAGCTGACAATACTAATCCACACTTGTCACTTTCTTTCTTCTTCAAAACCTTGACATTTTCAGCAGGGGAATTCAAATCTGGTTCATAGTTCCTTAAGAGGCAGTCAACAGATTTATGTCCATAGTTATGACAAATGTAACATTCTTGTTCGTTGAATAAAGGATCATAACGATTGTTATGCTTAACCTATGTCCTTTTCCCATCCATCAAGTGATTTGCAGTCTGTGGTGGTTTGTTACTTGGCTGTCTCATTCTTTGTTGTGGTAGATATCTATACCTTGAATGTCTTGATTTCTCATAATTTAATTTTAAAGAACAGTTTACAACTTTATGAACAAAGTTAGAATAGAAGAAACAATATCCATAGAAAAAACGTTGGTACCTGGAAAATGGTTGTCTACTTTGAACAGGTCAATTTCTTGCATGCTGATGATTTCCTTGAGAAGGGAGTGCATTATTTCTTTGTTCTACATATTTAGTCCTGGCACATTTTTATTTACTCCTCCTGGGCAGCCGATTGTCTTCCTTTGTTTCTGCAGGTTTGTTGTTGTCATTGGTTGTAGATATGACAAATTTGATGGATTCTTTGTTTCTTGACTGACCACTACTTGATCCCTCTTCATACCCCAAACTAGTTTTCAGCTTTGGATTCCTTTGCTGATTTAGAATGGTGGAAAATACTTCTGAGGCTTTGATACTTGATAGATTCTGATGATACAAGGCTTGAAACTTCTCCAACTCTTTCCTAGTTTTCACTACTTCTTCTTCCAGATCTTTACATCTTGCCTTCCTTTCTGATAACTGTTGTTTCAGAATGTCCTCAATTTTCTTTGCCTTTTATAATTATACTTTTAGTAGGGAAAAGTTTTCATCAGGTTGTTTACTGTCTTTCACGAATTGTATCAACAATTGTTTTTTCTTTCTATTCTTAATTCTGAGTCTGTCAATCTCTTCCAGTGCACTGATCAGTTCTCCTTCCATATCAACCACAACTTCTACTTCATTAGCCTCACTTCCTGTGCTTTTATTATCATAATCCTCTTTGGCCATAAGTATGAAGTCATTTATTTTATCTTCAATAGAGGAGTCATTGTCTTCATCATCTAAAGGATCATCATCATTGTTTACACAAAGGCTTTTCTTCTTAAAATTATTCTCTTTAAAGAAATTTATGTGTTTGTGCTTCTCCTCATCATCACATGTCTAATCCTTTCCTTTGTGAGGACATTTATTTGCAAAATGACCTATCTTACCACAGTTGAAACATTTTAAAGGAAGTTTACCTTTGTATTTGCCTGATCCCTTCTTCAGTCTCTTCACAAATTTTGCTTCAATTTCATCAGGCTCAGAATCCTAATTCTTTTCTACTTTAAATGATGCTTCTCTGGAGGTGGGTTTATCTTTAACTATTCTCATTTCATATGCAGTCAATGTTCCTAGAAGTTGATCAAACTCCAAGGTTTTTAGATCATTTAGTTCTTCTATAGCAGAAACCTTTGGGTTGAACCTATCTGGTTGAGATCTCAAAATTTTCTGAACTAAAGAAGGTTCCTCAATTTTTTCACCAAGTGCTTTCATTGCATTTACCATTTCTTCAACTCTTAGAAAGTATTTTCTAATAGTTTCATCTTCTTTCATCTTCAGCTGTTCAAACTGTACTCTGTAGATTTGAAGCTTGGCTTCCTTTACCTTCTCATTACCTTCATAACTGCTAATGAGTTTGTCCCACATTTCTTTGGCAGTTCCTAGGTGCATAACTTTTACGAATTTTGCTTCTACAAGCCCACTCAAGATAACATTCATAGCCATAGCATTGAAGCTAAATTCTAGCTTGTCATCCTTATTAGCTAGTACAATTGGCTTTACATAACCAATATCTACCACATCCCAGACATCTGCACCTAAAGCCATTATGTAAGTTCTCATTCTAACTTTCCAGAAGGCAAAGTTTGTTCCATTGAATAGAGGGGCCTTATTGGTTGAATTTCCTTCATGGCTTGACATGTTTAAGCTCTAGGATCTACCCTTAGATAAAAGGGGCTGACTCTGATACCAAACGTTGGAAAACTGAGAGAGGCGGGGGTGAATATGTTGTTCACATGCTTAAACAATTATGCTTATTCTAAATTCTTTGCAGAGCACTTAATGACAATCACAATAATGCAGGGAAGTAAGCAATAGAACATTCAACATCATTTTCACATATGAAATATACAAAGACAAATATTTCCTGAGGAAACCCATAAAGGGTAAAAACCTCTTCTTCTTTATAGGATAAGTAATCTTTACATTCTGTACATTATCATACATATGAGCTCCAACTCATTGTGAGGCTACAACCTTTGTATTGCAAGTTGCAACTTGCTGAGAGCACCAACTCTCTGTTTTCTCTATCACCTACTAGAAGGAAGCACCAACTCCCTGGTTTCTCTAGCACCCACTAGAAGGAAGCACCAACTCCCTAAATGTTCCAGCTCCAACTGGATGGAAGCACCAACTTCCAGTCACACATGCACCAACTTGTACAACATAGAACAACACTTCTCCCTTACACCACCCTGCCACCCTGGTTTCTCTGGCTGCAACTAGATGGAAGCTACAACTCCCTATGTTCAAGAACCCACTTGAACCTCTGAGGACAACAGTACTCCCTAGCGCCTCCCAACCACCCCAAATTGTAAAGTTTTCTATATATAAATTTATCACAGTGATACAATATTTATCATTGGCTTACCAGGCTTATCACTGTTTTGCTATGTTGCTCTATTCTCCTATATCAGTGTCTCTCTGTCTACATCTTATTACAATTTCTGATCTTCTATTTTTCTCTACCAAAGCACCTCAACCTTCCTTTAGTGTCTCACTATCTTGCTGCACACATGCCTTGCACTTTCTGTGCTTCTACCTTTTATGCTCTATGCGCCATGTCCATTCAATGCACCATTCCTCTTCTCTGTATTTCAGCTGTTGCACACTCCTCCTTCTACACTCCTGAATCCCTCACAACAAAAACAACCCCTCTCTTCTTTGTTTTGCATACTTATAGTCTCTGTGCAAATTATGCATGCTATTTCTCCATGCTTCTGCATGATATCTCCATGTCGAGTGCTTTGCCTAGTCATAATTGCCACTCTTCAGCTTCTATGGTAGTTAGATCCATGTGTCCATCATCAATGGGTGTTAAGTCGGGATTCCTTATCCTGTCTAGTAGGTGAGACTCTTCGTATTCTCTATCAAAATCGAGCTAATCCTCAATGTTGCAGTTACAGGCTTCAACACTCTTCCATCTGTCAACCACCTCTAAGAATAATCTTCATTCCACTGGAAGATGCCTCGAGCCTCTTCATCTTCTTTGGTGATCACACTGAAGCTTTTTTAATTCCTCTGGCAAAAGCCATCAGTCATTTTTGGCAGTTACAATATGAAGTGAAACAATAGCTCTCCGATCATACTTAAATTCACCTACACCATTGGATTGGATCCGTAGGATCTTGTGTTTAATTCACATTTCGACATTTCAATATTTCGGCATTCCCGTGGTAGATTTTCTTGATGCTCCATGTTGAGGTCCCCGAAACTTCGAAATGGAGCTTGGTTCTTCGAGCTCTTATCTACAACTCTTCGATGATGTGACCACTGGCGGTGACCAAGGCCTACACCCAAAAAAGGTGTTTTCACATTTCACATTTCAACATTTCTCATTTCGTAACTTCGGGACTCCTTTGATGAAGAGTCTCAAGTCTTGAATCTTCCAACTCCCGGTATCCGAACCTATGAAATGGAGTCTGATCAACAATCCACATTATTGATGATTCGACGGTCCAGATCTCTTCATGATTTCTCACATCGCGATTTCGACATTCTTGATGTGAGAGTTCTTGACAAGTCCACCTCTTGGTCTGCGAAACTCCAAAATGGAGTCAGATCAACTTTTCGGCATTTTTCACTTCACAACTTCAGGATTCCTATCGTGAGAGTCCTTGACATCTCCAACTCCCGGTATTCGAACCTCCAGTATTGAGTCTTTGACATTTCATGATTTCGAATTTCGTGACTTCAGGACTCCTGTGATGAAGAGTCTTGACTCTTGAATCCTCCAACTCCCAGTATCCAAAACTCCGAAATGGAGTCTTTGACATTTCACGATTTTGCATTTTGTGACTTCGGGTTTCGTGATTTCGAGACTTCTATGATGAAGAGTCTTGAATCTTGACTCCTCCAACTCCTGGTATCCGAAAATCCGAAATGGAGTCTTTGACATTTCACGATTTCGCATTTCGTGACTTCGGGTTTCCTATGTTGAAGAGTCTCGACTCTTGACTTCTCAATCTCTCGGTATCCGAATCTCCGGTAGATGTGCCTATTTCAGGATTTCAGTGTTCCGGATTTAGCAACTCCAAAACTCCTGTGTTGAAGAGTCTCAACTCTTGACTTCTCAATCTCCCGGTATCCAAAACTCTGAATTGGAGTTTACATTTCTGATCTTTCCATGCCATTATCCCTATGCTGCTGATATTCCTTGCATGTTTGTTTACCATCAAATGAACAAGCACACTCTTGCACTCTGCGTGCACCTCTGCACTTTCTCTTCTGAGATTACAGTGTCCCTGTTTTTCCATCGTTGCATACTTTGATATTTCCATCAATGACAAGCACACCTCCTTGTAAGCATGCCAACAACATTTTAAATAATTAGAGGGGTAGCGGGGTTTTCGATCTAGAGAGGGTTAAAGAGGAAGGGGAGAGGACCAAAGTTTTGAGGGTTTTTGAAAATTAGGGAGATTGGTTTGTGATCATAAAAAACAGATAGAAGGATATGAGAGGAAATGTCTTAAGGGGAGAGAAGTAAATTTCTCCTGATGAGGAAGCAATCTAGATGGGTGGCTATGTGGCAGAGGCCAGATCATTTATTGTTCCAAGTATACTTTCCTTTGGACAGTTTGACATCCTGCAGATCCCAATCTATGATTAAATCGATTATACTTTCAGAGAAGGGATCTCTGATTTTACTACCTCCTCCCCCCCCCACTGAATTGAGGTGAGTATTGAAATCCCCACCTATTATGCAAGAGGAGAGATCAATGGTATTTTTGAGCATGGAAAGGGAGTTCCAGCAAGCCATTTTTTCCTTGTAAGAGTTTGGCATATAAACATTGATTACTGAGATGATATTACTATTGTCCTTATTCTTAAGAACTGTTAGAAGCCAACTTTGAGTTTCTAGAGTTACCTCGAGAGTCTAGATTTGATCATCCCAGAGGGTTTTTATGCCGCTAGAGGCTCCTTCAGAGCTTACAGCTAATCCAACAATGGTTTTGAAAACATTTTGTTGTTGTTTCTAGGATAATTGATGCCTCCATTTTTGTCTCCTGGAGGAGGATTACTATGGGGTTGGCCATATATTTGAGATCTCTCAGGGCTTCGGATTCAAATTTTATACCAAAGCCCCTACAGTTCCAGGAGAGAAGATTCATTGACAGGGGGTAGAGGAGGCCCGACTTCCATGAGTCAGGAAGTCTGATCCTTTAGTTCCTACTTTTTGTGTTGAAGTATTCATGGAGTTTTCTATAGATTGCTTCTTTCCTTGTGACTTTCATTTTGGTGTTGTTTCTTCTCTGACTTCTTTATTTGATCTTTGAACCAACTTTCTAGGTTTTTTTGGTGGGAGTTCTCCTTCCTCCACTTCTTGGTTGTATTGTGATTTTAAGGGGGTTCTTCATTTTCTTTCTTCTCCACTTGTTATGTATCTTCCTTGGAAGGCATGTCTTCTTATGACTTTTATTCTATTCTGAATATATCTGGGGTTGAAAGGGAAATAGGATCCAACACAGGTGTTGAAGGAGGGTTTTTCTTTGATGAGGTTTCACTAAGAAGTTCAAAGGAATTTTGGTTGGGAAAGAGGGGGATGGTAGAGGGGTTGGGAGCGGATTTTTTAGGGGGGGATTTGGGAGGATGGTTTTGATGAGAGGGCCCCAGATTGGGGATAGGTCCAGAGGACTTAGGGCCAAATATTGATCCTTTACCATTATTGGCTTTGTTTCTAACCTCCTGCCAACCTTCCTCTTGTTGCGCTGGATCAATTTCTTGAGGTTGTTTGTTATTAGGACTATTTTTAGAAAAATGACCATATTCATAAAATGACTTACATTTGAATGTGAGTTGTTAATAATATAGCCTTTGAATGTAGGTCCAGTCATCTAACTTTAACTTGATTGCCTCCAAGAGCCCTTTTTCTAGATCTACTTCAACACAAATCCTTGCACATGAGTACAGACTGGTTTTAGGTTCAGCCCTATCAATGAATTTTCCTAAAGTGTCCCCTATAATTTTTAGAACTTCATCACCCCAACAATGAAAAGGAAAGTGGGGAAATCTCACCCAAACTAGGAAAACCGAGGGAATGTCGTTTTCTGGGTCAAAATATGGAGTCCATTTATTTAGGTATAACCCTCTTGGGCTAAAGAAGTAAGGACCATTTCTGAAAGTGATATCTCTATCTACTTTGTGCTCAAAATAAAATATATAGAAGCCCTTACCACAAAAGAAGTGATTCATGTGTCCCTGTACCAATGGATTCCAGTTCCGCTCAATCCAAATGTTGATCTAACAAGGTGAAGGGCATAACCCCATAATCTGACCTACTAGTGATCTGGAGGCAAAGGAGAGATCCTTTCTTCTTGCTGTAATACAAGGGATCGTTACTTAAGGGATATGCTCCATTTTTTTCATGAATTGGGAGGATTTGGGGCGCGTGGGGGGGAAGCTCAACGAATCCACAAGCACCTTGAAGGCTACGACTTCATCGAGGAAGTCTAGGGGAGGATCCGGATCCAGGACAGATGAAGGCATGGGAGGTCTGAGAGGGGGTCGAAGCAGAGAAGCGATGACTAGGGTTGCAGAGGGGAGAAGATTTTGTAAATTTTTAATTAGGATGTTAATCATACACTACCTTGAATTCTCAATATGCTCCAAATTCAATTAAAAAAATGAAAATCTAAACACAGTAAACTAAGCCTTAGTAGATGATCTGTTATTTTTTATTTGTAGAATGATATTATTCCTAGAGATATTAATAGAGAGGTGGATGATTTTATGAAAGGAAATACATTTAGTGAAAGTTTTTCTAAGCCATCAATAGTCCCTTATAATGACATTTAAATGGGTCCTAGTTTTGATATGAAGTTATCCTCTTCATATGAAAAATAATTTCAATCATTGCAAATAATGAACGCAAATTCTTTATGTAGTAAATTTCTTATTCATTAAAGAATTTGTGTATATGATGGATAAGTTGTAGGATTAGTACAGTCACCCAAAGTATAGGTCATTTTAGGTTCCCTATACAATCTATAGGTTCTTCTCTCAAATTGTAAATAAGGCTCGGTAAACTTTATAATTTGTTGGGCACAGGCCCATTTTGGGGAAAAGGCACGATGTGGAGGAAAGACAGTTGGTAAAAAAACATGCAAGGTGCGCATGCAAGAAGAAGGGAAAGAAAGACAATTGGCAGGAAAAGCAATGGATGAAAACATGCATGTAGAGGAGAAAAGTGTGCAAGGCCAACATGCAAGAAGACCTAACTAGGTTAGGGTTTTGGTGAGATAATGCAATGGCTGAAGAGCCAAGAATATAGATAAATAGACACCTAGGAGGTCTAGGGGGNAATGTCTTTGATGGTTTTTATGAGTTATTCACGTGAGATAGAGTAACAGGTCTGTAACAAACATATGATATGAAACCTTTTTGTAAGTTGTTGAGCTATGGGAGGGAAAAGTGACTAGACCTTGAGGGTTAGATCGCAGGATGAGGAGCGTGGTGCGATCTAGTCAGCCTCTTAAAGGTCATGGAGTCTTCTTTTTGAATGTATGAACAAAGTTGTAGTGCATGCGACGCCATACTTGACAGAACCATAATAAAAGAGATTAGGAGCCAAATCTTTGTGGACGTATCCTAGGAGGGGGTGAACCACAATAAATCATGTGTTATATGGAATGGTTATTGTGTATGTCTTTACTATCAATGGTTAGATCTTAGATGAATGTCTTGATGAAGTAGTTAGATTTGTTGATTCACATGCATGAATAAAGAATGAAAAACTAACTAAGATAGATGAATGATAGTACATTTATTTAATAGTTAGATATAACTATCAATGCACAACTAACATATCCCCATTTAATCCTGGACTGAAAGCACTTGAGTATTACAGTCACCCATTAAGAACTATCTCGGGTGAGACTGCGCAGTGCACTCTGTGTACTGCGTTTCCTTCTGGTTTACCAGGAGGACCAATAGTTTTAGAGGCTTTGTTGGAACCCCAGTAGACTTGAACCTGGGTTAATCATGCTAAAGGTATAACTCAGATAAGCAACCAACATAATTCATCAAAAACATAACTTTTCTTATTTTAATGGACCATGAAAGTAAACTAAACCAAATGATTTTCGAATCCTAGATATTCATAAATACATGTACTTTCAATGCAAAATATAAAATTTTGGAATGTACATGTCACTTGTTTAAATAAATCGTAATGGTATGCCATCTTCAATTATTTGTTCATGATCGACTTTGGACATTTTCCATTTTCTAACTTTTGTTTTTTTTTCTTGATTGAACTTCTATTAACTTTATGCGCATTGCACATACCAAATGACTATATTGACAACTTATGACATCCGATTGGTAGTCTTGAAAGTGAACATGAATATCGGTTTGATGAGTTTCTTGAAAAAATATCCTTTCAATATGATGGATCCTCTTTCATATATAAAACTGTTATCATCAAAATCTTCTAATAACCTCATCTTTTATTTTGTGCATCGCATCAAATAATATTTCATGTTTTCATTGTTGTCTACATGTGAAACCATGAAAAAGACACCTCCTGCAAATAATTCGATATGTTCCAACAAATAATTAGTGTTATATTATCACACAAGTACATCTACAAGTTGTTTAAATATTTAAACATACAACTTACATTCTCTAACAAGATCAGAAACTCTATCGCCATCAATTACGACTATATTTTCATTTGATTCCATCTCCTCTAAGCTTGCAAGTGGCATTTTCCCTTTTATATTAATTTCCGTATGTCTCCAAGCTTTACCATATTTCACATTTTCGTTTTCGCAAATCTCTATGGATTATGTGTCCTCTATGCAAACTAAAGAAAAACAAGTTTCATTTCTTCTATCAAATGCAAACACATTTTTTTAGTGTTTTGTTTTAACTAAATGCACTTTTCGTGTCCCATGTATTGTATCGACTTAATGTGGGATTGATCTATTTACATCTTGGATTCCAACATACCAAAAAAACTTGCATAAGACAAGAGCTTGTTAACTTGAAATCTACCAAGAAAATGATTGAATATCAAATAAATTTGAACACGTGAATAAAAATATCTTGTGTACATGTGTAACAAGTATATATGTGCACACCTACACACATCTCTTGATGGATTATTTTCTTGTCTTAGCACCAGTTTGCACCATTGAACAACTTGATCAGCAGAGTCAAATCGATTGGCATTAGGGTTCATCTGATACCTTCGAAGTGATCGTTTTACACATTCCCTTTCACCGTCATGCTCTCCTTTTCCATGACCACTCTCAAAAAAATTCCAACAATGTGTAATGTTTGATTTCTTATGAAGACGACACAACCGATAGAATGATTGTGAATATTTGAACTGACCCACACATCCATCTGACCATTTCCAATGTTGATCGAATCCGATCCCACATTCTTTTAATGAATCATCAAATTTGTCAAAAAAATGTTGTACATAATGTGTATCGTTTTCTCGATCATTACTTATATAAAAGTGATATTCTTTAATAACACGTCGATTGTCATTGGTTCTTTCTATGTTATCAAGACTCTATTGAGCATGTCTATATAGAACGTGGACAAATATAGTGATTTCATCATAATGATAATATTCACTCTGTATTTCTTTTTGTGCAGCAAATGTGTAAATTCTCTGCAAAATCAACTACAGACAAAATTGTCCCTGGTGGAAACACTTCATGATATTGTTTGAATTGTAGGTCTTTCCATTGAGCTTTATGTGAATTCTTGGTGTATTTAAAAAAAAAATCTTCCTCAAACTTATTAAAAAAATCTATCACACATATTTTATCTACTTTCAAATCAATCCTTTTGGAAATAACATTTGAAGAATGTGGAGCCGTGCTGCTGATATATTCATATCTCTTCCAATTGACTGTTATATTAGAAAATGATTGATCATTCATATCAATAGAATACGTTGAGTGAAACAAACTTATATTTCCACAATGATCACATTTCTTTCGACCAACACATTTTTTTTGGTAAAATAATTCATCACCTTCTCTTTCACATAGAATTTTACATATAAAAGCATGGAATGTGGAAGGAGGAGGTGAACTTGATCACAAAGTTTTACCAAAATCAAGAAAAGTGTCGTAATATAACTCAAATTCGACATGATAACGACAACAACAAGTGTCACGAACAATGATGGGTCTAACAAACCATGGTCCTTGTTGCACAAATGTATTGATGGAAATTTTAACTTCTTTGTGCTCTTCTTTGAACTTATTAAACAATTCTATTTGTGTCATTGACAATATATGTTTTGAATGTTCTTCATATTGTTTTCGTGCTATTCTTCGTCACAAAAAATCCGTTGTATGTGGTGAAACATGATATTCTATCAACCAACAATTACGAGCCGATTCTTTGACATTTTCTGCAAGTCTATCTATGTAGGGTTGTCTAGAAATAACTGTCCAACAAGAAATTTCATCATTTGCAATCAAAATTTTCTATGTTTGCACAATGTTTTTCTTGACGTTCCCATCGCTTTTTTCCATGTGTCGTATCAAATGATATTTTATATTGCTAGATGAAACAACTGTTGTTTGTATCACTCTACGTGCAACACTGACATATTTTTTTTCGATATTTTCCAAAATCTTTTAATACACTAGTTATATTGTCAAAGACATTCTATTTCACCTTTGTTACTTTTTTCGACTTTTGAATACCCAATAATAATGTAGCTTCTTTTAAATTTCTTGAATTTATTAGACATAATAAAAGTTGAGCTTGTACTGTCACTGATTCATCTTTGAAAAAAGTATTATACATATTCATAACATGATATATTTTATAATGATTAACTTCTTTCTTCCCAAAGTTGTGAGTATCAACATTTTCTAATATTTCATCATCAATGTTGATAGATTCTTCTGCATATTTCAATTTAAAGTTTATATTAAAAAACAAAACGCAAACATAAATTCGCTAAATTATATATACGAGTGTTCATCTTATATTATCTATATATTTATGTACATACCAATAGGTGATTCGACTTCTTCTTCAATTTCGGTTTCAACGACTTCATTGACATTATGAATCAAATCTATTTATGTTTTTTGAAAAACATCAAATCCAAATTACAATCAATTAAATATTTTAAACAATAATTTAAATAAACAATTCTATACTTTTAATATAGACAATATGTGTACATGTATATACCTGGTTAGACTTCTTCTTGTTGAAAATATCTATTTACATCATCATTGTTTCTTTCTTCAATATTTTCACGTTCTTGTTTCTTTCTCCAATAATGCTCTTTCCTTTGTTCATTATGGTGAGTTTCGTCTCAAGTGAGGTCAAAGTTTCTCTTGTGCAAACTTTTGTTTCCCATGAGTGTAATTATATGTAAAAGTTAAATAAAAAAATCAACATTTCAAAAAAGCCTAAAAAAAACTTCATTCTCACAAAAATTATTAAAAGATAATTTATCAAGAATTTTATGTTCAACAACACCTTCAATATATATATATATATATATATATATATATATATATATTGCATTAGAAACATCAACCACCTTGTTCAAAACAACAAAAAAACAAAAAAATGATTCAAAGTTTTTCTTAGGGGCTCCACATATGCAAAACCATGAAACGAGAGTGTGAATTGTGTTAAATTGGTTCGACTGGAAGCATATTTATAATATTTGGCGCCAATTGAAACAAAACGACGTGTCCCTTCAATTTTCCAATGGACGAAATTCTGTCACCTATCTTTCGGCCCAAAACCAAATGTTCGGCCAAAAAACTAGGAATCCGTTTATTTTTGACGGATTCTGTTAGTAAAATATCTTTCATCGAAAAAAAACACTTTTCAGTTGAAAGATTCTTTCGGCCAAAAACCTGCGAATGGGACTATTTTCCAGAACCTGATAATTCCCTCCATCTTCCTTGCACTTTGGAGGTTATGGACTCCTGCAAATACTCACATTTTAGATTCGAAATTGATATCAATATTTGAAAAATTGAATCTACTTTCTATGGATATAATTTTTTTTCATTTTCATTATTTTGATCTAATTTTATTTAATTTTATAAAAAACTCACTGCATAATATTTTGAGGTGACATTATGATTCAGTGAAATGAAATATCCATATCTCTAAAAATACACAGTGGAAAATTTAGAAAAATTCATATTCACAATCCTTAATTTGTTCTCTTCAAAAGGGTATTTTTAGATTTTAATTTTAATTGAAAATTAAGATAGATACAAGGTGGGGGAAAATATGTGTTTAACGTATGAAATTATTTCGGCTTGGTCAACTTCAAAAAATTCTAGAAATTATAACATTCATCTGTTAGATTCAAAATTATAGTCATAAGAAAATAGAGTCTTTGTAGATTGTTGTAGTATATTTAGTTTGTCAGAAACAAAATTTTAATAATAGATACATTGTTGGGGGAAAACATAAGTCATTATCATTCCTTTCATTTTTAAGAAACATAATGTGAAACAATTGCCAAATTCACATACCAAATATCAATAAATTTAATTTGGAAAATAGTCAGTAGAAAGCTAACAAAATTCTTCACAAGTTTTGTTTTAACTGTAAAGTGAAATTCTAAATAAAAAAATACTTTTGTATACCGGATGTTGAAGAACTTGTGAAAATATAGTTTTTTTTTTCTCATAAAACAAGCAAAATAGACACCCATCTTCATGATTTTACCCATATCTTTTTCAATGCAAGAACATTCTCTTGAAGAAAACTAGTGGATAAATGAACAATCAAAGAATGCCTATTTTTGATATACTCAAGGTCAAACAAGAGACAAGTGGATAGTGTGAGAATATTGGAAAATAAATTATAATAAAAACAACCCTTTTTTTCCAGATAAATGGGACAACATGTAAATCAAATCTGTCGAGTTTTATTTAGACCTTTTTCTTCAAAATGGTTTAAGGAAAAGAAATCAATTAGTTCCGGATCCAAAGAAAAAATATCAACATTCATACATAAATAAATTGGAAGGTATATTTCCAGGAATCAGTTAAGCAACATTTTTAAAATTGATGGCATCTCGCAAGGAATAAGTTCAACATCCAGAAAATAAAATCAACAACAAAATACTAGAGTAGGTGGTAGCATCCTGTGAGGATTTTTTTATTTTGGAATGTGTTAGCACTAGGAGTCACCTTCTGATTGCAAGGAAGGTAATCCCAGTACCCATCAGATGATATGTGAAAGTATGAGTGTTTTTTGAAAGGTCGAATGGAAAAACTCGGAATGATAATATCCTCACTTAGAAACAGGGATAACATGTAACAACAAATAAGGTCTTGGCTAATTTCAACCAGTAGTTTGGGAGTAAATATGGATAGAAGGAAGACTTGAATGAGAAGAATGTAAGAGCTACTGCAATCATTAGGTCCACAAAATCCCAAAGGAAGAAAGTTTCTTAAAACAAGATCTTATTGAAATTAGAAACTAAGGAGCTAAATAAACACCATGACAATAAAATGATCAAACATCCATCATATAATTTCTATCGTCATCCATATGAAGCATTCAAATATGAACATTTAACATTAGAAGCAAATAGTCTGAAATAGGAGCTGATTTCTATTAGTCAAAAAGTCTTAAGTCAAAGAAAGACAATGGCGGACACTGCGGATCTAGGGTTTTGAGTTTGCGTCTCGTCTGAGAGGCCATGGCGGCGCCAGGGGGTGGGGGCTCGGCCCCTCCTCCGCCGAATCGGTGCAAAGAGGCCTTTGCAAGGCTGGTTACGAGCTGCGGGAAGAAATCGATGGCCCCTGCCATTCCGAAATTCATCAAAAAGCTCGAGGATATCCCCGAAATAGCCCTCCCGGATGAGAAACCAATGCAGATCACCCTGGCATTAGCTCAGCGGGGTCTCGTGGGTCAGTTCATGGGCCTATGGCCATCCTCTAAAACCACAGACGATTGGATCCAGAGAAACTGAAAACCGAATCTGACACAGGGAGTCACCTGCTACCCTGTTGGCAGAGGGTTCTTCGTTTTCGAATTCATCTCGGAAGAGGACCGCGACCTAATTTTTAGGAACGGCCCCTATTTTATGGGATCACAAGGTCTATATTTGAACAA
>ML787482.1:34273-52563 GCA_009831015.1 Picea engelmannii | reverse complement strand
AAATGGGAAATGCTGGCCATGGAAATGCAAGATATCAAGGACGACTTGACCGATGAACTGCAAGCTGGACTCAAAGACGCTGCCAATCTGATTGGGAACTTAGGGAAAAGACTGGTTGCTCTCGAAACCCAGGTGGAGGGGCTAACTACTGCCCTGGGTAAGATCTCTGAAGTCACGGCAGAAGCTGCTAAAAAAGATCGCTAGCTCCGAGACATGGCCTCCGTCTCAGAAGGGTATGAAGGTTCACAGTTGGTTGCAGGTTAAAAACAGCTGAAGACCGCCCCCAGCATGTAATAGATTAGGAATTTCTAGTTACTGAAAGTCCAGATCGATAGTATTAGATCTGTTTTGAAGATGTAAGGGTTGCAGCCCTCTCTGCTTATTATCAATAAAATGCCTCATATCCGATTTTGTTAAAAAAAAACAAAAAGTCTTAAGTCCAGTACATACTAGATCACAGTCACTTTATCAAAAATATTACAGTTTCTTGGGAGCCTTTCTCTACCATCTGAACCCATTAAAGCAATTCATCTATCTATTTATAATAAGAAAGGGAGGCAACAATTGGAGGTACGAGTTGGCCTCTTTTCCTTAAAAAAATCAAAACATTTATTTATTCTAACAACTAAGATAGCAGCCTATGCTATAAAATAGGGAAGTGTTGGTGACTAAACCCAATCATGCTTCTAATTGCTTTGATCCTCTTTTACTACTTAGCTCTTATTTTTCCATGTGTCTCTTTGGAGTTTTTAGGGTTCCCCTACACACCAACTGCTACTTCTGTCATTTATTCCATTATTAACTTATCCAAAACTTTTGGCTTAGTCTTCCTAGATCCCTGGTGTTTGTTGGCTACACCCTTGGGTAGCAATTCTGTGTAGCGCCCCCTAGAATGGAACAAGGAGAGAAGGTAGTGCCTGTCGGTAGCACCCCTGTGCTGCATTCCTGCGACTAAATTTGTCCTCTATTGAAAAATTGAGCAGCACCTGTGTCTAAACCTGTTCTCTGTAAGATATTATGCAACGTCTGTGGGTAGCAGCTGTGTAACAATTCTGCATTTTGTAAAATATTATGCAGCGCCTTTACGCAACGCCACCTACGCTGTGTCTGCATAAGGGTTTGGGTAGCTATGACAAAATGCAATGTCTTTGACTCCTGAACATGTGTAGATATGTTTGTGTCCTTCCATGATGACCAATCAATTTACTTAGGTGCTTTTACCACTGAGTGAAACTAGTACTTGGAAAAAATTCAAAAATTCATATAGCTAAACACCTAGAAGCCTGTATAGGTGGAAAAAATTAATATGTGCATATCAGTTAACCTTCCCAAGAAGGAAAAACTTTCAAAAATGGGGTTTACCACTACCAGCTACTTTGTCATTTTAACACTTAGCCTCACACTCTTCCTGGTGGAAAGAGTGTCTTCAACTAACTCAGTAGACTTCTTCTTATTAGCACTAGTAGGCTTCTTCAATATAGTTGTTCTCTCCTTAGCTACTGGTTTTTAATCTTCAATGGAAGCCTCAACCAACACCTATAAATTCTTTTGGGTTACTTCATCTTGGAAATGCTTCAGCTCTGCCTTTAGCTTCCTGTTCTGAGCCTGGAAACTCCTATTCTATCTGTAAAGATTCTTCAACTGTTTACGAAGAGGCAGAGCCTTTCTCGTTGTGAACCTTTCCAAGTCCAGGGTATGGTTGTTTCCAGCCATGAGCTCATTCATCTGATCCAAGTGGACCATGTCTTTTTCTTTGAGATGAGATATTTCTCTCCTTGCATCCCTAAGCTGCTTAATAAGTATTTTGTAGGTCTGACTACCAAGGGGGTTGGGGACATGTGCAGTCTCAGCAGGATTCTTCTGTTCCTTTTCTTCCATCTGTACAGGATTTTCCTTGCATGTTTCATCAGTCTTCTCAAAACCTTTTCCTTTATGCTTCTTCTCTTTAAAAACAACCTTTTCTTTATTTTTCATAGGTTTTTTACAATCCTTCATAGGGATTTCATCCTCCCTCTCCAAAGGTCTTTTGGTACCTTTACCCTTGATTTTCTGTACAGGGGTTTCTTGTAAAGGCTATCCTTTGAAATCCCCCTTAGGAATTGATGACCTGGTGAAAGGTATTTTACCTTTGATTTTAGTTGCTGGAGAAGGAGAGGGAAAGATAAGCTTCTTCCCTTTTTTTGATGTCACCTTGGTAGAATATGGAACTTCTTCTAACCCTGGTGAAGGTGGTGGTGAGAAATATCTGTGTGGGAAGGACAAACCTCCTCCTTAGCTTCTCTGACCTGCTTATTGATCTATGAAACAGGGGCTCTTGCCTTTCTCTTCTTGCTGATCCCTGTTTTAGTACCGGTAGGTGATGAAGAGCCTACAATTTGTGATTGGGGGGTAGGTGTTGGGTCCAACTTAAAGTGATAAGAGACCAAAAAATTCTCCTAGGAGATATCTTTCTTTCCCAACTCTTCAGAGACAAGAATCCTGATAAGTTTAGAGTGGAAAAGATTGGAGTCCACATCCTTGGATTTGGCTTGCACCCTATCTACCATTTTACCTACACTTCTCAGCAAGTAATATGTAATATTCATCTAAACCTTACCAGTAAAATGCAACAACAACTTTATGTGGTAATGGTACAGGGTGTTAAATCTCCCTTCACAACTAAAATATCTTTGTATGATTTTCAACATTCTGTCAAACTGGTCAATCAACTGATTCCTTGGCACATTCTGAGATAAATGATTAGCTTGGTATTCAGGCTTGAAAAGATCTTTAACGAAAGGTGAACTCAATACCATGGCCTTGAACCAATTTTCTTCTGAAATGGGAATCCCTGTTGTAGATGAGATGGAGGTTTTAGTCACCTCAAATTCCAAATATCGAACTCTGGTTTTCTTGCCATCAAAATTTAGTGCAAATTGTTTTGCTACTTCTGAGTGGCCTCTTTGCATGTTCTGGTAGAAAGAGAGGCATCCTGCTCTTCAAAACATTTCCCTTGCCATGGGTTCTATGTAAAAAAGGAACATGTCCACAAGTTCTTTTCGAACTATCTTGCCATCGTTGTGTGTTTTCTTCGATTGATGGGTCTCGATGACTCAAAAAGAGGGTTCTTAAGAGGATGTAAGGGATGTTGTTGACTAGAAAACTTCAATTTAAGTCTCAAAAGCACAAGGATGGCCCTCCAAATTAACAGTGCTTAGAAAATGAAATGAACTTGGCTATGAGAAATGGACTTTCAGGCTCATACAAGTTTTCAGAGTGTATACTATGAGGAAGTAATTCTGAACTGTCTCTTCATACAGGATGAAAAGAAGCAAAGGATAATCAGAGAGGTTTGAGCAGTGCCTCTGCGTAGCGCAACACATACACAGAGGATGGGATATTTCAGGCCTGTGACTTTCAAAGGCTATGACTAAACACAATAATCATACTATGGATATGAGTGAAGATGTTTACAGGAATGCAAATATGGCTCCCATACTACCCTGCAAGCTTAGAAAACTAAAAACCGAGCACAAATCTCCTTTGAAAATTAATATGCGAAGGGGGTTGCACAAGATACCTGTGAAGTTGACAACTGTTAAGCTCCTCAATACGAAATTAGGATGAGATTGAGGAAACTTTGGCCCTGAAATCTCTCACATCATCATATTTAGTGGACAAGTGATGTCTGAACTGAACTGCAAACTTACACAACGCATCACTGCCAAACTTTTCAAATTTAGAAACTGTTACCAAGGATCATAAATGCAAGATATTTTGAAAGCATTTCAACTGACTTCAGGCACTGAAAACAAGGGTTAAGGTATCAATCATGGCAATCATGACTTGGAGTGGCTGCATGATAATCGTGACAGGTGCTATGGAAATGCCTGTTGAGTGGGCAACGTTCTCCAAATCAAAAAATGATTGGACAGGTAAGTGGGGATGATGAGGTATGCATGTGAGGTCATGAGTGATGAGAGAGGTGTGTCACATCAGCCTAGTCATGGAAGGTATCAACCTAGGGATGAATCACGAGAGGGGACATAAAGAATAGACCATGAGCTCATAAGGGTTTAAGGACCAAAAATTTAATTGTGGATCAACACATGAGATATGACTCAAAGGTTTAGTCATCCTAAGGGGTCCTATCATAAATAACATTTAATGGATGAGAAATTCATTTTAAAGAGAAAATAAGAATCTAAGATTTTTTTTTTAATTTTTCTTTTTTAACAAAACAAACTAAGAGACCCAAGGTGACTTAGTGTGATAACAGAATGTACTAGGAGTTTTTTTAATAATAATATTTTCTAGAATTGAGGAAATTCTGAGATTTCATTTTGCTAAATTATGTCTTTTCTTGTGAACTGTTTTTTTTTTTTTTTAATGTTTCCACTGATCCTTTTTCTTCTCATATATTCATTTGAGTTATGATTGTTGCAATTTAGTACCACCTCTACTGCAACGAACTTTAGAGCATATATTTGAACACAATATTTCCTTTGTTTTGTTGTGAGAAAAACAAGACCTGTGTTCGAATATTGTATGCTTATTTTCTGGAAATTAAAACACAATCTAAGTGAATCCCATGTCATTCTTCTATTGAAGAGGAAGGCCAAACTTATCATTATTGGATACCTGACTTACCTATTCATTTTTGTTTCTCCTAGATCTACCATCCATTCACTAAGATTTTGAAAGGATTTAGCAGATGAAGTCATGCCTCCTTATTTATGACTCGTAGATATTAAAAGGCTCATTTAAACCTCGATTAAAAATCATTAAAAATCAAATCATTTATCATTATTTGTTCGAAAATGTGTTAGAAATTTTTCTTTTTTAGCCAAGAGAAATCTCTAGTAACAACAGTAATCATAGAAAGGAGCTAGAAGAGTTGTGGAAGTTGAAGAGATGATGAAGAATGGCCAGTCAATTATTGAAAGAGTGAAGTGATAGAAGAAGTGGATATCCCAAAGTAATCATATAGGAGGGAGAATTTTTGAAAGAGATAGATGATATGGTAAGGGTAAGCACTTTTGTTGATGAATATGTTCAAGCCCATAACTCAAACAAAGTTGCAGAATAAAGTGAACCTGGTACTCTGAAAAACACGGGAATACATCAAGAGGAGAATATAACACCACATGAGAACAAGAACCCCCATATCAAAGAGATTTGTTTAGGAGGAAAATGATCTATCCCTGAATCAACTATTCCCCATGTTCCATCTACAAATATAATATTTCCTATTTTTAAAATCCTTCAAGTAGTTCTGGTTCTGCAAATTTGATCAGTAGTAGCAGTGGAAGTGTAGAAAGTTCTATGATTATATCACAACCAATACCATGTGGGTTTTTTTTAGTAAGACCTACAAGTTCAGCTATGGGAAAAAAAATTGCAGGATCCCTTACCCAATACCCTAAGTTTTGAGGAAAGGGAGAAGAGGATTTTGAGCAACACTAATTTCTATGTGAATCCATTTGTAGGTCTTGAGGGACTCCATAAGCAAACAAATTGGTTGAGTTTCAAACCACTTTGAGAGGTCGAGCTTTGAAATGGTACATGAATGCCATTGAGTTGGGGATTCAAGGACAAGATTTTACTCTGGTTCAAGTAAGACAAAGGTTTATTGTAGAATTCTAGTTGCCACAGTTTGAAAAACAATCTCTCTCTAAGTTGCGAGAAATAAATCAAATATATGGGGAGTCTGCATGGGATTAAATTCAAATATTTAAAGTTGAAATAGGAATGTTGGATAACCCTATTCATGAATACCATCAGAGGGAATGGTTTAATCAGGGTTTTCTACATTTAACTTGCATCTCTTTAACCCAAGAAAGGATAAATTCTCTAGGAGAAGCATTTGAATAAGCCATGCAAATTGAGGCAATGACAGGATATCCAAGACGCCCGAGGGTTATGATACCACCTGAAGATGCCAATATTTTGCAACTACAGTGTTATATCTCTGCATTAACTGAGAAGATATAATATTTGACACTTCCAAAGGAAATTCAAGCCCAATTATGGTGTACAAGATATGGCACCGAAGGTCATATGGTGAACAAATCTCAAATATTGAGGGGTGCAGGACCCTCAAGTACTCCAATGGTTCCTTCACTAGTAGGGCCAACTGGAGGATTTGGACAAACTACTACTACAATGTTATTTCATGGATCTGTTCAATATCATGCATTTCCAAATAATCAAGGGGGTAATATCAATGATTACTATGAGATATTTCAAAGTCATGGGAATTATCCATGAAATTTCCCCATTATGCAAAATTATACACGTGCACCTATTACAATATATTGTGAGTTGTATGGTTCACTAACTCATAATACCAATCAGTTTCATGCTCTGGATGCACTTGTGGATAGGTTGGATCGATCTTCATTCAAAGTCAATGAAGGACCTCAAGGAGTTGAAGGAGGTCACCGAGGAAGAGGTGGATACATAGGAGGATGGAATGGTGAAAGAGGATCATTTAGATTCTACAATTGTGATGAATAGGGACACCTTGCGAGAGATTGTCCATTGCCAAGAAGACCCTGTTGTGCACACTACAAGAACAACACCCATGCTACTTAAGAACGTCTTGATCTAATTGCTAAGTGGGAAGATCCAACTAGATAGGGAGGAGAAAATTTGATAAATTATGAACCTAGGGCTGTAGCTGAAGGAAGGGGGCCTAACATTAATATCATTACCAGAGGAGGAGAAAATACCAGTATTGATGAAGAAATTCCACATCAAATCAAAATTCAAAAGGTTGTGCCAGAAAACACTAAGTATGATCCTATACGACAGAAGGAATTTTTCAAGAATGCAGTAGAATATTCAAACAAATGCCTAGTTATTCAACACCTGAAGTTGTGGAAACTAGTTTCAAATTGAATCCTCATTGGCCAAGGATCACCAAAGAATCATCTACTTGGATGGAATTTTTGGGTAAGTCACGAAAAGTTATCAATATTTTGTTTCATTTATTTTCTGACATTTTATATGATGTGCAACTCACTGATAAGTTGCCAAGCACTATCAAATTTTCCTTGGGAGATTAAGGAAATCTAGAAGAGTTCATTGTTGCTAACCTCCCTGAGAGAAGTGCAAGTAGGGTCCAGAGAAGAAAGAGGTAGAAGAGAAGGGAATTTTTATTGAATGCCCATATATATGATTACAAAATTAAGGATTTTATGTTGGATCTAGGCTCTGATGTTAATATTTTTCCTAAGAAAACTTGGGAGGCAATGGGAAAACCTAAGCTAGTTTATTCTCCAATTTAGTTTTGGATGGAAAATCAGTATTGCATCTTTCTATTTGGGAGGCTATAGAATGTTGAAGTGGATTTGTCTTGTGTCAAAATAGTGGCTGAATTTGAAGTTATTGAAATTATGGGATAAAAGGATCTATATCCATCTCTGTTAGGTATTGACTGGGCCTATGAGAACTATATTTTTATTGATCTTAAAAAGGAAACCATGACTTTTAAGTCCGATGGTATGAAAGTCACCCAAACATTAGATCCCTACCAAGGCCCATGAAATATTGAGCCTGTAGATGATAACATGAAACACAATGTCCTCAATTAGTTGTATATAATGACTACACAAAATAAATTTGATTATATTAAACCTACTGCAGATGGCTCAGTGAGAGCGAGGAGTGTTGCATCTAGGGATGAATATTCTGAAGCAACATTTGATAATTGGCAACAAGGAAGGTATGAAAATTTATCCAGGCATTATGCTACTATTCGTTCATTCCGATGGATTTGAACAAATCTTAGCAAATGGCCAACTTATGATGGTACTTTTTATTTACACATTTTTCTTGTGGATATGGAGTATATGGTTGTGGAGAAGCAATGGATTCTAGCTTTGGATATAGCCTTAAAATATACTCCTTCTAGGTGGTGGGATAGTTACAAAGAAGCCCTTTCTTCTTGGAATGAGGTTAATCTTTCCATATAGTACCATTTCCTTCCTCCATCATAAGTCAATCAATCGAGTGAACATCATAAGAGGAAGGGTTTGATATTAACTTTGGGTATATATGATGGTTTATTTGATGTAGTTGGGCACATTGAGCATTGTCTTAAGGTATAGAAAGTTGTTCAATTTCATTCTTAGTTCTAGGTATACCAATATTTCATTCTCTAGGAACATTTGCAAAAGCCTGGTATGTGCATGAAGAGAAAATATGACAGACTACACGTTGGAAGATATTACAAGGTCATTTCTGCCATGATTTCTCCTTTTCTAGTAAGTCTTCCAAAATTACACTGGTACTGCAACAAATAAAGAAAATGTTTTTCACTAATGAATTCAAACCTCAATATTCACCTATAGTATTTCCTAAGAATGAATATCTGGTTCAATATAATTTTTATCTGTCCCCCTCTAGAATAGATATGGCTTGTATCAAGGTTGAAAAGGACCCTAGAGATTCTGAGGACTTGGAGGCGCTTAAACATTTTACCTTTAAGGAGTTTGTAGGAACAAGATAAGTAAGGGATACTCTATCAGGTGATACCAATATTTCATATGCCCAACCTCAGAATTTGCGGAAAATAAATATTGGAAGTAAAGAGCATCCCAAGCTGGCCTTTGTAGGACATTATTGCGATGAATGGATCATGATAGTGATCAAAGCTCTATTGTGGGAGTATGAGGATTTATTTCCAAAACGTTTCTCAAAATTAAAATGAACTAAACGAGACCTAGGAGAAATGAAAATAGAACTTAAACCATATGCTAAACCAGTCAAACATAGACCATACCGACTAAACCCTAGATTCAAAGAAAAATTCAAGAAGGAGATTGATAGGATGCTTGCAGCTGGGTTAGTTTTTCTGGTGGATGAGGATGAGTGGATAAGTTTGATTATCATAAAGAGCAAGAAGGGTACTCATGACATATGAGATTTTGTGGATTATAGGAGTTTCAAATTAGACTATGTACACAATCCTTTTCCTACTCCATTTAGTGATGAAGTCCTTGATCAATTGGCGGGAAATGAGGCATAATATTTCAATAATGGTTTATTGGGTTATAATCAAGTCCGAATTGTGGAAGAGGAAAATAAGAAGAACACTTTTAATACCAATTGGGGTTATTTTTCTTATAATGTTATGCCCTTTGGGATGAAGAAGACCACTATGGTTAATGTTTTACCATTGTAGGTAGTTACAAATCTCTCTAATTTGAATAAATGTGTCTTTTGCATGCCTTTTGGAAATTTTCTAGGACATATTGTATGTAGGGAAGGAGTTTTGGTTGATCCTGCAATGGTTGTTGTGATTCTTAATATGCCTCCTCCAATGACTAGTAAGCAATTGCAGTCCACTCTGAGTCATACTAGGTATCATCGTAGGTTTATCACAAATTACGCAAGAATAATTTCCCCATTGGAGAAGTTGTTGAAGAAATATGGAGTCTTTAGTTGAACCCTGAGTGTGATCAAGCCTTGAAAATTATCAAATAAAAGTTGAGTACCTCTCCTATTTTGATATATCCTGATTGGAAGGTGGAATTCCATGTACAAATGGATGCTTATATAATTTCTTTAGGTGGTTTCCTTGTGCAACCTAGTGAAGGAATCTTGGATCACCCTATTTATTTTGCTAGTAGAAAGATTTCACAAGTCAAGAAAAACTATACTACCACTACAGGAGAAGGTTTGGCCATGGTCTATGCTCTACAAAATTTTAAAAACTATTTGTTAGGAGGTCATTTTAAGTTTTTTGCTGACCACTTAGCTTTGAAATATCTAGTCAATAAGCCTGTGTTAGAAGGAAGGATTCATAGGTGGTTGTTTCTTTTTCAGGAGTTTTCCTTTGAATTCATTGTCAAGCCAGAAAAATTGCATGTTGGTCCTGATCATTTATCTTGGCTAGAGTCAGGAGAAAGTGGCAGAGCTATATATGACCAACTCCTAGATGCATATCTTCTTAAAATTGAGGATATCCTATATTATCTTTATGATATTTCATTATTTCTATCTAACGACACTGTGTCTAATGGATATTCTACAACTCAGAAGAAGCACTTGGTGGTCCATGTTGTAGAGTATCAGTTGATTGCAGGATAAATATATAAGTTGGGGTTGGAAAACATCCTTAGAATATGCATACTTTATCATCAATGGCCTAAGATCTTATGGGAATGTCCTAGTGGAGTTGTAGGGGTACATGTTGGAGGGAAGGCGATCACACATAATATACTTCAAGTAGGATTATGGTGGCCAAATTTGTTCAAATATGCTAAGGGTTATGCTAGAGCATGTGATGTCTATCAGAGAGTTGGTAAGTCGTCACTCAGGGATTGGTTTCCCTTACATCCTGTTCACGCTCTTCAATATTTTGAGAAATGGGAATTTGACTTCATAGGATATATCAATCCATTATCCAAGCACTCAAAGGAAAGGTACATCATCACTGCTACTGACTATTTCACCCACTGGGATGAAATAGAACCTATTAGGGATTGTTCTATAGATACTGCAGCCAGATTCATTTTTGAGAATATCATTACATAGTTAGAGGGTCCAAGGAGCTTGATAAACAACCAAGGTGCACATTTCATTAGTGAGACAATAGCCACCCTCACTCAAGAGTTCCTAATTCAACATCATAAAAGTATCATGTATCATCCGCAAGCCAATGGTACAGTGGAAGAATTTAACAAAATTATGTATAAAGGATTGAAAAAGTTATGTTTCACTAATCAAGATGACTTGGATTAGAGAGTACCAGTTGTGTTATGGGACTATAGGAACACTAAAAATAAATTACATAGATATACTCCTTTTTAATTGGTGTATGGGAGAGAAGCAATAGTCCCAACCGAGTTCATAACTTCAAGTTTATACATTGCACATGTGACTCATATGATAGATGATGAATCGATTGCAAAATGAGTTGTGGATCTGTTAGAACTAGATGAAGCCGGATTTCTAGAACATTTTCATCATATTGTGAAAAAGGCTAGACAAAAGGCTTGGCATGATAGGCACATCAAGAATAAGAATTTTGTGTAAGGAGATTGAGTATTTCTATACGAAAATAAGTTTCAAAATCACTAAGGGAATTTGCAAATGCATTGTCTTGGACCTTTTATAGTTGTGGAAATTAAGGAGTCAAGAACTATTAATATAGTGCACTTGGATGGTGTTCTTCATATGATATGGGTGAATGGTGGATGCCTAAATCCCTACCTCTCTGCTCATTGAAGAATGTTTCTCTGCACTCCTATAATAGGGAGTGAATAAAAGTAGGTAGGTTTCCTTTTTTTGTTGTTGTCATTTTACCTTTTTGTTAATAAAGCAGTGACATGTTTAACTGTTGTTCACCCCTAGAGTGTAGTTGTCATAGTCATTTTGTCTAGTTTGGGTCACATAATTGTGGTTGGGGGGAGTCCATTTCATATCTTTCCGAATTTAGTAACTTTCTCCATTTGATCATTGTCATGCCCCTATCATAGTGTTCATTAAATTTAGTTGGTACCTTTCCATCGTCATCATGTCTGTGTCAACAAAACTTATTTATATCCAAAATTATGCCCATACTTTTCTAGTTGATCGTCGACCAAGTAGTTATGTTCCCAAGTAACGTGGTCTCTCAAGTCTGTGTTGATATTTATCCACATTATTTCCTAAATCATTGATTCGATTTCATCGTGTCTATACATCATGTCTATTGTTAATGCCAAGTTCATTACATTGTTTGCTCCTTAATGATAGTTTAATTCTCATCCCACGCCACCTTCCTGACAACTGTTTCTAAACCAGTGTTTTCTTCTTGTTCAATTTAGTGTTTTCTAATTGATTGTCTAAATTATTCATTATGGATCCCAGTGAGTATCTTGTGATTCCACGTCCACATCTTTGTCCCCAATTTTTCTTTGTGTATAAACACAGTTCCACAAGCATGGGTCTTGCTATAGCTCGAGGGATGATTGTAGTTCAACTAGATATCCATGATCCAAGAGTTGAGATAATGAGAGATTTGCAAGTCAAGGTGGAACATCCAAGGCTACTTGATATCAATTTTTTAGATGGGGGCTTGTTTCCCCAAATGAAAGTCGACACTTATATGGATTATATGTTCCTTCCATCTGGAGAGTTAGATTGGTAGTGGAAGCTTCCATATCTTCCCGTTATGGAATCCAATCCACTCTCATGAATTTTCATGACCTTCTAGTGTTCAAAACTACAAGGCAAGTTACTAGGTGCACTGATTTTCTTATCAGTCGAGTACACAATGATGATTTGAGGTTGGAAAAAGAATATCCCATCCATTTTGACAATATTCATAAACAAGGATTTCAATGGAAGCTGAATATGTATCCAAAATATTCCAAGGCTTAGGGAAGAAAGGTAAAAATAAAGGATAGGTAAACCTATAGAATATGTTTGGTACCATATGTGGAGGTCGCGGAGCACTTATCTATCCTATTAATGATGAGAAAGTCCATTGTCACTGCTATCTCATTATGGGTAAATTTGTGAAAAATTACTCCAAGGGTGAATGCACTTTAGATGCTATCTCCTTCCTCGAGTTATGTAAATAAGGAGTGCCATTGAATTGGTGCAAGTGTTTGTTAACTGAGATACTGCAAGCTTATGATGACATGCATGAACGGGGTGGTTATTTCATCTATGGTTATATTTTGGTTGCATTTACAATGTGGAAGAGGAGGCCTCCATATGGTTCTAAACTGTCATACACTCTCGATCATCAAATTTCCTAGATGTTAGACCCCTTTAAATATAGAAGTGAAAACCCCAATACAACATTCAATAATATTGCCTTCTTGCAGTGGTATAATTTCATTAATGCAACCTAGTGAATGAGGATCCCATGGGAGTTTCTAAATTGACATACCAATAAGATCTAGTTCAGAATGAATAAAGACTATACTTTTGTCAGGCCCCTAGGTGTAGATATGGATCTATTTCACACTACTCCATTTCCTTTTTATTTTGATGAGGAAAATCTAGACAAGGAGGTCTATTCATGGCCTAGAGTGCATATGGAGAATAAGAAATTGGGTATAACATATCAGATTCCTGAAATTTCGAGATAAGAGGATCCAATGCAGAAAGATGTTTTGAGTTCTAGCACAAAAACAATGAAGAGGAAACATACACCCACAGACTCAGAGGAGGAAGAGGAAGAAGAGGCCCTGCCAAGGTCAATCCTGCTGCCACCATTTCCATCAATCCCAAATACTGCTATGTTCTTAGGTAAGGAGTTCCATGAAGTTTTTGAGGATATTTTTACAAAGATACCCCACACGCATTCTCCATATTCTTCCACCACCCCCCCTATTATCACTGATGAAATCCCTCTTGCTTCAGTGCCACCACATGTTAGTGTCCTATAGTTTTCTCAAGGGTCAAACTCTGAATCGAGTATTTGACATATATTAGGATGTTGAAGAAAATGATGTTTGAAAGGGTAGTGAAGTGGTCCTATGGATTGTTATCATCATCTCAGGTGAAAAAATATCTATCAGTGACCTTTAGCCATCAATCAAATCCAAACAATAGAATAAAATGTCAAAAGAAAACTTGCTCCGCAAGTTCATTGTGCAAGTTCTAGAAATGACTGTTTTTGGAGTCAATTTCAAACTCAATTTCTGACCACATGGAAAGGAATATTTGAAAACTGAATGAGGAGTTTTTCAATAACGAGCTCATTCAAAAAAAAATCTCTTATTTTCTTCATAGGTGTAATGGTTTTGAATATTCGAATGGATCTTTGCAACCCACTTTTTAGATTTAAACATTTAATGATTCCCTGTTTTAGTCATTATATTTGGGCATCGATCCCGAGGCACTGGAGAAGAATTTTGAAAAATTGAAAGAGGATTTTTTCAAGAATGAGCCCATTCAAAAACAATTCTATGAGTTTCTTTAGATGTGTCATGGTTTGGAATATTTGAATGGGTATTTACAACCTAATTTTCAGATTTAAGCATTTAATGATTTCCTATTTTAGTCATTATCTTTGGGTGTGTATCCTGAGACTCTGGAGAGGAATTTTGAAAAACTGAAAGAAATGTTTGTTAATAATGAGACCATTCATAAAATAATCTCTCAAATTTTCACCATCTATCCTAGTTTGAGAGATATGATGTTATATATTGACCCCTAGTTTCCAGAAAATTGATTCCTATTTCCTAGCAGACAATTCTAAATGTGTTACTATAATTTTAAAATCAGATTCAAAATTGAAGGAGAGTGGTTGAATATAGAACTCTATAGATTAGGGATGGATTTTTCATTTATATTGTATCATTTTGAGTGTACAAGGGGTTGGAAGAAGCGTAGAGGAACATTTTGGGCATCTTGTAATTTGCTAGTTTTTAATGGAATATCACTACAAAAGTACTGAGCTACTCTTACCAGGGGTTCTAGTGATGGTGATATGAAATATGTTTTTTTATCTATGTATGTATTATTTGTTTCCTTTCCATTTCATTTGTAATCTAAAACTACTTGATTGGAAATTAGTGATTCAGAATTCATCTGTTTTGATGCTCTAGATCAAGTAATTAAGTATTGTAATTTCCTCTAAAAACAACACTCATAATTCATCCAAGTTGATGCTTTGAATGAAGTTATTTGTTTTCCCCTTCTTCCATTCTACAAAAAATAATATTTTAACTGAAATACCATCATTTACCTAGCCTATGTTTCCTTGAAAGCTCTAAAACTAGTCACTGATAGTTCCATTTGAGTCAAAGTTGACTCCATGCATAATGGATTTTCTTCCACCTTTGCCACCAACCACATCTTAAAAATTTATCTCCATTTTAGATTTGGACACTAAACTTAATATACAGTGAGAGATCCCTCTCTGGTTTGGAAAGGCTAGATTACAAGCCCAAAGTGTTCGGTGGTTACCTTTGTAGTTTTCCTCCTGCAACCAAGGAAAATTATAGAGTGCTAACATTTTGGTGCCGTTGTCGGGGAGTGAAAGTGAAACTTTCCCTAGGATATATGACAAAGATCATATATGAGTATTGATGGTGAACATTAGTCAGAAACAGAAAGGTTGTACATCATTAACCTGTGACTCCATTTTCAACAATCTAGAGTTCATAATTTTCATGGAAACTCCATTGTCCAAAGACTCAGTAGCCTAAATAATTTCTCGACGACTCCTCTTCTTCAATATGGATCACAAATATGCAAGGTATTCTCCAATGAATCATTCTCACATTCCTAATTTTCCAAATCGAATTCCTTGCATATATTGGCAGACATATCTTCCTAGATTCATAGATGGAAAAGGAGATGGTGTTGCTCTTGACTTGGTTAAATTTCATATGCATGTGCGTAAGCTAAAGGTTCAATTTCATGAAGACTTCTTGATGAATATGTTCATGGCCACCTTGGAGGGAAAGGTAAAATAATGGTATGAAAATTTACCATCTGCAAGTCTTTATTCATTACAAGAGTTTCATACAATATTTTTTGAAAATGATAAAAGATCCTATCCATCATTGTTATTGATTCAAGACTAATGTCATCATTTTGAAATTTTTATTCAAAACTTGGAGAATGCTTATGAAGATCATGAGTTCATAGATGAGGAAATTTTAGAGGCCATCTATGCAAATCCTTTTCAACATCAAGAACAATGATTAGAGCATAATCGTTACGAAGATAAATTTGATTTTTAGGAAATATTATCTCCCCCTTTGACTAAAGGTGAAACTGATCATAATTTTAATGATGAAATCCATGTTCTATCTCTTGAATTTGATGAAAATTTGCAGAAGCCTTTCCAGTATTCATGTGATCGAGAATATGAGGATAACCATTCATATGTTTCTTCATATTATGCATTTTCAGAATCTTTGTTTCAAGAAAAGGTTGGTCAAAATCAGATTTCTGAAATTGCATCCATAGAAACTTTAGACAATAAGCCATCACATGACATAGAATTTTAGGAAATGAATACATCAACCTATCACATTTTCATCACAAAGTCACAATGGCAAGAGAATAATGTGCATGAAGGTTTTTGTCTCAGTTCTCCTGAAAATCAAGATGACACTCCTGTTGGTATCCATGAAG
The DNA here is from genome assembly GCA_009831015.1 of Picea engelmannii. Taxonomy (NCBI): domain Eukaryota; kingdom Viridiplantae; phylum Streptophyta; class Pinopsida; order Pinales; family Pinaceae; genus Picea; species Picea engelmannii. Next base: position 36,486 of record ML787482.1, on the reverse strand, counting down.
GGTCATTTGTGGACATTTTTTCAATTGATGATGTGGTTGCCTCAATTAAATATTTTCAAGAAAACACTATTTTTTTCCTTGATGAGAATGATAATCGTAATGAATAGATTGTTTTCTTTCATTTTGAAAAGGATCTTACGTTGGATGACATAGAACAATTAACAATTGTAAATGAAGGGAATGCTTGTCTTTTTGCTGACCTTGAAGATAGGGTAGTGTATCATTCTTTTGAAGATTATTTTGCAGTTTTGTTGGAATCGTTAAGGAAAGTGAATTTTGAAGAGTTCACAAAATTTGAAGGTGGATTCATATTTCATATTGAGTTGTTATCTTTTAATCTTTTCTTTCGTTTTGGAGAGAATCAAAGCGAAGGCCAGTCAAGTAGCAAATTGTTTGATTAGTTACATTGGAAATATGAGATCACTTGAATTCAATAGTTTCCTCAGCTGATTAGAGTAGGAATGTTGTGCTAATAATATTGTTGGGAAAGCATTTGTTTCAAATTCGATTCTAGCAGTATGGTTTTAAATGTGTGCATAGTTTCAGTGTACAGTTTTGGTTTTCAAAGTGGGTTTGATTTCAGTTGGAGAAGGGAACAAGTCAGTTTGCAAGTTAGGAACATCCCAATGGATGAAGGCACCTAGTAAGTGATTTCTTTACTACCTCACAGGGAGTAAAATATCCCCATTGGAGCCAATGTTAATGTCCTATAATTTTCTCGAGGGTCAAAGTATGAATCGAGTATTTGACATATATTAGGATGTTGAAGAAAATGTTGTTTGAAAGGGTAATTAAGTGGTCCTAGGGATGCTTATCATCATCTCAAGTTTCAAAATATAAATCAATTACCTTCAACCATCAATCAAAGCTAAACAATAGAAGAAAATGTCAAAAGGAAAATCGCTCTGCAAGTTCGTTGTGCAAGTTATGGAAATAATTGTTTTTGCAGTCAACTTCAAACTTAGTTTCTGACCACATGGAAAGGAATATTTGAAAATTGAAAGAGGATTTTTTCAAGAACAATCCCATTCACAAAAAAATATTTTATTTCTTCATAGGTGTCATGGTTTGGAAGATTCGAATGGATCTTTACAACACACTTTTCAGATTTAAACATTAAATGATTTCATGTTTTAGTCATTATCTTTGGGTGCGGATCCCAAGACACTGGAGAGACATTTTGGAAAAATGAAAGAGGATTTTTTCAAGAATGAGCACATTAAAAAAACCTCTCTCCTTTACTTCATAGGTTTCATGGTTTGGAATACTCAAATGGATATTTACAACCTATCTTTCATATTTAAACATTTAATGATTTCTTGTTTTAGTCATTATATTTGGGCATGAATCCCGAGATGGTGGAGAGGAATTTTGCAAAACTGAAAGAAAATTTTCTCAAGAATGATCCTATTCCCAAAAAACCCTCTCCGTTTTGTAAAATCTATCATGTTTAGAGAGATATGATGTTATATTTGACCCCTATTTTCCAGAAAATCGATTCCTATTTCCTAGCAGGCAGGTCTAAACATGTTGCCATAATTTTATAATCAGATACAAAATTGAAGGTGAGTGGTTGAATATTGACTTCTATAGCTTAGGGATTGATTTTTCCTTTATATTGGATCATTGTTTAGTGTACAAGGGGTTGAAAAAAGCATAGAGGAATATTTTGGGCATCTCGTAATTTGCTAGTTTTTAATGGAATATCATTGCAAAAGTACTAAGCTTCTCTTACTAGGGATTCTAGTGATGGTGATCTGAAGTATGTGTTTTTATCTCTGTATGTATTTTTTTTTTCCTTTCCATTTCATCTGTAATCTAAAAATACTTGATCTGAAATTAGTGATTTAGAATTCATCTTGTTTGATGCTCTAGATCACGCAATTAAGTACTGTAATTTCCTTCTAAAAAACACACTCATAATTCATCCAAGTTGATGCTCTAAATGTAGTTATTTGTTTTCCCCTTCTTCCATTCTAGAAAAAAAAAAAATTTAACTGAAAGACCATCATTTACCTAGCCTTTGTTTCCTTGATAGCTCTAAAACCAATCACTCATAATTCCATTTTCTTCAAAGTTGACTCCATGCCCAATGGATTTTATTCCACCTCTACCATCAACCACATATTAAAACTTTATCTCCATTTTAGATCTGGCCACTAAGATTAATATACAATGAGAGAGCCCTCTCTGGTTTGGAAAGACTATATTCC
>ML787482.1:23391-34173 GCA_009831015.1 Picea engelmannii | reverse complement strand
TTCATTGGAAGGAAAAGAAATTGAGTTAAGAGGTATCACAGGGAAACCCAATAAGGTGATAAGCTCTAATGGCATGACAAAATTATTGAAAAAGGGGCATCAAGGTGTTATTGCACAACTATGCTCACTAGATGTTCAAACATTTAAGCCATCTATTCCTCAACATCTCCAAAGGATCATTGATAAGCATTCCAAAGTATTTGAAGATACTCCCAAAGGTCCTCCACCCACTCAAAATAATGATCATGAAATTCACCTAATTTATGGGAGTGTTCCTCCTAACATCAAGCCATACAGATACCCTTACACCCAGAAGAGTGAAATTGAGCACATGGTTGAAGAAATGTTAGAGGTTGGCATTATGAGACCTAGCCAAAGTTCTTACTCTGCACCACTGGTAATGGTATTCAAGAAAGATAGCTCATGGCGTATGTGTCCAGATTATAGTGAGCTCAAAAAGATCACTATTAAAGATAAGTTTCCCATTCATGTCATTGATGAATTGTTAGATGAACTACATGGAGCAATCTATTTCACAAAACTAGATCTTCATTCAAGGTATCATCAAATTAGAATGAAGGAAGAAGATATCCCAAAAACAACATTCCGAACTCATGAAGGCCATTATGAATTTTTGGTCATGCCTTTTGGCCTTACAAATGCACCTTCCACATTCCAAGGGTTGATGAATTCCATTTTCAAGCCCTTCCTTCGAAAATTTGTGTTAGTATTTTTTGATTATATACTAATCTATAGAAAATCTTGGGAGGATCATGTGCGACACGTTGACAAGGTGCTACAACTACTAAAGGAGCAACAACTATATGCCAAACCATCCAAATGTTTCTTTGGAGTAAAGGAGGTAGATTATTTGGGTCATATTGTATCTCATGAAGGTGTCAAGGTAAACCCTAACAATATTAAGGCCATGATGGACTGGCCAATTCCCAAAACATTAAATAATCTTAGAGGATTTTTAGGTTTGACAGGTTACTACCGCAAGTTTGTTCGGAACTATGGAAGTATAGCAACACCTTTAACGCCACTAACTAAGAAGGATACATTTTCATGGACTCCAGAGGCAACTAACTCTTTTGAAAAACTTAAAGAGGTGATGTGTAAAGATCTGGTATTGACCACTCCAGACTTCACAAAAACCTTTATTGTGGAATGTGATGCCTCGGGAAATGGAATTGGTGTTGTCCTAATGCAAGAAGGAAGGCCCCTAGATTTTGAAAGTTGACCACTCAAGCGAAAGGACTTACACAAACCCATTTATGAGAAAGAAATGATGGAAATAATACATGCATTGAAGAAATGGCATTCTTACCTAATAGGTAGGCACTTCAAGGTCAAAACAGATCATGATAGTCTTAAATACTTCTTGGAACAAAGACTATCTTTAGAAGAACAACAAAAATGGGTAACCAAAATGTTATGGCAGATGCACTCTCAAGAAAGGATGAATATGTTGAGGCCTTTATGTATGCTATCTTTATCATCCAACCCGATTGGATAATAGAAGCAAGGGATGAATGGAAGAATGATGAAAAAGTCTTGACTCTCATTCAAAGGTTACAGCAGGATTCCAGTGCATCAGATACATTTACATGGAAAAATGATTCACTATGGTACAAAGATCGCTTATATTTATGTAAGACTCCCAACTCAAACAAAAGGTACTATTGGAATTGCACACCTCTCCAGTAGGAGGTCACTTGAGATTTTTGAAAACCTACCATAGAGTCAAGAAGGATTTTTTTTGGGATGGCCTTAAAAATGATGTTCAAAGGTTTGTGGCAGAATGTTTGGTTTGCCAACAAAATAAGGTGGAAACAATTAAGACCCCAGGTCTTTTAAAACCATTATCCATCCCAAGTCAACGTTGGGAGGAGGTTTCCACGGATTTCATCACAGGGTTACCAAAGTCTGAAGGAAAGAGTGTCATCATGGTGATTGTTGATAGACTGACCAAGTACGCACACTTTTGTGCACTCTCTCATCCCTTCATAGCTAGTACAGTTGCCACTGCATTCATGGAGAAAGTTCAAAAGCTACATGGCAACCCAAATATTATTGTAAGTTACAAAGATCCCATCTTCACTGGACATTTTTGGATGGAATTATTTTCTTGTTTGGGTACTCAATTGGCTCATAGCTCATCCTATCATCCTCAATGTGATGGACAAACCGAGATAGTGAACAATTTCCTGGAAGGCTACCTTCGTTGTTTTGTCTTTGATAAACAAACACAATGGTTCAAATGGTTACCCTTGGCAGAATGGTGGTATAACACTTCCTTTCATGCTGCAAAAAAAATGACACAATTTATGGCACTTTATGGATACCACCCTCCTTCCATCACTTCTTCTCTAAAATAAAAATCTAAGGTTCAAGCAGTGGAAGATCACATTGAGAATCAACAACAAGTTCTCCAAATCTCAAAGGAAAACCTAACCATGGCACAAAATCGCATGAAACAACAAGCAGATCAACATCGTAGTGAAATAAGTTTTGAAGTAGGGGATTGGGTATTTTTAATACTACAACCATACAAACAGATGTCCCTCAAGCAATCCAAGAAGGATAATAAATTATCACCAAAGTAATATGTCCCTTATAAGGTGTTGCAAAAGATTGGTACTATGGCATACAAAATGGAGTTGCCTGCATCGTCATGAGTACACCCAGTTTTCCATGTTTCATGCTTAAAGAAGGTTATAGGCGACAAGATCCCAGTTCAAACTATATTGCCAGAACTTGACGAGGAAGGAAAAATCATATTGGAGCCTGAAGCCATCAATGACACAAGAATTCACAAGCTGAGGAATAGATCCATTTCAGAGTATCTCATTAAATGCAGGAAACTACCGACTGAAGATTCCACTTGGGAAGATAAGTCTTTTATACAAGAGCATCCAGAGTTACTCAAGCGTTGCGGACAACACTTGTCTCAAGGGGAGGGGCATGTCAAGCCCTAATATTGGCTCATTACCCCTTAATTGGGGCATATTAAATTATTAATGTTATTTTATTTATGTCGGCTTTAGGCCATTAGTTGTAATTATACCTCCTAGTCTCCTATATATACCAAGGAGACATTTTCATTTTGAATCATCTTGTACTCGAACATTTAAGTGGGGTAAAAGGAGGTTTCCCCCTCGAAGAGGCTTATTATCTGAAATTATCTCTTTTTCAAGGTGTTGAGTACTTTTTCTGAGGTTTTTCTATGCTATACTGATATTTGGTTCTTAACAATCTCTTGTCTTGTCATATTGATTTTCTCTTGCCATGATAGGTCGCTTGGGCGTGCAAGAGATTTTTTCCTCAAGAAAAACAAGCTCGAGACCCAACTCTTTGTACTCCAACCTCATTGGGTGTAACAAACCCAGTTAAATAGTTGAAACTATTTAACTTAACACATTTAAACAATTAAATAATTTAACTTAGCCCAGTTAAATAGTTGCATAGTTGATTACTTAACACATTCAATGATTTAGGTAAAGCATTAAGGGGATTAATAACTTTAATTTAATCATTATGAAACTTTGCGTATGACAGGTTAAGTATAAGATAATAATGGGGAGGATAAGGTAATTAATGGAGGATAGGGAGTCGGTGAAGGAGGGGGGAGATATGACGGGGAAGAGTCCTACGGGATAGGATTATGAAATATTAGGGGGGAGGAGCATTATGAGAGGGGAGGTCTGTATTTTTGTGGAATATTGGGGGATATCTTTTTGGTTTTGTGGTTTTGGTGAACCATTGCAGGGGGCACAGGGTTGCTAGGGGTTTTGGGCACAGGGGCTAGGATTCCTTACAGTATCCTGGAGCTAGGGAGTTGGACAGGTTGTTCCTAGCTGGTAGGGTGGTTAGTCAGTTTGGGAAGGGTTTGGTCAAAGCAGCAGGTTGGACAAAGCAGCAGAGAGGATGGATAACCAGATCAATGGGAATTAGCATCAGTAAGAGGTATCTATATTCTGTTATGTAATTCATCAAGAGGTATCTATATTTTGTTATAAATAGCGGCACTGGGTTTAGCATCGATAATCCGCTTCCCTCCTTCAGGATTTGACTCGGAATCAAAATCGACGTCTTATTCAAAATCCTTTAGCTCGGCGACGAGGGACTTCTTGGAGCGACATTCTTTGGTGTTGTGCCCAGGAATTTTATAGTACTCACAACATTTTCTCATGTCCTTCTTCATCTTCTCATTGCCCTTCTTGTGTTGTGGCTTGGACTAGATGTCCTGAGGGAGGCCATCTCGACTGGGTCCCTTGCTGTGTGGGTTGGGGATGCCTTTTCCCTACTTCGACTATGTGGTTTGGGGATGCCTTTTCCCTACTTCAACTGTGAAGGATTTGCATATCCAAACTCTCGTCATTTCTGCTTAAATTTATGCTCTATCTTGACAGCGTATCTAAAAGTCATGCCCAAAGAGGCAATGTCCAGGAACTCCATTTCTGTCAGAATGTATCTATGAAAATAGTTGCGGTATTTGAGCACCAGATGATGCTCAGAGTCTTTGATACCCAGTTGGGTGTGTAGGATATGTAAAATATTGGCGAAATATGGTACTGTCTTGTCCTTTTCTTGACATAGGGTGGTCCATCTAGTGTATTAGTCCTCGTAGCTTCCAAAAAGGTAGTATTTTTCTTTAATAGAATCCAGGAAGGAATCCCATGTAGGGACCATCACAAATATTGTAAATTCCTCCACGCCCCTTTTCTCAAAGTAAGTATCCCACCAATCTTTAACATGGGGAATGGCCTTGAGGAGTGAAAAAGTGATATTTTCCCTATCTGAAAAATTGTGGACCAAAAAATATCCTTCGAGCAGATTCAACCATTTATCTACAACATCCGCATCTATCAGTCCTTCAAATAATGGAATATAAAAATTTACTTGTACCTTGAAGGGGGTTGTGTGGCCACTTGATGAATATGCTTCTCCTATGGGAAGTCGTCAAAGGATCTGTGCAAAGTTGTCCATCATTTCGTTCCTTTTTCGCGCGAGGGATTCCTTAAGCAACATTTTAATAGTATCTCCTGCTCCATCATATTTATTTTAGTCTCCCATGGTTGTTTTCAGGCTTGGCGTAGCTGATCTAGTAATGGCTTGATTGGTTTGATTCCCAACTTCTTGTACCCAGATCTTGTCAAGGACATGCACAAAGAAAAATAAAATAAGAGAAGACTGCTTTGATACCACTGATCTAGATTTAGGAGTGGAAAAAAATGATTAACAGACTGAATACAATAAAAACATAGATATGGAGAATAACACAAATATCCAGTGAACAATATATTCTATTAAATAATGAAATAGGTTGAAACTGTAAAACTGCAAAACTGAAAATTGCTTGAATGGTGGTAGCTATCTCTGAAAAGAGATGTCACTACTACGCGCATCTCTCTAAGAAGAATGGATTACAATGAGGATCCATAGGCATTTTTTATATTACATATGAATTCCAAAACCCTATACATCCAAAAACCTAACCCTAGAAGGTGAAACGCCAAAACTCATATGGACCCTATAGGTAAATTGGTGTAATTTGGTACCTCAACTTCCTAGGGTCATAACTTTTGCATACGACCTCTGTTTTAGGTACGTAATAGCCTGTTGGAAAGGTCTTTCAGAGAGATACACATTTCACCATCAAAATTTGACTTTGTCTATATTTTGACTGTGGCGAGCCAAAAAGACAATGTTTAGGGGCCCAAAACAGACCCAGAGTAACAACAATATGTTCTAACATGAAAACATACAAAATAAGCTAGTTGGATTAGGAGAGAGGCCACCCATATCCAGCTGGAGGATGTGTGGGGCTTCTGACATCCCTTGAAGTGTAGAACCCACAATTACAAAGAAGTACATAAGAATGTACTAAACAAAAACAGACATGAGGAGCTAGTTGGAATAGGTGGGTGGCCACCAATATCGACCTGGATCATGGTGCTTCTTGGAATCGTGCTACCTTTCCAAATTCTTGCATGACATCTAGTCTAGATTTTGTCACATAAATTAAATATCCAATCATTGACCTGCACATCCTATGATCTTCATATTTAGACTCATATTCCTTGGTCAACTTGCCATTGGTTTGCATCAGAGTACTAATTGGTTTACAATATTCCATTCCAAATATTTTTAACACTTCTCTTATATGCTTTGTCTGTGGAATGAAGATACTTGTATCCTTCTAATGTATCTAGAGTCCCAAAAAGAACAAAAATTCACCAAGTAATGACATCTCAAATTCATTATGCATGTCCTTGGAAAATCTATGGCTTAACCTGTCATCATCACTACCAAAGATGATATCATCAACATAAACCTCAATAATTAAAATATTTTCTTGAGTTACCTTGATATTGAGGTTGTCATTTTCATTTCCCTTTTTGAATCCATGCTATTGTAGCTACCTATCCAACCTTGAGTACCAAGCTCTGGGTGCTTTCTTCAGACCATATAGTGCCTTCTTTAACCTACAAACATAGTCTTCATCATCTATCAGTTGAAATCCTTCTGGTTTCTCAATGTAAACTTCTTCATCTAAGCCACCATTCAAGAAAGTTGATTTCACTTCCATATGAAACACTTTAATATTATTGGAACAAGCATACTCTAATATCAATAAATTTCTTCCATTCTGGAAACTGGAGCAAAGGTTTCTTCAAAGTCCACTCCTTGAACCTGTGTATAACCTTTACAAACCAATCTCTCTGTATTCCTAGTAACATGTCCACATTCATTCAACTTGTTTCTAAAAACCCATTTTGTACCGATTACATTATTATCCTTCATTATTGGACCCAATTCCCATGTTTTATTTTCTTAATCTGATCTAGTTCCTCTTCCATATATTTTATCTAGAATTTGTCATTGCTTCCTTCTACAAAGCTGCTAGGCTCAATTGTGGACAATATCACAAGATGTCTCTATTTCGGTGAGCGAATTATTCTTATGGTCTCAACACTTGCATCTCTTTTTCCAAAAATATGTCATGTTGGATGGTTCTTCTGTACTATGCGACTAGGAGTTTTGGGAGGCACCTAAACAATTTTCTAGTCATTCCCTATCTGCTCTACTTTGAGCTATTCTTCCTCATATTCTACTTCCTCAATCTTCAGTTTCTCTGTATCATCCTGATCTTCTGAACTCTTTCTTATATATTTTTTGTTTTGGACACATGTCTCATCAATTTTTATGTTGATTCTTTCCATTGCCTTGTTGAGTCTTAGTTTGAAACACTTGTATGTATTTCTATTGCTTGAGTATCCAAGAAAGATGCCTTCATCAACTTTGGAGTCAAACTTTCCTAATTTTCCATCTTCTCTCTTGATGTAACACTTTCTTCCAAATATTCTGAAATGTTTGACATTTGTTGGTATTACTTTTCGTAGTTCATATGGGGTCTTATCACTTCTTGTTCTGATCATTCCTCTATTTTGAATGTGAATTGGTGTATAGACTGTCTGTGTATAGAAGATATTGCCTAGCTTGGAATCCTTCAACATTGATCAAGACATTTTCCAAACTTTCCTTTTTGTTCCGTTCGACCACCCCATTCTGCTATGGCATCTTGGTGGCTGAAAAATGACTCTTTATCCCATGTTTGCTGCAAAATTCCATGAATTCGTTTTATGTGAATTCCCCTCTATTATATGACCTTAGACATTTGATTTGTGTATCTAATTCATTCTCAACCATTTCTTTGTAAGTATTAAACTACTCAAATGCTTCTTATATCTTTCATAGAAAGTTGACTGCAGTTATTCAGGTGTAATCATCAACAAGCAACATGAAGTATTTCTCACCTTTCATACCCTTAGTTCTTGTTGGTCCACATAGATCTGTGTGCACAATTTCTAAAGTTTTTATCGTATTGTACTCCTTTGTTGGGAACTTATATTTGGTTTGTTTTCCCTGAATGCATCATTTAGAAACATTATCAGTTGTCTTTGAGATCACATACATTTCTCTTACTACTTCTTTCATGCTTACTTTGACCAGGTTGTCGAAGTTTAAATGACCCATTCTTCTGTGCCACAACCAAATTTCATCTTCTTTTCCTAGACAACACTATTCTTTTACAATTTCTTGGAGGAAATATATATTGTTGGATATTCTCACTACTATAGCCACTATTTTTCATGTCTTATTTTTCCTTACTTAACATTTATTTGATTCAAAAATAAGTGTGTGTCCTTGATCGCACATATGGCTTACACTTAACAAATTATGTTTCATATATTCGATGAGAAGAATATTTTGTGCCTTTGCATTGTTGCTTCCAATCCTTATCGTGCCTCTGCCAATGATCTTAGTTGATTTATCATTTCCAAAAGAATTCAATCCATATTTCTCTGCTTTCAATTCTAGGAACCTGTCATATGTTTCGAACATCCGTTGTCAATGAGCCAAGCACTTCTCCTATGTTTAGATTGAAGAGGAAGTGTGCATTCCTCACTTTTATATTGTCCCTATTTTCACACCCATAACTTATGGGGTACCTGTGTAGAATCATTTGTATTCTTCCTTGGTTATTTGGAAGGAAATGTTGAGTTGAAGTCTCTGGTTGCATGTCTAAAATTGTTGCATTTCTAACACTCAACCTCATTAGTTAAAGCATTGAAACTATTATAGTTCATGTTTTATGTTTCTTAAGGTCTTGTATTCCTATATGTTATGGAACGACCATCATAAATATCTCTATTTATTTCATAAGTTCTACAATTAAGTGCCTTATGCCCAAATTTATTGCATGCATAAAAAATAACAAGAAAAAATGTATGATACTTGGATGTTGAAGCTCTTATAAAGGGTGATGCTCTTCTTAATCATTCTTCATATTGAGAATTTTCCATTTGTGGTTGTTAGAATATGGATCTTATTTGCGGTGGATTCCCTCTGTTATAACCTTCCTGAGTTTGTTTTTGATTGATTGAATTCCTGACAACTTCTGCATAACTCTTCTTTTATTCTTCACATTATGTTTCCTTGGAACTAGAACCTTCATCATTCTTCTTTTGCTTGTACCCCAATCTAGTTCTATCATGCTGTGGTCTCTGACTATTGATAATTTGTTCTAATACCTTAGTATTGTTTTCCTATGTGTTCATTTTCTGAATATCTCTTATGAGCGATACTATCTCTACTTCCAACTTCTCGATCTTTTTATGCTCTTCTTCTAGTTGGTTCACAAGTGTCTCTCTAATTTTTTGGTCTTCTTCTTCCTAAATATTTAAAAATGAAATTATTTGTTCAAGTTCTTCAGAGTTTGATTTCTGAGCTTCTTTCATTAATTTCTTGTTTTTATTCCTTTCTTCACTTATCTCTTCTAGAGAAGAAATCAGTTCATCTCTAAGATCAATTTCACCTTCCAATTCAGATTGTTCTTCTTCAGAGTTATCAAAATCCATGAAACGTACACCCCCTATGTCACTGTCTCTATCATCTTCTTCATCTGAGGAAGAACTATCTTATTTTGAATAAAAAAAATTCTTTTGAAACTTCTTCTTATTTGTTTTCTTGCTCCATATTTTAAATTTCCTTCCTTTACTAGAGGTTTCCTCTTCATCACTGTCTTTGTTTTTGTAAGGACATTTAGTTGAAAAGTGACCAATTTTACCACAATTGAAACAATACAAAGGATAGTTACCTTTATGCTTACCTATTCCTTTTTGTAGTTTCTTTACAAGGGCATACAATTCTTCATCTTCTTTAGATGCATCACTACAGATGGACTTTGGATTTGACTTTGACTTATGTGCTTGATTCTTCTTATATTTCTTTGATTCCTTGAATGTTGCTTCCTTTGTGAATGGGTTTTCCTATTCTGTTCTCATCTCATATGTTGTAAGATTTCCATGCAGTTAATCCATATTAATTGTAGCAAGATCAATTATCTCTTCTAGGGATGATATTTTTGAGTCAAATTTCATTGGGAGAGATCTCAAAGCTTTTTGAACAATTACAGATTCATCTATTTCCTCGCCAAGTCCTTTGATAGAATTCACCACTTCATCAACTCGTAGGAAATAATCTATGATACATTCCTCTTCCATCATTTTCAACTATTCAAACTGAGCTATGAAGGTTTATAGTTTGGCTCCCTTGACCTTTGCATCTACTTCATAGATCATCTAAATTTTATCCCACATCTCTTTTGCGGTGGTGCAATTTACAACTTTAACATGTACTGATTCTTCCAAACTGAGTTCAATATTTTTTTTAGCCTTATATTCATACTGTGCAAGTTTCTTTCCATCTGTATCAGTTGGAGGTGTGGCAAGCTCTATGTATCCATTTTCAATTGATAGCCAAACATCGTAACTGAATGACTTCAAAAAGGTTTTCATCCTTTTACTCTAGAAGGCATAATGTTTTCCATCAAAGATAGGTGCTCCATTGTTGGTGAGTTCCATGATCTCCTTCCAGTGGTTAAAATACTTCCCTAAGGACCTACACTGATACCAATTATTGGATTACTGAGAGGGGGGGGTGAATCGGTAATGAACAATGTTAGTACTTGTATCCTTTTTACCCCAAAGTATGTTATTTATATTATGAATAGTTTATTAATAGCATTCAAATATCATAATCAATGTAAATAGAAATGAACAATAAAGAACCATACACATGCATAGTACAACAATAATTTTACATGGAAACCCAATGTGGGAGAAAACCACATAATTCTTTTCTTATATTGTTTGAAGAAATACATTCATCGGAAGAAACAACTTCCATATTTTCCAGCTACAACTAGAAGGA
>ML787482.1:0-13122 GCA_009831015.1 Picea engelmannii | reverse complement strand
TAATGTATTTCGGCCATCAGATGCTCTTCTGACCTCACACATTAGGGGGCATCTGTTATAACCCTAAAATGCACCACACAGGCTTACCTGGCATCAGGCCAACTCATGCCTCTTCCTAGCCAAAGCCATGCTGAACAAAACCTTAAAAAACCACTTAAAACAAGCAACCCGCGCCCTAACCTAACACTGGGCATGGGTAACCACTTTCTGGCCTTCTACTACACGCAGTGGACCGCGGGCTGGCCCACTACAGCCCGCGTTTACCTAACAAAGAAAAAAATCAGGAAAGTTTCCGTCGGGACAAAGAGCCTTTTTTCAGTTAACTGGAACTCCCAGCCATGCATGGCCGAGAGTTCGCCAAAAACCCTAGCTCCTTCTAGCCTATAAAAGGAGGGGTAGGGGTACTATTCAAAGAGGAAAAATCATAGCAAAGAAACTCTGCCAAATTGCCAAGTCCGTTTTGTCCCAACCCTTTAGCCTTGCCTCAAGCTTTAGGAGAAATTCATGCAAAAGCAGTTGGAGGACAAAAGAAGAGGAGGAGCCCAGGATCAGGATCGAGGAACGGTGGACGGTCTCTGAAATCATTGTAAGTTGATTCCTATTGAGATTAATGAAAAAGATAATTTTCCCGTCCCAAATACATGAGACTCATCTATGTTATTTGATTTATGTTTTATCTCTAACCCTCTAGTAGATCAGTAGCATGCATGCGTAGTTTTGTCTTGATTGCAGGAAGCTTTGTGGAAGGAGCAGCAGTAGCGAGGAAATAGAAGCTCAACGGAGGATCTACTTCAACCGTCGATAAAAAGGTTAGTTGATTCTTCCCGTGTTTGCCTGAGAAAAGGGGTTGAGGTTTTGGGTAGAAGGTTAAAAGTTATGTCTTAAGGGTCATGATCTATGTACAAGTTTAAAGCCCTGGCTTGTTAGTCCATAGGGTAGAATACCCCACAACACTGTGATGAACTGTGTGATGTACCACATGTCATAAAAAATGACATGATGTGTACTTTCCATATATCCACACATTACCTATAACTAAATTGGTCTTCATGTCTTTATTCCTTGGTAAAATATACCATACCATTGGGGATACCATAATTCACTACCATAATAGCTTCAAGGGTTGACATCAATGACAACCAAACCAATCCGCGCAATGTTATTTGTTTCATTATTCCTTTGAATACTTTCGCGACTTTTAGAATTCTAATTGTCACGCAATTGATTTGAATTTGTTTGTCGCTTCATTTATCCTTATCCATTTAAAAAATAAAGGTCCCAATAAGCCCCGAACAAAATCGTTTACTTTCCCCTATTCAACCTTCCACTTCCTTAATAGGGCCTCCTTCCAACGAAGGGATCAACTCTAGGACAATCTTCACTGCTTTCTATCTGAAGTTTTCATAATGCTCCACTAGATCCTAACACTTCCTAAGTAAAATTGAATATTCCACAACAAATTCTTGGGCCACTACAACATCTGGTTTCATAGGCTTAGTGACAAGCAATGTGTTCCATTTTGTATCCATAATAGATTCCAATTGCTACATCTAGAAATATGTAGCTTGAACTACAAGTTTGAAGTCCCTAAGTTATTTCTTGGATGCTTGAGAAGCTTCATACATTGCATCAAGGTTTTCATTTGTTGCTTGGATCTCAACAAACTCCATCTACTGCTCAATAGGGTCAGTGAGGGATTGTGCTTCTCCATTCATCCGATGAATCTGGACTCTTAATTGTTATATTGGATTACCTATTTTCTCTAACAAACCAACCCAATCATTGACCATCATGAAAATATTCCTACATTCTAAGATTCTATCATGAAGGGAATACCAAATGAGATTCCCTTCCACCACTGCCTAGGTAATCTTCTCCATCATAGCTTGTGGCTGTTCCTTTTCCTTTAGTCTAATGGCATCCATTTCTTGTTTTAGACTATCAGTCTTTGTAACCTGTTGCAACTAGGAATCAACAATGATCTCAACCCATTCTTCTAGTGCAATCAGAGAAATGTCTTTGGGAAACTATGGGGCAACCTTCCTGAATGTGGACCAAAATTGAGAAAAAAATTTAGAGACAAATTCAATAGTTGATTCATATTGTGCACAAAATACATGTTCTTGGTCTTTTTCCTTGGTCACTGTAACTAACTATTGCCACAACTAGTGTGTCTGCTCCATGATATCTTCATTGGTTTGTTCTACGAAGAACATTTTATGCTCAATCTGATCAGTAGATGCTCACAAAATATTCAATAGTTGCAGTGTAGACTAGGCTACAAGATGTTTAATGGTTATAGATGGGTCTATAGGTAATATTGATGCAAGTGGTTGGCCACTGGAAATCGACCTTTCAGAAAAAATTGGGGTGCTTGCGCCATTAGGACTAGTAGAGGTAGATTGGAAGGTATGTGAAATCCTTTCTTAGAAAACTTGTGGTAACAAATTAACCATTTCTACGTGTTCTAGACACAACTCCAAGATTGCATAATATTTTTGAATCTATTCAAGTAAAAACACAACCTACTCCCGAACAGAACTCATACTATGCACTGAAGTGGTGTCTTCCTGAATATCTACAGGGTCATGTGGAGGATCGTGATCCATGTGACCTTACATGTCTATTGATTTTTCAGTCCCCGAATTCAGCCTAGTTTCTTGAGGGGTAGTAAGTGGGACACTAACCTATGAAATATGGGAAAAAGGGGGAGGAATATTGGAAATTATTCCTCTGACTATGGTGAATGGGTCAATAGACTCTTTTTCAACATTGTTAGTATGAACATGCACATAGGATGAGGCAGTGCTAGGAGGAACATCCATAGTGGAGGTAGTCTATTGATGATAGAGTTCTTCAATGATAGGGGTGATATGTACCTTAACCATAGGATCATCAAGGATGGTGATAATGGGAATGGGGGATGATATAAGGGGAGTAATACAGGTGTGTGGTGTTAGAACTCTATAATTTTCCTTGGCTGCGGGAGGAAAAATACAAAGGTAACCACATACCACTTTGGGCTCGGAATATAGTCTTTCCAAACCAGAGAGGGCTCTCTCATTGTATATTAATCTTAGTGGCCAGATCTAAAATGGAGATAAAGTTTTAATATGTGGTTGATGGTAGAGGTGGAATAAAATCCATTGGGCATGGAGTCAACTTTGAAGAAAATGGAATTATGAGTGATTGGTTTTAGAGCTATCAAGGAAACAAAGGCTAGGTAAATGATGGTCTTTCAGTTAAATTTTTTTTTTTTCTAGAATGGAAGAAGGGGAAAACAAATAACTACATTTAGAGCATCAACTTGGATGAATTATGAGTGTGTTTTTTAGAAGGAAATTACAGTACTTAATTGCGTGATCTAGAGCATCAAACAAGATGAATTCTAAATCACTAATTTCAGATCAAGTATTTTTAGATTACAGATGAAATGGAAAGGAAAAAAAAAATACATACAGAGATAAAAACACATACTTCAGATCACCATCACTAGAATCCCTAGTAAGAGAAGCTTAGTACTTTTGCAATGATATTCCATTAAAAACTAGCAAATTACGAGATGCCCAAAATATTCCTCTATGCTTTTTTCAACCCCTTGTACACTAAACAATGATCCAATATAAAGGAAAAATCAATCCCTAAGCTATAGAAGTCAATATTCAACCACTCACCTTCAATTTTGTATCTGATTATAAAATTATGGCAACATGTTTAGACCTGCCTGCTAGGAAATAGGAATCGATTTTCTGGAAAATAGGGGTCAAATATAACATCATATCTCTCTAAACATGATAGATTTTACAAAACGGAGAGGGTTTTTTGGGAATAGGATCATTCTTGAGAAAATTTTCTTTCAGTTTTGCAAAATTCCTCTCCACCATCTCGGGATTCATGCCCAAATATAATGACTAAAACAAGAAATCATTAAATGTTTAAATATGAAAGATAGGTTGTAAATATCCATTTGAGTATTCCAAACCATGAAACCTATGAAGTAAAGGAGAGAGGTTTTTTTAATGTGCTCATTCTTGAAAAAATCCTCTTTCATTTTTCCAAAATGTCTCTCCAGTGTCTTGGGATCCGCACCCAAAGATAATGACTAAAACATGAAATCATTTAATGTTTAAATCTGAAAAGTGTGTTGTAAAGATCCATTCGAATCTTCCAAACCATGACACCTATGAAGAAATAAAATATTTTTTTGTGAATGGGATTGTTCTTGAAAAAATCCTCTTTCAATTTTCAAATATTCCTTTCCATGTGGTCAGAAACTAAGTTTGAAGTTGACTGCAAAAACAATTATTTCCATAACTTGCACAACGAACTTGCAGAGCGATTTTCCTTTTGACATTTTCTTCTATTGTTTAGCTTTGATTGATGGTTGAAGGTAATTGATTTATATTTTGAAACTTGAGATGATGATAAGCATCCCTAGGACCACTTAATTACCCTTTCAAACAACATTTTCTTCAACATCCTAATATATGTCAAATACTCGATTCATACTTTGACCCTCGAGAAAATTATAGGACATTAACATTGGCTCCAATGGGGATATTTTACTCCCTGTGAGGTAGTAAAGAAATCACTTACTAGGTGCCTTCATCCATTGGGATGTTCCTAACTTGCAAACTGACTTGTTCCCTTCTCCAACTGAAATCAAACCCACTTTGAAAACCAAAACTGTACACTGAAACTATGCACACATTTAAAACCATACTGCTAGAATCGAATTTGAAACAAATGCTTTCCCAACAATATTATTAGCACAACATTCCTACTCTAATCAGCTGAGGAAACTATTGAATTCAAGTGATCTCATATTTCCAATGTAACTAATCAAACAATTTGCTACTTGACTGGCCTTCGCTTTGATTCTCTCCAAAACGAAAGAAAAGATTAAAAGATAACAACTCAATATGAAATATGAATCCACCTTCAAATTTTGTGAACTCTTCAAAATTCACTTTCCTTAACGATTCCAACAAAACTGCAAAATAATCTTCAAAAGAATGATACACTACCCTATCTTCAAGGTCAGCAAAAAGACAAGCATTCCCTTCATTTACAATTGTTAATTGTTCTATGTCATCCAACGTAAGATCCTTTTCAAAATGAAAGAAAACAATCTATTCATTACGATTATCATTCTCATCAAGGAAAAAAATAGTGTTTTCTTGAAAATATTTAATTGAGGCAACCACATCATCAATTGAAAAAATGTCCACAAATGACCCTTCATGGATACCAACAGGAGTGTCATCTTGATTTTCAGGAGAACTGAGACAAAAACCTTCATGCACATTATTCTCTTGCCATTGTGACTTTGTGATGAAAATGTGATAGGTTGATGTATTCATTTCCTAAAATTCTATGTCATGTGATGGCTTATTGTCTAAAGTTTCTATGGATGCAATTTCAGAAATCTGATTTTGACCAACCTTTTCTTGAAACAAAGATTCTGAAAATGCATAATATGAAGAAACATATGAATGGTTATCCTCATATTCTCGATCACATGAATACTGGAAAGGCTTCTGCAAATTTTCATCAAATTCAAGAGATAGAACATGGATTTCATCATTAAAATTATGATCAGTTTCACCTTTAGTCAAAGGGGGAGATAATATTTCCTAAAAATCAAATTTATCTTCGTAACGATTATGCTCTAATCATTGTTCTTGATGTTGAAAAGGATTTGCATAGATGGCCTCTAAAATTTCCTCATCTATGAACTCATGATCTTCATAAGCATTCTCCAAGTTTTGAATAAAAATTTCAAAATGATGACATTAGTCTTGAATCAATAACAATGATGGATAGGATCTTTTATCATTTTCAAAAAATATTGTATGAAACTCTTGTAATGAATAAAGACTTGCAGATGGTAAATTTTCATACCATTATTTTACCTTTCCCTCCAAGGTGGCCATGAACATATTCATCAAGAAGTCTTCATGAAATTGAACCTTTAGCTTACGCACATGCATATGAAATTTAACCAAGTCAAGAGCAACACCATCTCCTTTTCCATCTATGAATCTAGGAAGATATGTCTGCCAATATATGCAAGGAATTCGATTTGGAAAATTAGGAATGTGAGAATGATTCATTGGAGAATACCTTGCATATTTGTGATCCATATTGAAGAAGAGGAGTCGTCGAGAAATTATTTAGGCTACTGAGTCTTTGGACAATGGAGTTTCCATGAAAATTATGAACTCTAGATTGTTGAAAATGGAGTCACAGGTTAATGATGTACAACCTTTCTGTTTCTGACTAATGTTCACCATCAATACTCATATATGATCTTTGTCATATATCCTAGGGAAAGTTTCACTTTCACTCCCCGACAACGGCACCAAAATGTTAGCACTCTATAATTTTCCTTGGTTGCAGGAGGAAAACTACAAAGGTAACCACCGAACACTTTGGGCTTGTAATCTAGCCTTTCCAAACCAGAGAGGGATCTCTCACTGTATATTAAGTTTAGTGTCCAAATCTAAAATGGAGATAAATTTTTAAGATGTGGTTGGTGGCAAAGGTGGAAGAAAATCCATTATGCATGGAGTCAACTTTGACTCAAATGGAACTATCAGTGACTAGTTTTAGAGCTTTCAAGGAAACATAGGCTAGGTAAATGATGGTATTTCAGTTAAAATATTATTTTTTGTAGAATGGAAGAAGGGGAAAACAAATAACTTCATTCAAAGCATCAACTTGGATGAATTATGAGTGTTGTTTTTAGAGGAAATTACAATACTTAATTACTTGATCTAGAGCATCAAAACAGATGAATTCTGAATCACTAATTTCCAATCAAGTAGTTTTAGATTACAAATGAAATGGAAAGGAAACAAATAATACATACATAGATAAAAAAACATATTTCATATCACCATCACTAGAACCCCTGGTAAGAGTAGCTCAGTACTTTTGTAGTGATATTCCATTAAAAACTAGCAAATTACAAGATGCCCAAAATGTTCCTCTACGCTTCTTCCAACCCCTTGTACACTCAAAATGATACAATATAAATGAAAAATCCATCCCTAATCTATAGAGTTCTATATTCAACCACTCTCCTTCAATTTTGAATCTGATTTTAAAATTATAGTAACACATTTAGAATTGTCTGCTAGGAAATAGGAATCAATTTTCTGGAAACTAGGGGTCAATATATAACATCATATCTCTCAAACTAGGATAGATGGTGAAAATTTGAGAGATTATTTTATGAATGGTCTCATTATTAACAAACATTTCTTTCAGTTTTTCAAAATTCCTCTCCAGAGTCTCAGGATACACACCCAAAGATAATGACTAAAATAGGAAATCATTAAATGCTTAAATCTGAAAATTAGGTTGTAAATACCCATTCAAATATTCCAAACCATGACACATCTAAAGAAACTCATAGAATTGTTTTTGAATGGGCTCATTCTTGAAAAAATCCTCTTTCAATTTTTCAAAATTCTTCTCCAGTGCCTCGGGATCGATGCCCAAATATAATGACTAAAACAGGGAATCATTAAATGTTTAAATCTAAAAAGTGGGTTGCAAAGATCCATTCGAATATTCAAAACCATTACACCTATGAAGAAAATAAGAGATTTTTTTTTGAATGAGCTCGTTATTGAAAAACTCCTCATTCAGTTTTCAAATATTCCTTTCCATGTGGTCAGAAATTGAGTTTGAAATTGACTCCAAAAACAGTCATTTCTAGAACTTGCACAATGAACTTGCGGAGCAAGTTTTCTTTTGACATTTTATTCTATTGTTTGGATTTGATTGATGGCTAAAGGTCACTGATAGATATTTTTTCACCTGAGATGATGATAACAATCCATAGGACCACTTCACTACCCTTTCAAACATCATTTTCTTCAACATCCTAATATATGTCAAATACTCGATTCAGAGTTTGACCCTTGAGAAAACTATAGGACACTAACATGTGGTGGCACTGAAGCAAGAGGGATTTCATCAGTGATAATAGGGGGGGTGGTGGAAGAATATGGAGAATGCGTGTGGGGTATCTTTGTAAAAATATCCTCAAAAACTTCATGGAACTCCTTACCTAAGAACATAGCAGTATTTGGGATTGATGGAAATGGTGGCAGCAGGATTGACCTTGGCAGGGCCTCTTCTTCCTCTTCCTCCTCTGAGTCTGTGGGTGTATGTTTCCTCTTCATTGTTTTTGTGCTAGAACTCAAAACATCTTTCTGCATTGGATCCTCTTATCTCGAAATTTCAGGAATCTGATATGTTATACCCAATTTCTTATTCTCCATATGCACTCTAGGCCATGAATAGACCTCCTTGTCTAGATTTTCCTCATCAAAATAAAAAGGAAATGGAGTAGTGTGAAATAGATCCATATCTACACCTAGGGGCCTGACAAAAGTATAGTCTTTATTCATTCTGAACTAGATCTTATTGGTATGTCAATTTAGAAACTCCCATGGGATCCTCATTCACTAGGTTGCATTAATGAAATTATACCACTGCAAGAAGGCAATATTATTGAATGTTGTATTGGGGTTTTCACTTCTATATTTAAAGGGGTCTAACATCTAGGAAATTTGATGATCGAGAGTGTATGACAGTTTAGAACCATATGGAGGCCTCCTCTTCCACATTGTAAATGCAACCAAAATATAACCATAGATGAAATAACCACCCCGTTCATGCATGTCATCATAAGCTTGCAGTATCTCAGTTAACAAACACTTGCACCAATTCAATGGCACTCCTTATTTACATAACTCGAGGAAGGAGATAGCATCTAAAGTGCATTCACCCTTGGAGTAATTTTTCACAAATTTACCCATAATGAGATAGCAGTGACAATGGACTTTCTCATCATTAATAGGATAGATAAGTGCTCCGCGACCTCCACATATGGTACCAAACATATTCTATAGGTTTACCTATCCTTTATTTTTACCTTTCTTCCCTAAGCCTTGGAATATTTTGGATACATATTCAGCTTCCATTGAAATCCTTGTTTATGAATATTGTCAAAATGGATGGGATATTCTTTTTCCAACCTCAAATCATCATTGTGTACTCGACTGATAAGAAAATCAGTGCACCTAGTAACTTGCCTTGTAGTTTTGAACACTAGAAGGTCATGAAAATTCATGAGAGTGGATTGGATTCCATAACGGGAAGATATGGAAGCTTCCACTACCAATCTAACTCTCCAGATGGAAGGAACATATAATCCATATAAGTGTCGACTTTCATTTGGGGAAACAAGCCCCCATCTAAAAAATTGATATCAAGTAGCCTTGGATGTTCCACCTTGACTTGCAAATCTCTCATTATCTCAACTCTTGGATCATGGATATCTAGTTGAACTACAATCATCCCTCGAGCTATAGCAAGACCCATGCTTGTGGAACTGTGTTTATACACAAAGAAAAATTGGGGACAAAGATGTGGACGTGGAATCACAAGATACTCACTGGGATCCATAATGAATAATTTAGACAATCAATTAGAAAACACTAAATTGAACAAGAAGAAAACACTGGTTTAGAAACAGTTGTCAGGAAGGTGGCGTGGGATGAGAATTAAACTATCATTAAGGAGCAAACAATGTAATGAACTTGGCATTAACAATAGACATGATGTATAGACACGATGAAATCGAATCAATGATTTAGGAAATAATGTGGATAAATATCAACACAGACTTGAGAGACCACGTTACTTGGGAACATAACTACTTGGTCGACGATCAACTAGAAAAGTATGGGCATAATTTTGGATATAAATAAGTTTTGTTGACACAGACATGATGACGATGGAAAGGTACCAACTAAATTTAATGAACACTATGATAGGGGCATGACAATGATCAAATGGAGAAAGTTACTAAATTCGGAAAGATATGAAATGGACTCCCCCCAACCACAATTATGTGACCCAAACTAGACAAAATGACTATGACAACTACACTCTAGGGGTGAACAACAGTTAAACATGTCACTGCTTTATTAACAAAAAGGTAAAATGACAACAACAAAAAAAGGAAACCTACCTACTTTTATTCACTCCCTATTATAGGAGTGCAGAGAAACATTCTTCAATGAGCAGAGAGGTAGGGATTTAGGCATCCACCATTCACCCATATCATATGAAGAACACCATCCAAGTGCACTATATTAATAGTTCTTGACTCCTTAATTTCCACAACTATAAAAGGTCCAAGACAATGCATTTGCAAATTCCCTTAGTGATTTTGAAACTTATTTTCGTATAGAAATACTCAATCTCCTTACACAAAATTCTTATTCTTGATGTGCCTATCATGCCAAGCCTTTTGTCTAGCCTTTTTCACAATATGATGAAAATGTTCTAGAAATCCGGCTTCATCTAGTTCTAACAGATCCACAACTCATTTTGCAATCGATTCATCATCTATCATATGAGTCACATGTGCAATGTATAAACTTGAAGTTATGAACTCGGTTGGGACTATTGCTTCTCTCCCATACACCAATTAAAAAGGAGTATATCTATGTAATTTATTTTTAGTGTTCCTATAGTCCCATAACACAACTGGTACTCTCTAATCCAAGTCATCTTGATTAGTGAAACATAACTTTTTCAATCCTTTATACATAATTTTGTTAAATTCTTCCACTGTACCATTGGCTTGCGGATGATACATGATACTTTTATGATGTTGAATTAGGAACTCTTGAGTGAGGGTGGCTATTGTCTCACTAATGAAATGTGCACCTTGGTTGTTTATCAAGCTCCTTGGACCCTCTAACTATGTAATGATATTCTCAAAAATGAATCTGGCTGCAGTATCTATAGAACAATCCCTAATAGGTTCTATTTCATCCCAGTGGGTGAAATAGTCAGTAGCAGTGATGATGTACCTTTCCTTTGAGTGCTTGGATAATGGATTGATATATCCTATGAAGTCAAATTCCCATTTCTCAAAATATTGAAGAGCGTGAACAGGATGTAAGGGAAACCAATCCCTGAGTGACGACTTACCAACTCTCTGATAGACATCACATGCTCTAGCATAACCCTTAGCATATTTGAACAAATTTGGCCACCATAATCCTACTTGAAGTATATTATGTGTGATCGCCTTCCCTCCAACATGTACCCCTACAACTCCACTAGGACATTCCCATAAGATCTTAGGCCATTGATGATAAAGTATGCATATTCTAAGGATGTTTTCCAACCCCAACTTATATATTTATCCTGCAATCAACTGATACTCTACAACATGGACCACCAAGTGCTTCTTCTGAGTTGTAGAATATCCATTAGACACAGTGTCGTTAGATAGAAATAATGAAATATCATAAAGATAATATAGGATATCCTCAATTTTAAGAAGATATGCATCTAGGAGTTGGTCATATATAGCTCTGCCACTTTCTCCTGACTCTAGCCAAGATAAATGATCAGGACCAACATGCAATTTTTCTGGCTTGACAATGAATTCAAAGGAAAACTCCTGAAAAAGAAACAACCACCTATGAATCCTTCCTTCTAACACAGGCTTATTGACTAGATATTTCAAAGCTAAGTGGTCAGCAAAAAACTTAAAATGACCTCCTAACAAATAGTTTTTAAAATTTTGTAGAGCATAGACCATGGCCAAACCTTCTCCTGTAGTGGTAGTATAGTTTTTCTTGACTTGTGAAATCTTTCTACTAGCAAAATAAATAGGGTGATCCAAGATTCCTTCACTAGGTTGCACAAGGAAACCACCTAAAGAAATTATATAAGCATCCATTTGTACATGGAATTCCACCTTCCAATCAGGATATATCAAAATAGGAGAGGTACTCAACTTTTATTTGATAATTTTCAAGGCTTGATCACACTCAGGGTTCAACTAAAGACTCCATATTTCTTCAACAACTTCTCCAATGGGGAAATTATTCTTGCGTAATTTGTGATAAACCTACGATGATACCTAGTATGACTCAGAGTGGACTGCAATTGCTTACTAGTCATTGGAGGAGGCATATTAAGAATCACAACAACCATTGCAGGATCAACCAAAACTCCTTCCCTACATACAATATGTCCTAGAAAATTTCCAAAAGGCATGCAAAAGACACATTTATTCAAATTAGAGAGATTTGTAACTACCTACAATGGTAAAACATTAACCATAGTGGTCTTCTTCATCCCAAAGGGCATAACATTATAAGAAAAATAACCCCAATTGGTATTAAAAGTGTTCTTCTTATTTTCCTCTTCCACAATTCGGACTTGATTATAACCCAATAAACCATTATTGAAATATTATGCCTCATTTCCCGCCAATTGATCAAGGACTTCATCACTAAATGGAGTAGGAAAAGGATTGTGTACATAGTCTAATTTGAAACTCCTATAATCCACAAAATCTCATATGTCATGAGTACCCTTCTTGCTCTTTATGATAATCAAACTTATCCACTCATCCTCATCCACCAGAAAAACTAACCCAGCTGCAAGCATCCTATCAATCTCCTTCTTGAATTTTTCTTTGAATCTAGGGTTTAGTCGGTATGGTCTATGTTTGACTGGTTTAGCATATGGTTTAAGTTCTATTTTCATTTCTCCTAGGTCTCGTTTAGTTCATTTTAATTTTGAGAAACGTTTTGGAAATAAATCCTCATACTCCCACAATAGAGCTTTGATCACTATCATGATCCATTCATCGCAATAATGTCCTACAAAGGCCAGCTTGGGATGCTCTTTACTTCCAATATTTATTTTCCGCAAATTCTGAGGTTGGGCATATGAAATATTGGTATCACCTGATAGAGTATCCCTTACTTATCTTGTTCCTACAAACTCCTTAAAGGTAAAATGTTTAAGCGCCTCCAAGTCCTCAGAATCTCTAGGGTCCTTTTCAACCTTGATACAAGCCATATCTATTCTAGAGGGGGACAGATAAAAATTATATTGAACCAGATATTCATTCTTAGGAAATACTATAGGTGAATATTGAGGTTTGAATTCATTAGTGAAAAACATTTTCTTTATTTGTTGCAGTACCAGTGTAATTTTGGAAGACTTACTAGAAAAGGAGAAATCATGGCAGAAATGACCTTGTAATATCTTCCAACGTGTAGT
>ML787481.1:328635-348552 GCA_009831015.1 Picea engelmannii | reverse complement strand
TCCTTAAAAACATCTTCTAGGTCACTTTGCCCACTTTCCTTATTTTAGGGTTAACCCACTTCTAATTTCTCCATTAAATTTATTATTGAATTAATTTATTTTGTATTCAATTTGAATTATAGTAAAATCATCACTTCACTTTATTATTTACCTTTTAAAATCTCTTAAACCACTTTGACTACTTTGACCTTTTGGGGCTTCTAGATGACATATGAGGGTCCTCCAACTTCGTAAGGCCATAACTCTCAGAACGTGAGGAATTATGTGACGTTCCACATACCACCAGAAATGGAATGACATGTACTATCCATATAGAATAGTATTACCTAAAAATATATCAAAACTCATACCGTTATCCATCAAACAAACTTGGGTCCATTACCCAAACCTAGGTGCTATGGGTTTTCTTCAAGGGTTGACATCAATGACAACCAACCTTAATCAACAACAAGGGTGTTACACATTATTTTGGTCACCCCCATGATCACCGATGATATGTGTATTAATTACTTCTCTATTCCCTAAAGCTATTGAAGAAATAAGACTTTCTCCCTGAGAAGTAGAATCATCTTTTGTTTATTGAAAACCCTACCAAAGAAGATCATTGCACCTTGCCTTATGTTAAGTGTACGACGATGCCTGATCATCACATGATACACCATAGTGGAATGTGACGTCATCACATGCTGCTTGTGTTTAGGGTGCGACGATGCTCAAACAAAGGAAAAAGATGAAATTCTTGAAGGTTCTAGAATGGAATCTTCAGAAGGATGAGGTAGCCTTCGATCGGTTTGGATCTCACTCGCTTCTCTGATTTAGTGGGATCATAATAATATATTCATCCACCCCTCTTCACTCTATATAAAAAGGTATCTCTCATGGGAAAGGCTAGGTTGGCTTATGCATGAAGAATCCTGCTAAAGATTGTACTTGTGACAGCTTTGCTTTAGCTTTCCAAGTCAGGTTGTGAATACTCTTCATCAAAATCATTGGAGAAAAGGTGTGTGTGTTGAGGCAAAGGGCCATTGGAAGGGACCTTGCAACATCAAGGCATATGTTGTATTCTCTAGTTTCATCAATATAATGCAGTGATACATTTCTTCCCTATAAAAGTGTCTCCATTTTTATTGCATAACTCCTTGACCTTATGCATAGGTTTCATTGGAATATATATATATCATTGTTCTCTCTCTTTGTTGGTTTATTCTTCTTAACAGGTTCAACATCCCACAAATCCAAGGATGGAGAAAGGACGACACTAGCGAGGATCAAATGATGTTTAAACGATATGCCATTTATCCCTCATTGAACTAGTTTACATCACAATGAAATCTAAGGAGAAGCTTGTATTCTACAATGTTTTTTTCTAATTTCTTGTTGAAGTTGGGGAGATTAGTTTGTGTCAGCACTTACCGATTTGTCTAGTAACAAAATTGGCAACCATATTGGGGAACGTCCTCTTTTGGTCTTTCCTTCCTTTTTTCTTTTGGCTTGCCTGCTTTTGTTGATTTTTCATTCTCTGAGTCATTGGGTGATCCATGTGTTGATTTTTCATTAATCTAGGCTCAAGCATGAAGTTCATTCCATTTTTAGCATTTTACTTGGACCATAGACATTTGTAGTTTCACCATTAACAATTTGTTGTAGCAACCAAGATCAAAATAATAAATACCATGCACAAGTACACAACAAGTATCCTGGGAAACCCTTCTCAACAAACGAAGAAAACCCAACCAATCCTTTGCTATATTCTTCAAGAGAAATACCTCCCACACCATAAAACTAGCACATAAAATGGTGCTCACAAAACCCTAGAAGACTAGCACCCAAGAGAGGTGCACACTTTTCCAAAGAACAAGTACTTGCTGAAATTTCCTAACTCACACTTGTGTTGTGATTCCTCAATGGGGAATTTACCTTTATTTTAAGCCTATCAAAAGTAGTGTCTATTGGAACAACAGGGCGGACCTCAATAACTCATAATATAATTAATAATTACCATATTAATTATCTTTCACTTTATGGTGGGCCCGACATGTACCATTTACATCACAAATAGAGTTATATGTAAGTCTAATTCTTGTTAAATATATAAAGGGATCTCATAAACCCACTAGTGCTCAACCACTAGCGGCACATCCATCTATGCTCAGCCATATGGATGTCCACATCTCTATCTCACTGCGTCTCATAGGATAATCACACTCAGTAGTGCTCAACCACTAGGATCACATTCACTTGTGCTCATCCACAGGCACGTCCAACTCAGCATATCTCTTTCTCACTGTGTCTCACAGGATAATCACACTCACTAGTGCTCAACCACTAGGATCATGTTCACATGTGCTCTGCGCATGCACGTCCAACTCAACATATCTCTTTCTCACTACGTCTCACAGGAGAATCATCTGGAGTATCACATCATCTCAACTCTTTGCAAAGAGGAGACCAGTACATCGTTTCATCTTTGTATCAAAGAGAAAGACACACCCAACTCATGGGATTCCCCACACAGGGGAACACAACATTCCATCTCTGTCTCATAGAGGAACCACACAACCAACACATGGGATTCCTCACCCCACACAGGGCACACAACCTTCCATATCTGTCTCAGGGAGGAACCACACACTTAACTAATGGGATTCCTCACCCCACACAGGGGCACACAAATTTCCTTCTCCATCTTAGAGAGGAACCACACACCCAACTCATGGGATTTCTCTCAGGACAAATCACTCAGTTTGTGTCCTGGAGGATGTCTCACGCAGTTGTAATCATCAACACTCCCTCTCATCTAGGGAGGCATTCTCCATCAGGCCAAGTATCACATGGAAGTACTTCAACTTTGTCTTTGCTATAGTCATCAACACTCCCTCTCATCTAGGGAGGTATTCTCCACCAAGCCAATTTCTCACAGAAGTACTCGAGCTTTGTATTGGTAAGAGGTTTGGTGAAAATATCTACAATCTGCTCATGTGTAGGAAGGTACTGCATGTGTACTTATTTCCTCAGCAACATGTCTTTTGATATAATGATATTTTATCTCAATGTGTTTCGATCTATCGTGAAACACATGGTTCTCAGAGAGCTTCACACAACTCTGGTTATCACAATGAATAATAATAGGATCCATCTCATTATCAAATAAATATGTCAGAATCTTACGAAGCCACACTGCTTCGTAGGTTGCCACATTGCTTTATAGGCTATCACACTCAATGCTATATACTTTGCTTCTACAGTATTCAAGGCCATAGATATTTGTTTCTTGCTACACCAGGAAACCATGGCAGGCCCCAAGGTAAGAAAACAACCGGATGTGCTCTTCTGGTCCACTGCGCTTCTTTCCCAATCGACATATCCCTGCAAACTCAAGTCTACACATGAGACATATCTCAATCCATATCAAATTGTGCCTTGTAGATATCTCAATACATGTTTCACTGCTATCTAGTGATTCTATCTTGGCTGGCTCATGAAATGACTAATGTACATTCACTACATAGCATAAATCGAGTTTGTTTTTAACCAGATACATCAATGATCCAATCAGTTGTGGATCAGTCTTGTCTGAATCATCATCATTCATTTTATTCAAATCCATTACCATCGGTGTAGGAATGGATTTTCATTCTATCATACTAAACTTCTTTAATATCCCCACTATATATTTTCCTTGACTCGGGAAAATCTCATCGATCCTCTATCAAAATTCTTGTCCCAAGAAGTAGTGCATCATACCCAAATCCTTCATCTTGAAATAAGAAGTCAAAGCTTACTTGTATCCAACAACAAATATTTATAAATAAGTCACCAAAATCAATCTCTTGTCACCAACAATGTAATAATATAAGTTTGGATAAAAAACACTCTTGCTGAAACCCAAACTCATTAAGAATACATCCATCTAATGTAGTTTCCAACTCATGGATGGTAGTATGGATGGAAGTGTATCAGGCTTACTGGATCAAGTGTCTCACCATAGAAAACTCCCTCTATTTGTGGGAATCCTTTGGCTATAGATCTCACTTTGTATTTCTCGACACTTCCATCAATTGCATGCTTGATCTTATAGATCCACTTGGAAGTCACCACAGACTTCCCTTCTGGTTTCAGAACAATATCCCATACATCATTCTTCAAGATAGACTAGTATTATTTTTTCATGGCATATTTCCATACATGTTCATCTATCACTTCTCCATGACAAGAAGGCTCAGAATGAAGAATCAATGATGCAGTTGAAAGGTAGCTCGAAAATCTCTTTGGTCTCTTGCTCTCTCACGATGTGCCTTGAGGGGATTGTATGTCTCTCTGCCTCTTGCAGAGTTTTTCGAGCCTAGGAAGGCCTTTTATTCCCTACTGCAATATCTCTAGGCATATCAACTGGAGTAACTGGTATAATGTTTGTCTCCCTCTGAACTGCTGAAGGGGGAGAAGGTATTGTCTCACTGTCAATCTCCATCTGAGATTCTCTGGATCTTTGAAAGGATATCTCTTCTTCAAAAACAACATCTCTACTTATCTCAATCTATCTCTGACCAGGGATGTAGATCTGATATGTCTTCAAAGATTCATTGTATCCCATAAATGTATCCTTTCTCCCTAAAGGGTCTAACTTGGACCTCTTCTCTTTGGGTACATAAAAATACATTGGGCACCCAAATATCCTGAAGTGTTCAATCTCAGACTTCACTCCGGTGAAGTCTTCTTCGGTAGTTATATTCTTCAAAATATGGTGAGAACTCTTGTTATGAACATATATTGTTTCCATGCATGCTTCTTCCCACAGAATCATAGAAAGACTCTGATCATGCATCATTGCATTGGTTGCCTCAATGATGGTTATGTTCTTCCTCCTTCTTAAATAGTTTTGACTCCCTCTAATTCAATTGACTCCTTCTGAATTCAAGTGACTCCCTTTATAGTCTGAAGTATAACCATCTTCCTTTGTTGTTAATCTGACTGGAACAAGAAAACAATTGAAAGGAAACAAAACACGAATATCTCCTAAAGAAGAATAATGAGTACATCTCTAGAATCAAAACAATTTAAGGATTGGTTTCACAAATACAACACCTACTTGTATTTTATTAAACCTTATGAATTTAGGTTAGAGGCATGATAATTAAAAAAATCAAACATGGATTCTTCACTTCCAGTGTGTTGTTCCTCTGAATGCACTGAGATCCCTCTGGATCCATTATTTCAGCAAGGTTCCTTCCTCCTGCAAGTACCCTCATGAAAATGATAAAAATAATATATACAAGTGCATACCTAAGAGTGATAATATGATTTATCCAATGGAACCTAGATTATCTCTACCCTCTGACATCTTCATGAAGATGGTAGCCATGGTGTCGCCATATTTTTAGATTCTTCACAAACCCTTGTCAACTGGGATAGAAAACCTAACGGCTAGGCTAGGCTAGCAACCTTAGGTTTTGGTGGGCTTATGACTACCAAAAATAAGACTTAAGAGAGTCACAATAATATTGATGAGCTGAAAAATCTCCTTCAATGAGCTACAGGAACCCGAAAACCAAAATTCTGCAGAAAATTGTGAAACCCTAGAAACCCTAGGGTCAAAAATTCAAAATGCTCGGAATTTCACTGTGAGAGTTTATGGAGGTGCACTAGAGAAGTTCGTACCCTTCTATACCAAAATTAGCCTCAACATACAATTATTAGAGGCTGAAACACCTCAGAGAAGGAGGGTCATGTAGAATTGTAGCAAACCCTAGAGGTCGTACAAAACTACAGAAAAGGAGGGAGGACTAGATTTAAATGCTTGTGCAGGGGTTCTTCAAGACCTATGCTCTGATACCATGTTGATTTTTCATTGAGCTAGGATCAAGAATGAATTTAATTCCATTTTTATCATTTTACTTGAACCATAGACATTTGCAGTTTTGCCATTAACAATTTGTTGTAGCAACCAAGATCACAAGAAGAAATATCATGCACAAGTACACAAGAAGTATCCTGGGAAACCATTCTCAACAAAGGAATAAAACCCAGCCAATCCTTTACTATATTATTTAAGAGAAAGACCTCCCACACCATAAACCTAGAACATAAAAGGGTGCTCATAAAACCCTAGAAGACTAGCACCCAAGAGAGGTGCACACTTTTCCTAAGAACAAGTACTTGCTGAAATTTCCAAACTCACACTTGTGTTGTGATTCCTCAATGGGGAATTTACCTTTATTTATATCATATTGAGCCTATAAAAATTAGTGTCTATTGGCACAATAAGGCCGACCTTAATAACTCACAATATAATTAATAATTACTATATTAATTATATTTCTCTTTATAGTGGGGCCGACCTGTACCCTTTACATCACAAATAGGGTTACAGGTAATTCTGACTCTTGGAAAATATAGCAAGGGATCTCACACACCCACTAGTGCTCAACCACTAGGGGAACATCCATCTGTGCTTAGCCACAGGGATGTCTACATCTCTATCTCACTACATCTCACAGGAGAATCACACTCACTAGTGCTCAGCCACTAGGATCACGTTCACATGTGCTCAGCCACAGGCATGTCTAACTCAACAGATCTATTTCTCACTGTGTCTCACAGGATAATCACACTCACTAGTGCTCAACCACTAGGATCACGTTCACATGTGCTCAACCACATGCATGTCTATCTCAACATATCTCTTTCTCACTGCATCTCACAGGAGAATCATCTGGAGTATCACATCATCTCAACTCTCCACACAGAGAAGACCAATACTTCATTTCATCTTAGCCTTAGAGAGAATGACACACCCAACTCATGGGATTCCCCACATAGGGGCACACAACATTCCATCTTTGTATTAGAGAGGAACCACACACCCAAGTCATGGTCTTCCTCACCCCACACACAACGTTCCATATCTGTCTCATAGAGGAACCACACACCCAAATCATGGGCACACCCAACTCATGGGCTTCCTCACCCCGCACAAGGGTACACAACTTTCCTTCTTCATCTCAGAGATGAAACACACACCCAACTCATGGGTACACCCAACTCATGGTATTTCTCTCAGGCTGGCTCACTCATTCTGTGTCATGGAGGATGTCTCACACAACTGTAATCATCAACACCATGTTGAATCTCGGGTCTTGAAAGTTCATTGAAAAATCTTGTCCTCTATTCATTTTTTCTTAATTTTCAGTTATCATCACATCTTGTTGTGAAAACCAGTGCGATGATGTCACACTGTGTATTTCTAATGCCTGCGACGATCCTTGCTCGTTGCACTGTGTCCTTCTGTTGCCTATGATGATTCCTGAAGAAATTGTTTTAGTGATAGTCAATTTTTTTCTTTGCCCATATTTTTGATCATTTCTTGGAATGAATGTTTGGTCCTATTGAATGATTCTTCATAGTTTGGTTTACAATTTTTTATTGATTTTGATTATTTCTCAAGTATTGAGAGTCTTTTTCATAAGATTCAAAGTTCTATCTTTCTCTTATTGATGCAATGGTATAATCTATGGGTTTCATCCTTGAGTGCTTGTGAGTTAAGTTATTAATGATTTTTCTGAGTTTTGGATTGTTGTTGATTGGAAAATGATTTTTGATTTCATTACACAAATAATTTTTCTTGTTTCTACATCTTTGGTTGCATTATGAATTAAGTTTGAGGAATTGCGTTGTGAGTGCATTCATTTTCTTGAACAACTTTTCATTTTTCCTTGATTTAGATCTATGTTTTTATTTGAAAATAAAAAGAATTGAAAATTATCTTTCTATTCGTAGGATTTATAAGAAACTTTTTGCATTCAAACTTTTGTTTAAAAAGAAAAAATTAGAAAATTTGATAGCTTTGATTGTTTGGCATCAACATTTTTCAAAGATTAAAGGAATTGTATTTTTCAACTTGTTGTAATCTGGAAAAGAAAACCTTCTCTCTTATGTAATTAGAGTTCATCGAACAAAAGGATTGCATTGCATCTCTTTTTGCATATTTTTGAGTCAAGGTCAATCACTTCATCAGTTTCATCTCTGCTTCCTTTTTGAGTTAAACAACAACCATTAAAATTAAGTGTAATTTTAAAATTTATCTAGTAACATATACACCAACATTAGCTAGGGGTAGCACTTTGGAATAGGTTGTGAGGAATACTCTCCAAAGCATCAAAACACACAATAGTATCTTGTGATAGGGAGAGTGAAATCCACTTGCTACATTTTGTCTTGGGAAGCCCTTCTAACAAAAGGGTCAATCACGAGGTCGCATTAAGGCCAACATAGTTACTCACCCTGCTTTGTTGGTCCTAGTGTAGTGAATACGTGTATTATTGGGGGTCACTTGTGAAGATCATCACGTGGGGACCTTCTCGAGGCAATTTCAGGCTTAGATACCCCACCCTTGCATGTATATCGCACTGTCGACTGCTTCCCCTAGGAATCATTGTCATAATTGGTAACCTTAGTAGCTTATCTCTTTAGGGTATTCACATGAGGTGACTATGGAGGGGAAAGTTTTCACGGTACCTAGAATCGACGTTGGCTAAACTCACTCGGGCTCCTTGGAGGGTATACCCACAATTATGTGTGGGAGCTTGCACCAGGGTGTAAGTATGTTAAGAAGGTCGTCAATGTAAATTTTCCACACGCTTTATACCATTGCCTTCTTGTTTTGATCTCACGATGTTGGATTTCATCACCAATTAGTGATTTCAGAATAATCAGGTTTGTTTGTATGCTTGATATCTAGATTTTATTAGTGAAGTGTTGTTTGTTTTCTCTAGTTGGCCATAGATCATTTTTATTCTTTATTGGGTGTGGCCAACATTGGGCCTCACTGTTCACGTAAGATGCAAGGATTTCCTCTGGAAGAACCAGAAGAATACACCCGCTTGCTTCCTAATTCACCAGAGGGTTCTTCTCCTGAAGGAGCAATCAATAACAATGTATCCTCTAAGATCGGGAGTTCTACTCCATTGGTTGAATCATTACTCCCAGTAAATTCGTTATTGAATGTTATGAAAGACCTGATTTTCCTCTGAATAAACTCTTCGGGAGAGGTTGTTGTTGAAGACTATACTAGAATACCTTCGGGACATTTTTTGGAGTCCGATGTGGATGATCCACCATTTCACAATGAATCATTTAGAATCCCGGTTCAAACTTATGGAATTTTTAATCCTAGTTCAGTCCCAGTCCGTTCTTTTTGGAGGACTGCCTCGAGACATGATATTTTTGCTAAATTAGGTATGATTCCAAACCAACCTACGTCATCACACATACATGTTACTTCTACTGCTTATACAGTACCTCTGGATCATTTTATTGGCACGACAAGTAATGTTGTTACGGTTTCAGGCCCATTGTTGGTTGGTACACATACAATTCTTCATCTACAACTCACTATCTCTACCACAGTCCCACAAGTTGCACCTTTTTCTGTCGGAATTTCAATAACAACTCAAGCTCCTATTGGAATGCCACTTCCTCTTAGATCGAATTCATCACTTCCACCTGGGTATAATTCTCTTATTAGTTCTATTGCTAAGCCTACCTAGGTTCCATCTGGAGGATCTAGTCTTTTTGTTCCACCTAGGTATAATGCTGCTAACAGTTTTGTTCCCACTCCTACCCAGGTACTATCCGGAGGGCCTAGCACTCCTCTACCACCTGTAGGATCTAATCGTTCTGGCCCAAGTAGCTCCAATTTTCTTGGAGGCACAAGTCATTCTAATACTCTTGGTTTTCAACTTCCTATTGGAGGTCAACCTCAAGTTGGGGGACAACCCTAAATTGGGGGTCACAACCCATTTTACGAGAAATATTCACCTAGATTACAAACCCAACCTTGGAATTTTCCTTTCCAAGGAAATCAACAACTGCCTAGGGGGAAAAATCCTCAATCAAATTCTTTTGTACCCTCTAATCTCAAGCAACCTTATCCAGGAACTGTAAATCCTACCTGGGGTCAAGATTTCCAATCTAATGCTCCTTCCCAAGGTGACATGCCAAATAAACCAACAGAGGTTGGCTACTTGACTCAAACTCCTCTACAACCAAATTTGTTTGGACCCTCTAACTATTTACAAACTTCTTATGTTCCTACTAGTATACCTATGGGATTG
The DNA here is from genome assembly GCA_009831015.1 of Picea engelmannii. Lineage (NCBI taxonomy): Eukaryota > Viridiplantae > Streptophyta > Pinopsida > Pinales > Pinaceae > Picea > Picea engelmannii. The sequence goes on along the minus strand of ML787481.1, from coordinate 338,443 downwards.
CCTCCCCAAAATTACTGGTTTCCTCAGGTAAACAAACAATTGGAATTTCTAGCTACTTTGGATTTACCGAATTTATCTAGGATTTTGAATGAGCCCATCTTGCATTCTCCTTATTGGCCAATTATACCTACCAAATTACCATCCGACATTCCCAAGTTTGATGGTAGATCGGGATAAGACCCAAATAATCATGTCATGAAATTTCATCTTTAGTGCTCATCCAACTCCTTGATGGATGACTCCATCTGATTACATCTTTTCCAACACACTCTTACGAGTTCGGATGCCAAATGGTACATCAAATTTCCAAGGGGTTTCTTCAATGATTTCAATACCTTAGCCATGGATTTCTTGACACATTACCAACTGCCGATACGGTATGAGACATGAACGAATATTTTACGTTCATTTAAACAATCCTCTGCTACCTACATCTTTGATCACATTCATGAGTGGTGGAGGAGACGATGATTAATAAAGGTCCCTCTTCCTGATCAATTATTGGTTGAGTGGTTTACCAAATCACTCATCATTCCTATAGCTCTTGATGTTTCCATGGGAGGTGTCATTATTGAAGAACATGTGATCAGTAATGATCAATACTTGGATCTCGTTTATTCTCAAACTAACACATTATATGACTTGATCCCTGATGCTCCTCTCACGTCTACAAATCCAACCCCAACGCTTCCAGTAGCCTCTCATGTTGTTGATGGTGTGATTGGAACTTTTCATGTTGAGACTCAGTCAAAACAAGTCAATCATTCCAATCTGAAACCTACTACTACTAGTGTACAAAATGCTACTCCTCCTGCTCCCTCTCCCAGTGAAATATCTAAGGTGAATATGGTCCATTCTATGACTACCGGTAAATCTCAAAATAAAAAGAAAGGGAAGGGTAAGAATAAAGAAGATAAAACTAATAATCAGAAACCCGATAAACCCAAAACTCAACCTGTTGGTGATAAATAAAAGAGAAATCCTCATTATCCTTGTCTTATCTGTGTCGAGGACCATTACACGAAAGATTGTCCAAGACGTACATAAGTCACTAAATTCCTCCAAGGAACCGAGACTCCCCCTACACCTGTCATTTTGTCACAACCTTTTCCTTTTTAGCAGCAGGCCCAACTGGTTATTCATGACTAACCCTCTCCCTCTACCAGCTCTTATGTACTTATGTGTACTGGTGACTCCAAGAAAAACAAAGTTGCAGTCGCTACTCGAACCAAAGATTATTCTCCTTCTAAAGAGAAAGTTGATGATCCACCTCCTTTGTTAGCTCAATCTCCTCCATTCGCTCCATCTCCTAATGGTCATCTTCATATCGAATGACCTAGTCCTGATACAGTCATCTGTCCGCCTCCTAAGGGTGTCGTTCGTAAGTTGTCATTTAACCCACATGCACGTGCTGCTCAAAACTACAGTATTGTAGAAGATCTTGCACAGGAACCTTCTATGATGTTGGCTCTTGAAATCCTTCAAATTTTTCCTACTCAACGGAAGGAATTGTTAAAGGCTATTGGTGGAATCGATCCTACTGATATGAATTTGATAATATTTGACTTGGAAGATCATGTTCCAAGACTCCCTCATCAATTAACTTTTCAAATACAAGTAATTGTGGAAAATAAGAATATTTGTTGAACAATTGTTGATGAAGGAGCTTTGACTTGCGTCATGTCCGTCACTTGTTGGAAATACATTGGCTCTCCTGCCCTTACCAAGTCACACAACACGTTAAAATATTTTAATGGTACATGGTTTAAACCTTATGGTGTTCTTCTTGCGTTATATATTGCGTTAGAAGGAAAAGAGGTTACTATTGAGGTTGAAGTGTTTGATGCACCTCTCGATTACAACCTCTTACTTGGTCATAGTTGGATTGATGATATGCAAGCAATTGTTTCTACCCTTTTTCATGTGACATGTTTCCCTCACCAAGGTAAATTTGTTACGGTAGATCAACTCGCCTTTTTCAGTTCTGATTCGCGCACTAGTAATGTTTCATTCATAGAGAAAACACCTCATGGTTATGAGAATGTCGGTGTGGGTATTTTAAAAGATTCATCTTTAATGGGTACCTTTCCCATTCCACCACCCAATGTTCCTCCTCCTCTTGTCGCTTCTATTAACATGATTTCGACCAGTGTTGGCGAAATCCTTGAGTCTTATGACCCTTGGATAGTACCTAGCTTGGAAGAATGCCCTCGTTATGGAGAACACATGCCACTAAGTCCGGTTGAATTGACTTATCAGGCCATTCAATCAACATCTCCTTCTTCTCACTCTCCCTTTGATACGTCTCTTGATCCATTTCACATGATATTTCCAACTAATGAAACGATCATGGAAGTTATGTCTATGGAAGACACACCATGGGATGATGGACATCATCGTTCTATTATCTTCCTCGAACCCAAGACTATCGAGAGTTACCGACGAATTTCGAATCCATCTACAGTTATTAATTCCCCCCCAGTTTCTTAACCAACACGTGATGTTTTGTATGAAGGGAACCACCATCCCTCTAGATATTTCAATTAATCCTGGAATTGTGGAAAATGTTCACATAGGTGCCTCATGTTCTCCCAATGAGATCCAAACTTACAAGGCCCTTTTCCAATAATTTTGTGACGTTTTTGCATGGATTTATAAAGAGATGCCTGGAATTGATCCAGATATCATTGTACATGAAATTAAGACATAACCTGACACTAAACTTGTTCGACAATGACTTCGCCCAGTTCATCCGCTAAAATCCGTTGCAATCAAACTTGAAGTTGAAAAACTTCTTAAAGCTAGTTTTGTCTACCTTGTAGCATTGATTGATTGGTTGTCCAATATTGTTCCGGTCATGAAGAAACAAGGAACGATCTGTGTTTGTGTAGATTATAGGGATATTAACAAGGCTTGTCCTAAAGATAATTATCCAACCCCTTTCGTCGACCAAATCATCGATGATTGTGCCAGAAGTGAAATCTTCTCTCTGATGGATGGATTTTTCGGTTATAATCAAATCAATATTTTACCCTCGGATTAGCACAAGACCACTTTTATTTTCCCTTGGGGTACCTTCGTGTACCGTAAAGTCCCTTTCGGTCTCAAGAATGTTGGTGTGACTTTTCAATGAGCTATGTCTTATTCCTTTCATGATATTAAGCATATTGTACAATCTTACCTTGATTATTTACCGGTGCATTCCATGCGTCGTCAAGATCACCCGACACACTTACGAGCCATTTTCCTCTGATGTCGATATTACCAAATATGATTGAATCCACATAAATGTGTTTTTTGTGTGGAGTCTGGATGAATTCTAGGTTTTATTGTCTCCATGCATGGGATCAGGGTAGATCCGTTGAAGGTTGAAGCTATTATCAATTTTCCTCCTCCTTCTACCTTACGCCAACTCCAAAGTTTGTAAGGGAAGGAAAAATTTCTACGATGATTCATTCCCAATTATGTCGAACTCACGAAAGGTTTCACTCAACTTCTTAAGAAGGGTCATGATTGTTTGTGGGACAACACTGCCAACAAAGCCTTTGATTCTTTGAAACTTGCATTAACCCACACACCATTATTATTCCCCCCCAATTATAGTCAAGATTATTTCTTATATTTGGCTTCCTTGGATCATACCATCTCCATGGTTCTGGTCCAAGAGGATGATTCACACGACGAACATGTCATTTACTATTTAATTAGGAGTATTACAACCACCAAAATCAAATAAATGCATGTGGAGAAATTGGCCTTGGCAGCTGTTCAAGATGTCCAACAATTTCGTCACTATATCTTATTGTGCATAACCACAATTATTTATGATTTCAACCCTAAGAAACATATTATTTTTACGACAATTGCTAGGGGGTAAATACTCCAAATGGATTGTGATTCTCCAAGAGTTTGAGTTGGAGTTTGAGAAACCCAAGTCAAAGCGATCTTTGGTCTTTGCTGATTTGATATGTGACCTTCCCTCCGTTGATACAGAAAATGTGGCAAAAGATTATTTATGTGATGAATCTCTCTTTCTAATTAGTTCAGACGATATTTGGTATGGAGACATTATCGTTTATCTCCAAACCCAAAATTTCTGGTCTGATATATCTTGTGTAGATCACTATCGTATTAGGTATCAAGCCCTCCAATATATCATTCTTGGTGATACCCTTTACCATCGTGGTATTGACTCCGTGTTTCGACGATCTCTGACATATGATGAAGATGAGAAAGCACTAAATGATTGTCATTTTGGAGCATTTGGCAATCATATGTCTGGGTATGCCACTGCCCAAACGATCCTACGAGATGGTTACTTATGGCCTTCACTTTTCAAGGATTCTATTCTCATAGTTTAGAAATGCCACGCTTGTCAAAACTATAATAATAAGATTCAATCTCATCCTGCACCTCTCTATCCTATATTTTCCGTTGGTTCATTTTCTAAATGGGGCATTAACTTCATGACATGTAACCCTCACTCGGTTGGGGGGAATGGATACATCATTGTAGTTGTGGATTATTTCACTAAATGGGTCGAGGCGATGCCTACATTTGATAACACCAGGAAAAATGCAACACTGTTCATTTTCAATCATAACATCACTAGGTTTGGTCACCCTCAATCCATCGTCACTGAACATGGCACCCATTTTCGCAATTTTATGATTTCAGAGCTTACCAATAAGTTGGGTTTATGGCATGAAAACTCAACCCCTTATTATCCACAGGCCAATGGCCAAGTTGAAGCAATCAACAAAGGTTTAACCACTATGCTTCGACGGATGGTAGGGATTCATAAGTCAAGTTGGCATACAATGATTTTTTTAGCATTATGGGCCTATTGGATGTTAGTTAAATATACTATGTGGTTCACACCTTTCCAATTAGTGTATGGTGTCGACGTCATTTTGCTGATTGAATGTGAAATTATGTCTTTGAAGCTAGTCGTCGAACTTCTCCCCAACACCATAGCTGAAGAAGAACGTCTCTTGTATTTAATGCAATTAGATGAGACTCATCATGATGTTGCATTAGTAATAGAAACCCACAAGAAACATGTCAAGTCTCAATACGATAAGCATGTTAAACCTCGTGTTTTTTCTGAAGGTGATTTGGTTCTTCTTTATGACCAAGATCGTGATTTTTGGGGGGTAGGTAAATTTCAGCCCATGTGGCATGGCCCTTGTATCGTTAAACAAGTGTTAGAGAAAGGGGCTTACAAGATGGTTGATTACAATGGAATTCCTTTGGGTGAACCTAGAAATGGGATTTACCTAAAGAAGTATCATGCTTAAAGTGTTTTTGCATGAGTTCTTTGTACTTTAATGTATCATACTCTAGTGTGACTTTTGTCGTTTCTTTTTCTTCCCTCAAACTACTTACCTTGCCTTGTGCTTGGTTTCCATATGTCGACATTCTTGCTACCTTATATTGGCTTTGCTAATGGTACTAGTCGCAGTACTCAAAATCTAGCACCTACTGCATGGGAAATCTATGCACCTACAGACGAGTTGATAAATCTACATGGTATTTGCCTTGGTCGTGAAAATAATAACATTGTGGAATATAGTGCAGTCATTGAGTTATTAACTGATGCCATTTCATTTTTCATCCATAATCTAATTGTATGTCTTGATTCTCAACTCGTGGTGCTGCAATTAAGCAATGTTTATTCCATCTGAAGTCCTACACTATTACGGGTATACTTGAGAATTCACCTCTTGGAAAGAAATTTTGATTACATTGAATATCAACACATTCTGATATATCTAAATACATTAACAAATGCATTAGCCAATTATGTTTTAGATAGACATTTGTGCCATTTATAAATCCAAACACAAACACATAAAAACAAGTAAGCCGGTAGAATTTTTGCATTACAACGTCAAAAGTTACAAAAAGTGTGTCCAGAGACCAAAATATTGAAGCACATGGCTTCATATACATATGTATCATGGATGTTGCTCATGATAAAAAACCACTTCCCATGCTACATGACAAAACAGTCGACCAACAGACATTGAAACTCCAACAGTATGGCATTGGTAGCGTCGAGGTAACTCATCCATAGTAAAGTCAGGGATATCCATGGTCAATCCCTCGAGGTTGTGTTCAATATCCTTGAGATCCTCAACTGCTACTCCTCGACCTACCACTGCACCTATCTCTCCACATATCTGGATCATAGATGATCCTAGATGCATGAAAGGCGCCACATCTACATTTTGAGAGATGTTGATTAGTCTCGGACATATAACATAAAAATTTCATAATTAAAATGAAAAAAAAAAATACATAATGAAAAATTCCTTTTTACCTAAGTATCCCCATTGTGAACCCTCCAGTAGTTCCAAGTCGGGATCATCACGGAATTCGGTCCCAACATAAGAATAATCCTCAACCATAATAGATGACTTCTCAGCCACTTGAAGAAGATAGGACCATATGTAATGGTTGGGACCCCACCATGGTGTGCAATCAAGTCAACCCATCTCTTCATCCGAGGATCCTGTGGAGTGGTCACACCCCAATCCACATGCTGAAGGCACAAAACTGGTACCCTTTCTAGGAAAAAGGACACCAAAATCAATCAATATCTAAATTGTTTCATTCGACGGGTCCTGCACCTTGTTAATTGTTTCTTCATGTTTTTTAGGAGGCCCCCACACCAGTTGAAAACTATGGGCTCCATACACTCAATAGTATACTGAAAATGGCTCTGCAAATCCATGTGTGGAGCCACACTCCCTACCACACAGGTAATGGTATAGAGAATGGTCCTCAAAGATAAGTCCTGAACATCCTTTATGGAAACCTTGCCACTATGTTTCTCTGTACCAGCTTCATAGTGATGTGATACATAATAATCCATTGGTTCTCCTCCTCCTTTGCTTCTCAATAGTGACACTCGATATCCACAACAAGATAATCCAATCAATAAGTAAATGTCGTCAATCTCTAGAGTGAGTGTATGTACCCCGACATGAGATACTTTCTCGTTTACATCCCACATTTAGACTAAGTGTTCCAATAGAATTAATTGGGCCCTCATGCCCTGCACTTTGAAGAACTTCAGCAAGCCGCACTCCCGGAGTTCCATGACAGTGTTGGGATCATTCCCTGCAATGTAATATTTCTCTTCATTCTCTCTTTCCCGCCATTCGAGCATGATGAATTGTGGAAAGTCTGTCAAACAACAATAAAAGATGAATTAGTTCATCAAAAATCCAAAATTGGTAGCTTCCTTAGTTCTTTCCTTCTTGTTTATTTTTGAGTTGCAGTCATCGCAGGGGCCGATTTTACCATAGTGCGGCAGCATCGCATCCCAATAGTGAAACCCCTGTGATGATCCTTGATCATTGTAGTTCCCTATATGGAGAGCCTGCGACGATCTGGAGTCACTCTCTCCCTTGAAAATTCTCCCACAAACTCAAAATTTAACCATGAAAACTAAAAAAAAATGTTATAGAAAGAGAACGGGGAGGAAGAAAACCAACCTCATGGAGACGGCTCGAGAAATCGTCAACGGATCGCGCTGGAATCTTCGAAAGGATGAGGTGGCCTCCGATAGGTTAGGATATCACTCACTTATATGATTTAGTGGGATCATACTAATCTCTTCATCCATCCCTATTCACTTAATATAAAGAGGGATCTCTCATGGAAAAGGATAGGTTGGCTTATGCATGAAGAATCCTGCTAAATATTGTACTTGTGGTAGCTTTGTTTTAGCTTTCCATGTCATGTTGTGAATACTCTTCATTAAAATCATTGCAGAAAAGGTGTGTGTGTTGAGGAAAAGGGCCATTGGAAGGGACCTTGCAACATCAACGCATAGGTTGTCTTCTCCACTTTCATCAATATAATTCAATGATACATTTCTTCCCTATAAAAATGTCTCCATTTTTATTGCATAACTCCTTGATATTATGTATAGGTTTCATTGGAATCTATATATCATTGTTCTCTCTCTTTGTTGGTTTGTGCTTCTTAACAGGTTCAACATCCCATAAATCCAAGGATGGAGCAAGAATGAAACTAGCGAGGATCAAACGACGTTTAAACGGTATGTCATTTATCCCTCATTGAACTAGCTTACATCACAATGAAATCTAAGGAGAAGCTTGTATTATGCTATGTTTTATTCTAATTTCTTTTTGAAGTTAGGGATATTAGTTTGTGTCATCACTTACCTAGTTGTCCAGTAAAAAAGGGTTAGATATTGTCAGGCTGCTAAATTGAAGCTTTTAAGTGACCTGAAACACTAAATTGTCAAACCAGGGTTGGTAAACTTCGAGCTGATACATAGTATGTGCAGGCAAGCATCTAGTCTCTATCTGAATGTTATCCTAAGAAGAAAACACACACCTATTATGAGAACTTGAATTCTAATAACGAACTCGAAACTGAGCATTTCCTATTAAGTCATAAACAGAAAGAAAACAATCTTGTGCTCAAATGCTGGTACTGCTATTCTTATTCAACAACATGGTGCCACACGATTATTTTATCTCTATGCCCAATAATCTACCATCATTACCTCTATTCCAGTCATGACACAAAGAGTATTTTCGAAAATGCATTCAATCTGGTCATCAAAATGAATCTAAAGCTAGCTACAGGAAAACAGAGTGTTATGCTACTAACTGGTACCAGGAGCTCCTTTCGTTCTGACTGTAATCTAACTATTCTAACAAGGCAAGGTAACTAATGTCTAAGAAAGCCAAATGCATGCTATTTCTGAGTTATGTTCGAATTGGAAATGAAAACCAAATAACCACATGCATATTCTAAACCCTACAGGCATCAGTTCTACGTTTAACACTCGGCAACGTCAAAGATAACAGTACGCTGGAATGATTCAAGTGAGGAATGAATAAACATGATTTTGAAACATCCAAATCGATGTTATGCTATGAGCTGCATGTATACCATTCAGATAAACAAATGCCAATATGCTAAAAAAACTAAATCTATGAGCATTAAGCTACCTCACATGCAAGTTTTAAAGCATTAAAATGAACTAAGTCTATGACAGCATAAAACTAAATCTATTGCAAAATAAAATAGCGGCTTGCACCAGTTTGGCGGGCCCAACTAAATGGCACAACACTGTTAGTAACGACCAGAGCCGACTATAACATTATATTCAATCACTGCATAAACTTCGTGCTTCATCAACTCAGGAAAGAAGTACTCAAATCACATATCAGTCGAATAATATAACATAACAACAATCTGTATTCAAAACATAGGTTCATGGCATCACATAATCCAACAACAATAACAATAGCAATAGCAACGGCAATAGTAAACCGTTCTCAGGAGTGATCCCAGGTTTTTATAGAAGTCTTATGGTTCATAACAGTCGGAAACAAAGATGCATAAAACAAACGGATCCCTGATCCGAGAATAGTCTTGGAATCAAGTTAAAAACGTATTTCACATCTTCGTGACACGTAGTGTCACGAAGTGTGAATGATGAAGAATAATCGATCCAGGTTTATCATTGTGTCCTTGAGCACTCTGTGGCGATGACTCCAGCTGGCCTGTGAATCTTTCTATCTCTCATTCGAACCATAACGCATACCATAATGCTCAGATCTCGAACGACTCCATTGGTACCTCCACGGGTTCGAGTTGGTACCTGGTACCAGCATCCTGTTCCAAAAATAGCAGTGGTACCTAACCCAAGTGAGATTAGTCCCATTATCAATTTAAAGCATTAAAGTACATAAAAATAGTTTGAAATGCAAAGATACCTTAGATGACCCCTTTGAATGGTAGGGAGATGTTAAGT
>ML787481.1:275015-309189 GCA_009831015.1 Picea engelmannii | reverse complement strand
ACATGTGCATATTTTTTTAATTTGGCTTTGACTATTCATACTTTGAATTATGGATTATTCTTGGAAGGCCAGGAGACAAAGATTAGCTTGTATTATTTGAATTATGTAATTTTTTAAGACACCCAATGAAATGAAGAGTCTTGGGAGCTGAATAATCACTTACTCATAGTTTAAATATCTAAAGCCTTAATTTGATTCGGGCCTTTGTTCTGGTCTTATGTAGCTACTAGTAGAGATGTTTGATCTAGAGATCTATACATAGTCTCTATGAATGTCATGAGGCCTGGGATCATTTGCCATTAATCATAATAAATTTGTTGAAATTTTTATGTATGTTGTCTATTTACTCTCTTTTGAATATGTGTTGAATTGAATAATCCACTGAGTGTGGGTTGTTGTGCTTTGTTGTGAAATTTTGATTTGTAGGAGGGTCATTCCCACCTGCATCAAATGGTATCAAAGTTTCTGGTTTGTGAATATGAATTACAGGGGGGACATTCCTACCTACATCAATTGTTATTAGTGTGGGATTGTGTTCCTACGTTAAAGAGAATATGTCCTTGAAGAGTGGCTACGTGTGGCCCTTGTTAAGAAAAGTCCAGTAAAGAGATAACTCGGTTTATATATTATATAGAATAAGAGTTAGTAATTAGTGAGAATTACCAAGAGTGTTACCACAAGGATAGAACATCTATGGACCTAGAGATGTGTGTTTTGATAAATTTGTTATTGAAAAAACCCACAATAAATTGTAGAGAAGAGAATATTGCATGATTGTAATATGGGGTGGAAGAAAAAAAACTTAGAAAAAGAAAACATAGTGAAGAAGATGAGAGAAAATGAATGAGATTGAGGAGAGTGAGAAGGGAAAATTAAGAGCATTATGGATTTCGTAGAAAATATTCCTTGGGAAAGTAAGACCGGTATACAAGAGATTTGAGAAAAGTGTTCTCAAAATAATAAGGGAAAGGTTGTAATTGTTAAAACCTAATAGAGAAAGAAGCCTATGAATGTGGCTTGCGAAAATAAAGAAGTGTCGAAGAGGTGTATAGAGTTATACAACGTGAGATTGCATTAGAGAATGAAAAAAAAAATCCTAGAAAACCCCATAATATAAAAGAGGCTGGGAAATATCTTAAAGAGATGAAGAAGAGTGAAGAGCTTGTGATATCCATTTTTCTTGAAAAAGAATTAGATGATGAATGGATGCAAGATATACCAAGTGAATTGGAAGAAGAAATTTTGAACCTAGGGGTTCCTTTGGGAACTCATGATTGCTCTAAAATTATTGATATTGTTTCGAAGGAATGAGAATGATCCAACTCATCATGATATTGATAAAAAAAGAAAAGACATTGATGAAGGTCAACTTCAACATTATGAGCATATCGATACACTGAGTACACCATGTACCAATCTAACTTAAGTTAGATTTACACACTCCAACATCAATGCTCACACCCTCTTCCTTAAAGTTATGAATAAAATGTTTGCAAAAATCAATCAAAGTTATGTGCCTTTAGCCTTTACAACCCCTTTAGGATTAATATATGAGTTTGAAAATTACAGTTTAATCATATGTTATAAACATTACTTATTTATCATATATATTGCATATCTTACAATTGATTAAAACTAAACTTGTTGAACATGTGTTTGAATGATCCATCCATTAAGATATAGATTTTAGAGCTATTTTAGATCATTGCTTTTATGTTTTGTAATCTTGTTGGCACCTATTGGGATGTTATGGTGTAAAGATTGTTTTTATTGGATTAATAATTATTTTAATGAAATTAAGGTTGAAAAATTATATAGATTATAAATTTATATAAGTAAATATTTATTTTAATTTTAAACTTATTATATAATTAAATATTTTAAATCTATTATGTAATAAAAAATATTTAATGATTTTTTTTATTGATAAATTTATATTAATTATTATGTTTAAAATATTTTTTATTTAATAAATTTATATTAATTATTATGTTTAATTAAATCATAGTAATATTATTGAAATTAAAACTAAATTTTATTAATTAAAAATAACATATTTACACTTTTTTTTTTTTTTTTTAATTTAACCATGGTTCTACCTAGAGGTTATTTAGGATTTTATGAAGATGAAGATGAATGACTTTATGGCATCAATAGTTCCAATGTAAATCAAAGTGGCACAATTCAAAGTTATTAATGATTTATTAGTTTTATTTATTTTTTTAACATGGATACTATGTTATTATATTGTAAGTGGGAATTATAAAAATTTTAATTTTAGTTTTTTTTTTTTAAACATGGATGTTATGTCACTATGAAGTTTTTATTAGTTATAATGTAAGTGGGAATTATAAAAATCCCTTTAGATTTACTATTCTTGATTTTTAAATAAATTATTTTTATTCTTAATATTATTAGATGAAAAGATCCATTACTATATAAAGATTTATATAGTATCACTGATTTGATTTATTTATTTTTTAGAAACAAATTGTTTGATTCAATGAATAGTTGCTCTTGTTAAGAGAAGAAATATTGTGTAGCCATTGCATTAACCACCATTGAAATCACACTTGAAAATGATAAGAAGATTCAAATTTTGGTTTCATCTGGTTTTGTCTATTGAAAGAATTACTCCAAAAAAATTCCTTAATTAGAAGCCAGGGGTTTAAACAAGAGACTATTAAACTGCGTCATGGGATATCACCAAATTGATGTTGTAATTGAGAAAAGTATGTAGCATGTGACTAGTCTACAACAACACTAAATGGTGTATCAACGATCTACTTACCCATGGTGTGCATCTCCCTGTTGACCATCGAGACTTAAGAGAAAGTTTTATTCAACAAATGATCCTCTAATAACTTGCAAAGGTCAATAAGGGGCCTAATGGTCACCTTCATGGAGAATGAAACTATAACTTTTCTTTTAGAATCATGATTATAAATAAACAAATTTTGTATAAGATAAAGCATATTACTCTACCTTATATTAACAACCATACTACATAAAGAATTAGTATATACAAAAGGAAAATCAAAGTATCTTTTAAAGTTCAAAATATTTATTAGGTGTATTTTAAAAAATTAAAAGAAACGTATTGTTATAAGAAAATATAAAGGAGTATAGATAAAAAGGAATTACATTAATAGTGAAAACATTGGAGAAGTATGCCATAAAACTTTGTGGATCCTTCCATCTTTGTCTTCCTAATTATTATAAAGAATATATAAAGTTTTTATATTGATGGTGTCTTTGAAGTTTCGACGAAAACAAAATGGAGTCTAATGATGAGTAAAAGAGAAATTTTTTAGGAACTTAAAAAATTAGGTTTCAGTATTATTTATAATAAAGGGGATAAAAGGGAAGGATATTATTATTTTTATTTTTCCTTTTGAATGTAATAATTATGTTAACATTGAATTTGCTAACTATTTATTGGTTTTCAAGTCAAATATAATAAAAAATATAGACTGTTGGAGCAAGAAACAATATGAAATAAATTATTTACAACTAAGAATTAGAGATGATGTTTTCATATCTCAATTCAACATTGTACTCCTTGTGGAAAGATGGTGGGGACATAATTTTGCATTCACCTTGGATGGAAACTTTAGGAGCTTTAATCTTAAACACAAGACTAATTTTTTGACATTCTCTTATAGTGAGAAGAATATAGAATTGTAGGACATTACAGTGAAGTCAAATTCAGTAACACCCTCATCAAAAGAATTTAAAGATGTCTCAAAAGTTATCCTTCAGGATAATTAGAAGTCAATACAAAAGAATAAAAAAGAATTTCACAAGGTTGTTGTTGATAAAGATGAAGAAATTTATTGCCTTAAGAATCATAGTCAAATCTTGATCGCACAGATTGAAAAGTTAAAAAATGATCAGAATTTGTAATAAGAAATGATAAAGCAACTTACCAATGAGGAATTAGTTGTTGATAAAGAAACAATGACTAACCCCATTGAAATAGAGAATTCATCAAAAGTAGAAATCCATACCTTGGAGAAAGGAATCAATACAAATCTAATCTAAATCATAAATTTGAAGGATGCTCATATTGAAATCTTATCAACTAATAAATCACTAGAAATATCAAAAGACACAGGTTACAAAAACTAGACACGAGATACATGGATACCTTATCATCATCCCAATTTTAAAAGTCATTGTACCATTCAGTGAACTAACCAAAGATGAAATCAATATCAAAAAATAATTGATGATCTTAGTTTATTGAAAGGAATATTAGTTGTGGAATATTATCATTCCCCAAATCACATAAGTCATCCCCACATGATTATGTAGAAAATTGAATTAGGTTGGTCTAGCCCTTTTATAATAAGTCAGTTATGCTCAATGCTTCATAACTCATATTGTCTTGTGCAATCAACCATCACAACTTCAAGAACAAATAATCATGAGAAGGCATTACAAACCAGAATAAAGGCATAATATTTTCCATAAATGCTTTGAGGACAAAACATATTTGAAGGGATAAGCAGTGTAATAAACATAATATATATAAATAAATATTAAATAATAATAATAATAATAATAATAATCATAGACCACTAATGATCATAACCCTTCATCAAAAAATTTCACCTCATGGCCCATCAATGTGTATATATACCATCATGTAGGTCATTGTAAATCATCTCTCATATAACATATTAAGTACATTATTTTAATATGTATGGATTCTTGTATGTTATCATATTTATTTTGGATATTTAGTTTATGAAGCAAGTTGGTCATTCCATAATTAGTAAATGAACCATTCATTTTTACTTGTTTGTGGTTTGAGGGCCACTTATGGTGTCCATTTGTGTGTTTGGGAGGGTTATCACTCCATCTAACTTTAGTCGTCTGTCAATTTCCATTTTCCTTGGGTCACTTGTGATGTTTGGTTGGGAATTTTTCTTTCCCTGCTTGTCATATCTAGCCATGACTTTACTGTGTGAATTCTCTGCAAGTGGCTTCTACAAATTCTTTTTCTCCTTGTGATACCTTATTTCAACACATGTTGGAAGCCCAATTTACACAATTTGTGGGTAGAGATTTAGATGTGGAGGTGTCATTACCACATGAGATTCTAGTTCTTTGGATCATTTTGTAGAGTTCTCTAAAAAATTCTTCTCAACATATATTTTCAAATCCTCAAATAAGTGCAAATATAGAAATTTTGAATTAATTGTGATTGTTTGTTGAAAATGCTAATTAGGATTTCTTAATCTCATAGTGTGATTTGATTTGGGTAATCCTTATACATTATTTCTTTCTACATGCATTTTTATTATTTTGTTCTAAATCAAAGAGCTAGCAATTCGTTTTGGTTGATGACATTTCCTCTCTGATTTTAAAATATGATTAGCATCTAGAACAAACATGATTATGATTACAAAAGTGTTTATGTTTCTATTATTGTGTGGTTGTGTCAAGTGTTCTTTCAACTTATATCTTGTTTGAGGGTTTTAGTGTTTGTCTATGCATGCATTATTACATTTATTTTATGAATCAAATATTTTCTGGGGCCTTTTGGTTGGTGGCACTTGACCTCTAATTATGAAATGCAATCAAAACCTAGAGGACTATTGGGTTCATGTTTTGACTATTTTGTTTCAATGGCCAAATCCTTTTTGCATGTGACATTATATATGCTATGCTATCATTTAGCCATTTTGAAGGTATTATCAAAGCTTTATACATTAATTCTCCATAGAATCACACAACGTATGTATAATTATCATTTTGCAATGATTTTACGATTAATTCATCTTAGTTAATTGATTATGAAGATCTAGCATTTTGGTTTGCTTGCAACAGATCGGAATTGTGATCCAATCCTCCATCTGGACCTTCATCTTGCACGGTTAGAGGCAATGAACTTCAAGCTTAATTTGTGGGAGGATGAAGTGGAATCAGAAAACTATGGCACATGGGTTTTGTGAGTAATATGACCAATTAGGTCCCAAGTGGTCTGTTTCCTGGAATTATGGATGGATTGAGAGTCATTTGTGGTCCTCGATTCGGCATCCGACACTCCATATGACACTCGGAGCACAGAGGAGTTGGTGGTTAGTACATTGGCGACCTTTGATGGATGAATCAGGGATATGGGTTTTATGCCCCCTCGTGCCCTCCAACTATGGAGCTCAACACACCTCAAATTGGGTAGTTGTAGCGACCGCTGAGTGACACACAAAGACTATTAAGAAATATGTTGTTGTTAGAATACATTTAATGAATTTATTGTTTTTAGAGAGGGTCGACCCTTCCAGTGGTCGACCTCTCAAGCTCTGTAATCACATATAAATACCACTTCCTGTAACATGAAGAGGCTGATACGAATTTTATTATTTGATACATACATTATCACCAATCTTGTTCTATACTCTGTTTTTATGCTTAATGATAGTGCTACATTAATTTAGCATCTGTGTTTTCCTGTTGGAGTGTTGTCACGACATGCTGGGGGGGCACGATTAGTCTGGGTGATTGTGTATATCAATACATATTTACATTTGTCTTGTTGCCTTACTTAGATTTCAAAATTGTCTCTTTACTATATGAATTTCTCAATTTCAATTGTTGTTGTGTGTATATGTTAATTACATATTGCTTATCTAATTCATCTTCCTTAATTGCAGATTGCTTGCTGAAATGTGTATATCATATAGGGACGTCCTTGGTTGTGTGTTGATGATTATATCTTGTTTGTAGGTTGTAGGAGTTGGTTAATTACAATGTTATGTCTTTTTCTTCCTAGCTATAAGTTATCCTGCAGAGTATTAATTTAGATAGGTTCATTTAAAGTCTTAATAGATTAATTGCTTTAGTTTTGATAATTATGATAGAGCACTAATTTAGATTGGTTTATTTATAGTTGTGATAGATTAGTTGTTTTAGTTTTGATAACTTTGACAGAGTACTAATTTAGATAGGTTCAATTGCAATTTCAATTACTCTCTGTAGGTCTGTTTCATTTGGTAATGTTGCTTCAGCATGATAGGATAGAAATGGATTTTGAATTATGATTTTTAAATAGCATTTTGGTTGATTTTGAGTATGATTCTTAATGATAGTTTAGTTCACTTAGATTATGAATTTTAATGAAATCTCAGTTATGAATTTGAGTTGTAATTTCTAATTAGCATTATTCAAGAGTTATAGGTTTGCACATAGTGTTTTTATTGTCATTCTAAGTGTGAATTTGAATTAAGATTTTTAATTAAGTGTTAAATTACGAGTTTATGAGTTTATAGCTTTGCTTAAGTTAGTGGTTTTGAATAAAATACTTTTCAGCAGTTGTATGATAAAGTGAATGATTGATGCACAATGTTTAGAGATCACATGGATTTCAAGAACACTTAGTGTTACTTCTATCATGACAAAACTCTCTATAGATTTCCTTATCCATACTTTCCATTTCTCCGTAGAAGTTAGCATTGAGTTAATTCCACTTGAATTATCATTGATAGTTAGATTCCATCGTGTTGTTATTCTCCACCGAAGACACAATCATCACATTTGAATACTTTACTTATTTTTACTACAAGATAGAAATAGTTTTGATAGATTAGAATTTGAATACTGTCATAACACTCTTGCTTTTGGTTAAGTAGATTAATGTTTATTCCTTGCAAGATAGAAATAGTCGTGAGTTCTTTTTAAGAATAGAGTTCACTTGTCAAGATAGTTTTGATAGAGTAATTGTTTACTTGCTTACTTACTTGTTCACTCAGAGATAAATAGATCAAATAATTGAAAAATAGATTTCTTGTTGTTTTCTTATTCAAAGAGAGATTAAAGAGATTAAATAGCTTTGAAATAGATTACTTGTTATTTTCTTATTTAGAGATAGATTAAACAGTTCATAGTCCTAGATTGTTTAAAGCTACATAGGTCAAATAGTTCATAGTTCTAGAATTGCTTAAAGATCTTCATTATTTGAGTTTATTGGCATTAGGTTAGGCTAGGCTAGGCTAGATTAGAGCTCTAGACCTACACATACAATGTTGGCACCTCAAATCCTATGAGCCCTGGGTTGACAATTTAATGTCGAATTAGATGGTATATATTTTACTCGACATTTTTTACGTCGTTTTCGGGGAGGTGCTAAAGGGATTAGAGATTAGGTAGGTAGGTTGCCTTTAATTACAAAAAAAGGGGGAGAAGACACTTTAATACGAGAGGTATGAACCTGCGCATCCAATTTAATGGGTTGCTCCAAAGCCTTGTTGTTTCCTTTCCGCAAGAGTGTTTACTTTTTCTGCAAGTTTCCTTACTTTTCTTAGTTTGTTTACTTTTCTTAGTGTGTCTACTTTCTTGAAATTTACTTTCCTGCAAGAATGTTTGTTTTCCTGCAAAAATGTGTTTTATCTTTCCTGCAAGGTGTGTTTACTTTTCCGCAATTTATTTTTCCTACCAGTGTGCTTATTTTACTACAAGAGTGCTTTCTTTTATTTATTTTATGAAAGTTTTATTTCTTTCATGAAAGTGTGCTTCCCTTAGCAAAGTGTGTTTATTTTTCCTTCCAGTGTGTTTACTTTCATACACATGTGAGTTTGATTTCGTTCCTACAATCATATTTTATTTTATGCTTTGATTTCTTTCCTGCAAGTGTGATTTATTTTATGCAAGCATGGTGTGTTTGGTATGCACAATTTTTCTTTAAATATGTCTTTCATTTTTTAGGTAGTTGTGATTAAAAACTAAAAAAAAACTATAATAAAAAAATAATTTTTTTTTTGGGTGTTTTAAGAACCCCAGACACTAATCCCTGTGTGAGGCAGGACCCATCAACTAGTAGGATGGATTTGAAGGTGACCATTAGTTTGGGAGAACTCTCTCAAATCCTAGCAACAACTGGGATTTCTTCTTTTCAAGAAGAACACATCTTGACAATAGTCATGAACTTATCTACCTCTTCGGAAATGATAAAAGAACCAAAGTCCCATGAGCTACAAAATGATTTTCCTTGCCAAAATGAAAAGGAAGCTGAAAAATTATGGACTACATCCGGTGGAGGGAAATCACTAAAACCTGAGATTGAGGGGTCGTCAACATCCATATCAGGAGATCCTTTATGTACTTCAGAAATCAATCATCCAGAAGAAGAGGATCTGCATAGCATGATGAAGGAGAGCATAGAAATCAATGTTGATGAACATCAAGATCATGTTGAAAATTGGTTTCAAGAGGTCATCAGGCCACAATACTATTCTCTTCTTTAACACCTTCTGATGCCAAAACAAGTAGGTTGGTTAGTTCTTCATATATCCAGGTAATCACCGCGGTAAATTTTTCATATGTGGATATGGGATTGTTTTTTATCTTGCTTCTCACATGGTTACATTGGAAAAGTTCTTACACTTGAATAAAGATTTTCCTTTCTTTTTAGGTAGAGTAGGATAGTAAATAAAAATTGCATGTTGTTAGTTTAGCTTAAAGTCTAATGAAACCTCATTTTACATTTTCTTTTTAATAAAATAACTATGAGATACATGTGTGTGTGACTTGAACTCATTGATCTCATCATTTTTTGATATTTTAGAGTGTGGTTTTTGACAAATTGTTTTAGAAACTTTTTGCAGGTATTCATCTAACAACAAGTGGACAACTCCAAGGAGACAAAAAGGGAAGTATTTTATTTCAAAAGAAGATTTTTCTATATTTGAACTCTGTTGTCTACTTAAGCATCAATTGGATAATGAATTTTTATTATGCTTATAAATTGCCTACTTTAAATTAGCCATTTTTACAAGATTTCTATCTTCCTTTCTCTCAAGGAATCTTCAATGGTAGTTGCTCATAACCTCCACCACTATAGGATATAAGGAAGTGACACCTTGTCTTATCAAACCTAGAGGTTATTCATACAATTTCCCCAAGAACCCTAAGTAGGTGAGTAAAGTATCTTTATGAAAGAGTAGCAAGAAGGTCTGATTAATGATTAGCCATGGAAAAATTAATATAACTTTTAAAAAAACAATAAGAAAGTGAGTAGGACTTGAAGATGCCTTTATGTTCCTTTCCAATGGTACCATCCACTACCCACTAAAAATGCTTTATTATACCATATCTTTAGATAGGCTACGTCCACTTAAGTATCTATTACATCAGGACAATCTATAAGGAATACATAAAGAAGAGTCATACTCTAACATAAATACCATCCCAGTCTTAATAAAAAAAAATTAGAGTTTCCTCCCCATCTTCTTGCAAAAAATAATCTTTATATAAAAATCTTAAAAGATGGCGGACCGGTCTCTGTTGTAAAAGGGTGTAAGAGGCTAACCTGTCAGGATATTGAACAGGTTTGCTAGTAGTGGGTACCGGCCTATGGTATGACTAGGTAAACCCATTAGAGTGTTGAACAAGATTGTTGGCAGTGGGGCATTCTACCTAGCGAGGGTGATGATCTGACAAACAATAAATAAAATTCCTAAATCTTAAAACTTGTCCTGATGTATGACATTACTTGTAGACAAAGCTTAAAATAAGTATGCATGGTTAAGAAAAGGTCAATTAACTCCATAAATCTTCCATTGGGAACTAACTTTAAGACCATCCTGAGACTCTCTCGCCTATCTCTTCTTAACTATACGTAGGATGTTTTGTCCTACAGGTGGGGCCATATTTTAACCATCTCGTCAGACTAATGTGTGAAATTTATTTGTACACTTGGAAAACTGTAAATCTTAGGCTATTGGGAGAATTGACTGGTTCCCTATATCTTTGATTGTGAGGTGTCACAATACTTAGGAGTGGGGGAGGGGTTTCCTGAGATGAAAAATGATAAACACTGCCATCTATATTACAATCCATGAGAAGAGAAAGTAGGATCTCCGTAAAAAATTATGTCATATTGTCTTTACAATATTCTAGGCTATTATATCAGTAGTTGTTTGTATTAGTATGATAAATTCTATAATGCTAACATCACTTTGTGTGTTATAATCCTGTTATGCATTTTTATTTTTATGTTTATACAATGGAAGACTGCTTATATTTAACTATTCCTTGTGACAATTACAGATCAATAACAACCTACTAAATACTCACTATCATCTGTATTACAAGCCTATGAAAAGAGGAACATGTTTTTTTATATTGTTACAGATCGATGACAAGGAAATCAACAATGGATAATCCTATTCATACTCATCCTATCCATGCTCCATGCTTCTATTCACCATGCATTCCAGAAATTTTCCAAGCTAAGTGTTATGGGTGAACGTCCATTTACCATGGGATAACTTCCATTTACACAGGAGGACCGGATGGAGTGCCATCTGGAGGACCAGATGGAGTGCCATCTGGAGGACCGGATGGAGTGCCATCTTGAGGACTAGATGAAGTGCCATATGGAGGATCAAGTGAGATATTTATATACTATAAATGATCACGATCACATGCAGGTATGATCGCTTGAACTAATTACACCCATTGCAATGGTAAGTTAGATTAATTGAATGGTGTATTTTTCAAATTCTGTTTTGGTAATCGAACTAAACTTATAAAAGCATTTTATGATCAAATGTCCAAGTTGAAGACTTGGAAATTGATCTAATTCTTACATGATTTTGTTTACCTCCGAGTCAAATTGGAAACCTATTACACCTAGTCTCCCTCACAAAAACATTGTTACTCCTTCCACCCAGATGCCTACATCGTCTTCTAAAGTTGATATACCTTCTACATCTGTCAAGGAATCCAAGCCTTATTTTCTTGAACCATATGGTCATACCCCAATTATTGATAAATTTCAACAAGAAAATGCTCAGTTGCTTCAAAAATTGGAAGAACGAAAAACTATGGATAGGCATCTGCATCATGACAATGTTGTATTGCAAGAAAAAGTGAATTTTCTTCAACGATTGGTTGATCAAATGACCACCACCAATATCAGTCTTCGGATGCAATTGAAACATCATAAAAGGCCTAAGACAAAGTCCCCAAGACAAGAGGGAGAATATTCTAAATCCAATCCACCCCCTCCTTCACAAGTATAGTTATGTCGGTGATCCATTTTTGTTTGCAGAGGGACTTGCAAATCCTTAAGTGTGGGGGTAATGATGGGTTCGTGTTTTGAATTTTTTGTTTCAATGGACAAATCCTTTTTGCGTGCGACATTATATATGTTATGAACTCATTTATCCATTTTGAAGGTATTATCAAAGATTTATACATCAATTCGCCATAGAATCGCACAAGGTATGTATAATTATCGTTTTTGCAATGATTTTACGATTAATTCATCTCAGTTAATTTATTATGAATATCTAACGTTCTGGATTTCTTACAACAGATCGAAATTGCAATCTAATCCTCCATCTGGAGATTCATCCGGCACTGTTACAGGCAGTGAACTTCAAGATTAATTTGTAGGAGGATGAAGTGGAATTAGAAAAATACAACACATGGGTTTTATGCGTAATATGCCCAATTAGGTCCCATGAGTATTGTTTCATGAAATTGTTGATGGATTGAGAGTAGTGCATGGTCCTCGATTCAGCATCTGACACTCAGAGCGCAGAGGAGTTGGCGGTTAGTACATTGGCGGCCTTTGATGGACAAATTGGGAATATGGTTTTTATGCCCCCTCGTGCCCTCCATCTATGGAAATCAACACACCTTGGATTGGGAAGTTGCAGCAGCCGCTAAGTGGCACACAAAGAATGTTAAGAAAGATGTCGATATTAGAATACATTTGATGAATTTATTGTTTTTAGAGAGAGTCGACCCTTCTAGTGGTCGACCTCTCAAGCTCTATAATCACCTATAAATACCACTTCATGTGACATGAATAGGCCGAGATGAATTTTGTTATTTGATACATACATTATCACCAATATTGTTCTATACTCTATTTTTATGCTTAATGACAGTGCTGCATTTATTTAGCATTTGCGTTTTCCTATTGGAGTGTTGCCACAACTTGTTGTGGGGCCCACCAGTGGTCTGGGTGATTGTGTATATCAGTACATATTTACATTTATCTTGTTTCCTTACGTAGATTTCGAAATTGTCTCTTTACTGTATCAATTTCTCAATTTCAATTGTTGGTGTGTGTATATGTTAATTACAGATTGCTTATCTAATTCATCTTCCTTAATTGCAGATTGCTCGTTGAACTGTGTATATCATAGAGGGACGTCCATGGTTGTGTCTTAATGATTATATCTTGTTTGCAGGTTGTATGAGTTGGTTAATTATAGTGTTATGTCTTTTTCTTCCTAGCTATGAGTTACCTTGCAGGGTATTAATTTAGATAGGTTCATTTAAAGTCTTAATAGATTAATTGCTTTAGTTTTGATAATTTTGACAGAGCACTAATTTAGATTGGTTTATTTATAGATGTGATAGATTAGTTGTTTTAGTTTTGATAACTTTGACAGAGTACTAATTTAGATAGGTTCAATTGCAATTTCAATTACTCTATGTAGGTCTCTTTCATTTGTTAATGTTTCTTCAACATGATAGGATATAAATGGATTTTGAATTATGATTTTTAAATAGAATTTTAGTTGATTTTGAGTATGATTCTTAATGATAGTTTAGTTCACTTAGATTATGAATTTTAATGAAATCTCAGTTATTAATTTGAGTTGTAATTTCTAATTAGCATTAGTCAAGAGTTATAGGTTTGCACAAAGTGTTTTTATTGTCATTCTAAGTGTGAATTTGAATTAAGATTTTTAATTAAGTGTTAAATTACTAGTTTATGAGTTTATAGCTTTACTTATGTTAGTGGTTTTGAATAGAGTACTTTTCAGAAGTTGTATGATAAAGTGAATGATTAATGCACAATGTTTAGAGATCACATGGATTCCAAGAACACTTAGTGTTACTTCTATGATGGAAAAACTCTCTATAGATTTCCTTATCCATACTTTCCATTTCTCTACAGAAGTTAGCATTGAGTTAATTCTACTTGAATTATCATTGATAGTTAGATGTCATTGTGATATTATTCGCCACCGAAGACACAATCATCACATTTGAATACTTTACTTATTTTTACTGCAAGATAGAAATAGTTTTGATAGATTAGAATTTGAATACTGTCATAACACTCTTGCTTTTGGTTAAGTAGATTAATGTTTATGCCTCGCAAGATAGAAATAGTCGTGAGTTCTTTTTAAGAATAGAGATCACTTGTTAATATAGTTTTGATAGAGTAATTGCTTACTTTCTTACTTACTTGTTCACTCGGAGATAGATAGATCAAATAATTGAAAAATAGATTGCTTGTTGTTTGCTTATTCAAAGAGAGATTAAAGAGATTAAATAGCTTTGAAATAGATTACTTGTTATTTTCTTATTTAGAGATAGATTAAACCATTCATAGTCCTAGATTGTTTAAATCTAAGTAGGCCAAATAGTTCATAGTTCTAGAATTTCTTAAATCTCTTCATTGTTTCAGTTTATTGGCATTAGGTTAGGCTAGGCTAGGCTAGATTAGATCTCTAGACCTGCACATACAGTGTTGGCACCTTGAAGCCTACGAGCCCCGGGTTGACAATTTAATGTCGAATTATATGGTATATATTTTACTCGACAAGGACTTGCCACATTTCTAGTTACAAATGTGTTTGGAGTTGCATCAAAATTTTGCTAAGTCAAAGTTTTACTTTTGAAAGGGCACTCCTTGATAGATTTTGAAAATTCAAACATAACATAGAAATCATGCTAGACTTATATGTACAATAGTGTTTGAACTCACATGATCCTAGGTTCATTAGGTCCTTTCAGTTGGTGGTACTTTTCAACTGATTATGGAACATAAGAACTTCCATTAACAATAGATTTTGTGAATGGATCATCCTTTGGCTCATAAATAGGAAGAAACATTTCTTGAGTTGTTGTAGGATTACTGAACTTTGGTGGAATCAGTTTTCTTCTTTTATGCCTAAGTGCTTTAGGCTCTCGATTATTAGATTTGTTTTGTATTTCAACTTGTATATTTGACTACTTTATAGCTTTGCAACTTTCAATCCTTCAATTCAATTTTATTATCAGTTCATCATTAACAACATGTTTATCGTTACTTATGAAATTAATAATATTATGAATAGACTTAGTAACATACAGTCACAATTAGATCTCCACTAGAATAATGACTCTATAAAACTTTTATGTTTTTGAAGACTTATGTTCTTAATGGTTCTTTGATGCCTTGAAAATGATGGCATTCAACATAATAATAGCATTGGATGGCCTAAGAAATTTGATATTAATTGTTAAGGATGATTAGTAAACCAAAAAAAATGTTGTTATTATTTCTTAATGCACTATACATAAAAAAACTATATTTGTTTCTCATATAGATATTTCAAGGAATGCTGTAGATAGGGAATGCATTGTTCTCCAATGAATAATAATCTTAAAATAAGATTGACGAGCTTCCAATTCCTTTTGGTTCGTGACATTTATTCTATAATTCTAAAAGACAATTAGAATCTGGAAGGCCCACCTCTTTTCTACTTGCAAAAGTGTTTGTACTTGTATCATTGTGTGGCTAAGTTGAGGTTTTTATTTCAACTTATAAATTGTTTATGTGTTTCATTGTTTGTCTATGTATGCATGATTACTCTTTTCTTGTGAATTGAAATTATATTGGGTCCTTCAGATGGCGGCAATTGGCCTCTAATTTTGAAATGCAATCAAAATCTGGAGGGCCTACCATATTTCTATTTACAAAAGTTTTTGTACTTGCATGAATCTTTGGCTAAGTCAACAAAATGCTTTCAACAGAGGAATCCTTGATTGATTTTTGAAATGAAAACAAAATATAGAAATCCTACTATATTTATGCTTATAATAGTCTTTGAAGTTACATAAATATCTAGCCAAGACAAAACAAATATTTCAATGAGCCACTTCTAGAGAGATTTTAAAACACAAAAAGAATCTCGAAGGCATACCACACTTCCATTTATATTTGTTTGTGCTTGGATACTTATTTGGTTGAGTGAAATACTACAAGAAAAACACTTATTAATGGAGGTTTATGTGAAACCACTTCTCCCTTATCTATTTTTAGAGGATATTTATATCGAAGGAAAGTGGTCAGAGGTTTTAGTATATGTTTTTCATTTGGTTCGCTTCAACCATATTGTCACACTAGTACACTCCATTAACACTGACACTAGTGCATAACCATACCACCAACACCAAGGTAGGTTAACATATTTCATAAAAATATCAATCATTTTTTCAATAAATTATTGTCGATGTGATTGATATAATAAACAACATTGGTGCACAACCATACCACGCACACTGCGACGGGTCTATAATTTTTCAAAAAAAATATTGTCAGTGCACCAATAGATTTAGTCGCACTAGTGTTTAACCAAAATATTATATAAATAGTGAACCCTATTCCTATACACATATCGATACATCTATATATATGGTACGTCAAGTTAGGTTAAATTATTTTTTTATTTTTTTTCGATGTGTCTAATATGTTAACACGCACTAGTGAATAACATTATCAAGTACACAAATGTAGGTTTAGAAAAAAATAATAATAAGTATAATCAGTGTTCCCCATACATTCATTGTTGCATCTGGAAATAAGGTGCACCAAGTTAGGTTAAAATATTTTGTAACAAAATATCATTTTTTTCAACAAAAATTTTTGGTGCATCCGATATATTAACCTACACTAATGTTTTAACATTACCAATTGCACCGATGTAGGTTTCGGAAAATATTTTCATTGTGTTTGATATATTAACTAGCACTTGTGCATAACACTACCAAATGCATCAATGCAAGTTTAAAAAATTGATGCGTCAATATATGGGGCACACTGTGGTAGGTTAATACACACACACCCATACAAGTACCAGTGATCACTATCCCCCAATGACCACCCCATCAAGTGGTGTTATGAGATTTCCAGATTTCTCGATCCCTTTCTCTTCCATTATATATTTTCATTCATTTTGGAATTTTTCAAAGGGTACTAAGTTTTTATTTTTTATCTATTCCACAACCATGCCTCCTCATTGGACAAGAGATCACATAAATTTATTATTATCCCTTAATTTACATTTTCAAGGGTTAAAATTTTTAAATTAGGATTTGATTTAGTTGTTTAAAAAAAATGAAACACTTTCCACAGATGCAGCCCTATCATTCGTCTCACACTACTTGCCAATGCTCTATAGGATATATCGACACACAATGCTCCATAAAATTGTATGCACACCTAAGAGTTAATTTTAGCATACATAAATTTATTTCACTCTCCATGCGCTAATAAATGTATGCATCAGGAGAAACACTCCACATAAGTTTAGGCACATCAACAATATTTAGTAACAACATTAAGCATTGTTCATGCTCACATATATGCATAAAGGCACTTTTCCTATTTAGGTGGCACCCATGGGCGATGCCTATATAGGTAAAAATGGAGCATGATGCATCTAAGCATTTGATGTGCCCTAGAAAATTATAAGAATGTGCATGTGAATTGCCCACACTCTTTGATGTGTTAATGAATGTACTAAGGAACCTATTTTTATGCCTTCTTATGATGTGGCACACAATGCACCCTCGATAACGACACCAAGGGATGGAAATGCTATTTTATTTTTATTTTTATTTTTAATGCACCATATTATTGGTGTGTTGGTGATAGTCTATCCTAGGCTAACCCAAGTATGGAAGCTTCAATTTCAACTACTCCCAAAACC
This sequence comes from Picea engelmannii, assembly GCA_009831015.1. Taxonomy (NCBI): domain Eukaryota; kingdom Viridiplantae; phylum Streptophyta; class Pinopsida; order Pinales; family Pinaceae; genus Picea; species Picea engelmannii. Next base: position 291,457 of record ML787481.1, on the reverse strand, counting down.
TTCAAAGAGGATGTCCCAGGGATCACTTCTTTTAATCTAGTAAAGGACTAAAACTATGAAAAATTAAAATTCTACAAGGTCTTTGTTTTATATCTCGATCAAAATTCCCTCCTAAGTCGATCACATGGAATGGATTGACTCCTCCATTCGCTCACTGTATCTGTGATGTACTAGAAATTTGCTTCTTAATACTCAGGTGTCTTCCTCCAAATTCATCTTAAAGGACTGAGAATTTAGTCCATAACCCAATTCAAAAGGCACTTAACAACTGAGTGTGCATATGGCCCTAAGGGATTACCTTTTTCTTCATGCGATCAATGCTCAAACCAAGAGATAACTCGAAAGGAGCTAACAAGATTTTAGTATCAAGCCTCCAAATACTTTGACCCTTTACCTCATACAACCCAGAGTTGTAACTATGGTGTCTTACACGAATTCAAAAAAGTGCTTTTACCACGTGCTCAAAGGAATGCGAAAGATCCAGTTCATGACATGTAGCCTGATTGATCAACGCTCTAGATCAATTCACAAATGGGCTTTACAATTAACACTCTGACAAATTTAAACGTGAAAAATGGTTTCCCATTGTAGATATTACTCCCCAGTCACGAACCGACGATGTAAACTTAATCTCCCTACTCAATCAATGAAGAATGAGGATCATTGATTTGAATATGATCAATGATCGACAATTATTTTTCATTTCTAATTACCTTTATGTAGGGAAAGCTACAGGGATGTCGATGCTTTCACTCCAGATCTGACAATGTAAGCCAATTTTTCTATAATGGAAATCTACATTGTATTCACCAAATATAATTTAGAGGCCAAATTAAACTGGTGATAACTTTACAATTTGAGAGAGATGTTTAACACCATTCATGGGATATCACCTTGTAATTTATTTATTCATTCCAAAACTCGAGAACACAATATGTTCCATAGTCTTTTCTTACAATCATTCAAAATCACGCAAATTCTCAATCTAACACCTTCTCAAACTCTGCTACACTTACATATTTTAATTATGTAGAAATTAGTACCCTCTGGTAGCTCTAACTGGCTAATCTCAAATTATTACAACAAATCCCCAAAATCACTTAATATGTTCAAAAAATCAAGAACATAACACACCAATTATAATCAAATTCAATCTAGATGTCTTCTAGAGGTCTATCGACATACTTATTGAAACGAAATTGAAATATAAGGGAACCAACACCCTTTTGTAAATGGTTTAACCATCTTAGGGTCAGAATCCATAATTTCACTTGATGCTCCTGCATCAGTTGGAAATATTGTGGCACACAAGTATTAATGTGTGATAATAAAACTAGCTCATTATGTTGACAGGACAAAATGTATTTCCAACAGTAAGGGATTGATCCCAATGAAAAGTCCCAATCAAACCTTCACTCATTTGAAATAGAGAACCCATCTAGATTTTGGCTCACCTATTGTTAATGTTATATTTTATGAAAATGTTTTAAACTATGAAAATTCAATGAATGAAAAATTAAAAAATGATTATATTCTAAATGTTATATAACTTCCTATCTAGGATTCTACAAGAATTAAAATTTTGGATATGAAACCACATACATCGTTACCATTATCGTAGAAAGTAATTGTTGTAGGGGCTAGTCGGACCTGTTGACTAAACATGGACGTTGAACAAATGTAAGTCATTTGATTGTCTAAGTAGATTATATGAGTTGGTAGAATATCCAGTTGGGTTAACTGATTGAAGAAACTAGGAAGTTGTAACTACCATATAACTGAACAAACAAGTATATATGTGATTATGTAATAGAGGAAAGAGGTTTTGTTGTACATAATAAAGTTCATATTGATGGTTCTTCTACTACTTTGTATGTTTACATATATGTCTATGTATATGTGTATATAATATTGTATCATATGTGTTGCTTTGTGTGGTGACCTACTGGTAACACTCACATACTTTCCCCTAGATTACAGCATTGGTTTTGTTGCCAGTAGTTCTAAAATTGGGCATGTAAAGTAATGAGCACATAGATGTTAAGCCTGGAAGACATAAGGGAGTGGTGGGAGTGAAAGATTGACAACTACATACAAAATTATGCAAGGAGAAATAGACTAATGTTGGAATAAGCTTGAGCATAGTTCTTCACATAAACTCATGAATGGTTCCTAGAAGCCATTCCAGAAGAACTATTTAAATATCTTAACTGACCTTCTAATGAACACACTAACTCTAGATGAATATTTAATGCTAAAAATAACCAATGGATGTTGAAAAAACTTGAACAGGTGGTTTGAAAGAATCATCCAAGACTATATCTAAGAACAAGCCATTGAGGATAGATCGTCAGTCAAAACTGTTAAAGATAATTTTTACACCGAACTGCACGACGGTTTCCTTTGTACCATTCCATCCTTTTTGCACAAATTTATGTTAGATAAAGGAATCATAGATATTGTTGAATATTGACCTCTCTTAAGTACACCTTTTCCAAATTGTAATTGGGAAAAAAATCAAGACGAGTGGGAAGAATTGTTAGAAGCTAATTGTGAGAATAAACGTGAAGCATGGGATTACTTCTTGAAGAAATGAAAATAGAAAGCATGGCTATCATTGTTGAATTTAAGTAAGTCGAGCTGGAAATGGGGGGTTATATGATCCGTGAGATTCCATAAGTTGATTCGACCACACTGAAAGCAAGGAGGAAGACAAATGAAAGAGGAGACGAACAAGAATCAAGAGGGAATATTGCACGACAAATGAAGATCCATAAAACCTCCCCCGACATCTAGAAATTGGAATGGGATAGAAAGAAAACGAGGAGAGAAGAGATGTGAAACCTGAGGGATTCCTAAAGTTCAAATTTGAAGTACCCCCTGGAGTGGTAGATCACTAGAGCACATGAGTAGTTTGAGTAAAGCATGGGCTGACCAAAATTGGCAATAGAAGAAAACCCAATGGATCATGGGAGGAGTATAAGTTTTCAATTGATAGAGGCATGAAGAGGCTCCCATAAACAAATCAACATAGTCAAAAGTATGGATATTGATGACTCAGGACTCGCAATACTTCAATATCTTATTAGAAATTCTAGCCCACTTATTAAATACTTCGTCTGCTAGAGGCTTCATATTGATCCTCAAAATTCAAAGGTGTGGTATAGAATTAATGAAGATGGCCATATCCAATATTTATTGTTTATTGAAGTCCCAGAAATAAATTAGACTTAAGCTAAGGACATACTCCTCCATATAAATATCTCATAGACTCAGCCCCCTTGTTGAATTTACACATCGAAGAAGAATCCAAATAAACATATAGCGAGAATGAACCAACGTAGCCCTTTGAAATAAGGTTTGTTGAGTATATAGATAAGGGTTTCCAAACAAATTAAATAATCCCAAAAGAAGAAGAATTTCAATTAGAGAAAAAATTGATTGAAAGTCAACAACAAATTGTCCTGATTGAGTCAAACACTCAGATATCGACTCCTAAGAATGAAGTAGTATTGACTTCTCAGTTGACTCCCATAATAAATTGAAAAACTCAAACTCTTTCCATAATACCAGTTTCTAAACCTCCCAATAAAACCACAATGGATCTAAATCATATACCCATCTATGAAGGAGATGAAGACCCCAAATGACATTGGTTCATTTTTGAAAAATGATGGGACACAACTAAAATTACAAATGAAGATAAGAAAATGGCACAATTCAGTGTTGCATTATGAGCCAAGGCTCTCACTTGGTTCATGAATTATACAAAAAGTCAAACAAGGTCAAAAACAAATATCAAGTGAAACTTATGTTTTTCAAGACTCAATACATCAACCATCTGGTTGGGTAGAAACTTAAAGAAATAAAACAAAGCCCAAGAGAAATAGTACACGGATATTATAAGAGATTTAAAGACTTACTTACTCAGATCCCATATATTATTGATGAAAAAATATCGGTACAATGGTATGCAACAAGATTGTTACAGAAAATTAGAGCTTCGTTAAGGATGTCCAATATTCAAACATTTGAAGACACCTTGAGAAATTCCCAACGCATAGAAACGAATGATGAGGGATCATCGACTTCATTGGCAATGACAAAAGTGACTCGAGGAAAATCTCAAAATCCTACAACAATATTTAAAAAATATGGCCATTAGATAGAATGAACTCTAGTGCACCCTTTGTCTGAACAAAGTGAATACAAAGGACTATTGTAAATTCAATGATGCACTAGACCTCAACGTCCATTGTATTCAAATAAAAATGTTATGTGACATTTTTCAAGTCATGACAAATCATACAACTAGATATTTCCCACATAATTTAAAAAATGTCAGGTCGAAATGGTGCCACATCTATGAATAAAACAACCATTCAACACAAGAATGTCAGCTTAATGGGTGGAATAAGTCAAATATCCACACAAAATTTCATATGCAGGCCACTAAACAAAATATTGACCAACGGGTAGGAAATGGATATCAAGGTCGTGGTCGAGGTGGTTACCAAGGAAGAGTGGTATTTAGAGGAGGACATGGTCAAGGATGTGGTCGAGGTCGATAATACTATTTTAATTGTTGGAAAGATAATCACATAATACTTGACTGTACCATCAAGGACATATCTAACTTGAAATTATGCAACATATGTGGAGTGGGGGATCATTCACTCGAAGATTGTCTAGCAGTACCGAAGAAAGAAATGAATAAAAGGAATGTGAACCTTCTACATATTGTTTCAAAACAAGAGGTTTTGAACTCAAAGAATATCCATGTTGTGACCAATTCAAGTGCAGGTCGAGAAAATTATCGAGAATCAACAGTTCGACAAATGGGATACCAAAATACCTACCCTAACCCATAACAAGAAGAAAAGCAAATGCAGGAAGCGTTGAAATTTTTCAAGAACATCGAATAAGAAAAAGTAAGTGGAAACAAGGGAAGGCAACAAAACACTTCATACACTATCTTATACAATTTCATCTAGTTACTAAAAGAGAATTAGTTGGTCAGTCACCTGATCGACTTACTTAACATTCTAAGGGAATATAAAGAATATCAACGACCGTATAAAAATATTCGATAGTTGTCATAGGAAAAACACATGAATGATAATGATCCTCAATTCAACCTCGAGATAAATGGAAACATGGTTAAGAAAGTCATTGTCAACTTTATATCACAAGTCAACATCCTTCCTCAGGATACATGGAAACATGTTGGAAGACCTCCACTGGCTCCAACAATGAATTACTTAAAACGGGTAGATCAAGATTTATCGAGCCTATTGAAACGCTTAAAAATGTCAAAACACACATAATGGGAATTTAAAAAATGATCGACTTTGAGTTGATCGACTTAGTCGAAGGTATTCATTCTTACCTCACATTATTTGGAATACCACGGGGTTGAAATATGAAAGCATCGATCTCACTTGAAAGAGATAGAATAAAATTTAAAGGAAGTGATAGGAAAATCATTATACCCCGCAAACCAAAAGAAGGCAATCCATGGGTGAAATGTGGGATGAGTACTAGGAGGCTTGATGGCTATATTAGATAATGAATGAGGAGAAATACACTGTCGAACCAAATGAAGAAGGAGAAATATTAGTTGGTTCCCCCATGTCCATGGGGAAAAATTCATACATAGAACTCTATAACTAGCAGATAGAGAACTATGAGTCTCATGCAAAATAATGTTGATCGATAGAGGAAATACCAATTAAAAAATCAAGATCATGCTTCTCAGTCTAAGCAATCCCTATTTTTTTTTAGAAAAATAAAAAACAAACACCAACACTTATCCCGACTAACTTAAAAACAGGCCCACCTTTGTGGTTTAATGTGATAAATTCTCCATCGCTCCACATCAACGAAGTATAAAAAATAGTCAGAGAACATGGAAGATTGCATAGCCTTGTTGAATCCTTCACTGGTCAAGTTTCTTGATGGTGGGAGACTCACACTCCCCACTTACAGACATGGACCACTTCTACAATATATTTTTTCAAGAAATTTGAGAGAATTTTTTTATCAACAAAGGTCAACATCTCGACTTTCAAACCTGGGTTTGACCCAGTTTCTCATATCCAACAATGTGAAAATGAATAGAGAAGAGTTGGATATAGATATGCAAGAGTTTGGAAACATATGTTCCCAAACATTGTGGATGATATACCACATAAATGGTATAAAATTGAGGAGGCACGTTGTCATACATTTAACTGGACTGGAATAAAGGAAAACTTCATAAGAGATTTTTAGTTTATTCTTGAAGAGTCATAGTTATCAAAGTTAATATTAGAGATAAATAATTTTTTGGAAAAAAAAACCCTGACCAAGTGGAGAAAAGAGGCAAGGAAAAAGTCGACATAGGGTCGACGTCAACTTGCAATTTTATGTCGACTTAGGACCAAAATAATATAAGTTCTTTTCGGGTGGACATGGGAGACATAAGTTTTATGGTTCAAAGCTTCATATGGAACTAAATCCACCTAGGAGTAAATAAATACATTAAGATGATGTTTTCCATTTCCAAGGAAGACAAGGAGGATTCATAAAAACATGATTTCCCACCAAGATACAATGAAGTTATCGAAGGTGAACAACATTTGGATGAATATAAATCTCCATAATGGATGGATGTAGATTTAAAAAACAAATAATTTGACATTTCTACCAATTGTCGATCAAAAAAGGCAAATATATGCAACTACTAGTCAAACAAACAAACAACAGAAAAAGTTGACCTGCTCCGTGAATATCAAGATGTTTTTTCTCAAGACTATAAGGTTTTCAAGGGACTTGTATAATAGATGGGGGAGATTAAAATCAACCTTATCACAAGGTATAAACCTATTAATAAATGACGATACAAATTAGCCAATAAATACAAACCCATCATGCAGAAATAAATTGAGGGAATGTTAGCCACTGGCATCAATTACCCCATAGACATATCTGAATGGGAAAGTCCAATGGCTTTGCAACCTAAAAACCACGACCCAAAAAATATGAGAATATGTGTTGAATTTCGAGGCATAAATAAGTTGATTGTAACCAATCCATTCCCAATATCGTTCATTGACGAAATCATCAATGAAGTCGTAGGACACAAATGTTATTCTTTTACAATGACTTCTCTAGGTACAATCAATTCTTGATTGTCAAAGAAGATCAAGAAAAAATGACTTTTTCATCTGAATTCATCTCATTTGTATACAGGGTGATGCCCTTCAGGCTGAAGAATGCATCCATGGTCTTTTCAAAGATAGTGGTCAAATCCTTTCAAGAATATATCTATAAAATGATGGTTGTCTATTTCGACGATTGAACAATATACAACTTGTTAAAAGACCACATCCAATGGCTAAGGATGATGCTAGAAAAATGCCAACATATTCATTTGTCTCTAAATATCAAGAAATGCATCTTTTCCACCCAAATTGGTATTTTTCTTGGACATATTGTATGCAAATGCAATATCAAAGTCGACATGGCTAAGATAAAGGTAATCCTTGACTTGAAACCTCCAGTAAACCAAAATAAAATTAAAATATTCCTTGGGTACACAGGATACTATAGAAAATTCATCCATCATCACTTTGACATCACATTCCCAATCGATGAGCTATTGTAAAAAGAAGTCAAATTTATATGGAGTTTGGAGTGCAACGATTCCTTTGAACTACTAAAGAGAAAATTGGTAGAAGCACTGATACTACGATTTCTTGATTGGACAAGAAAATTTCATGTCCATCTCAATGCATCAAATGTCATCGTTGGATCAGTCCTAACACAACCATATGATGACATGCTCAACCATCCTAATGTATATTCCAATTGGAATCTCAACAAAGCAGAATGCAATTATTTGATGACAGAAAGAGAAGCACTAGCCATGATCTTCACTCTACATAAATATAGACATTATTTATTAGAAAATCCATTCACATTCTTTACATACCACCAAGCTCTCAAGTACTTAGTAAAAAAACATGTTCATCAAGGAAAAATATGTCGATGTTTATTATTATTTCAAGAATTTAACTTTTACATAGTAGTCTGACCGGAAAAAAAATAATGTTAGCCTGTGTTGGCCCTTGACCAAGTTTTGAGGAACACTTGGTCATATTTGACTGTCTTTGGGAATTCGACAACCTATAAAATATGGAGCGCTAGACAAAGCAAAGATCATGGGATCTCGGCCCACTTTCAGGCCCCTTTTTGGGTTTTGGGACAACGTAATGGGAAAGGGATGTCGGCCCGTGGGTTCACCCATGCTTAGGCCCACTTTTGTATGTATAAATAGATGTCTAGGTAAAGTAAGTAAGGGATGGTAGCCTATTTATGTGTCGTAAGCTAAGTTCTAGTAGTGCTCTGTGCATGACTATAGAAGGGTCACAGAGCTAAGTGGAAGTTATTGTAGAGATTATAGAAGGCTTTGTGCTACGACGCAAGGAAGAAGGATCTAGCAAGTTGCACGGATCTTTTGTCATGTGCGCATAAGGGTTTTTGATGACTATGTGTTGTAACCGATTGAAGACATTAATAAAGAAGAAGAGTTGGTGGACATAGCCCCAGGGTGGGGTTGAACCACATACATGCTTTGTTTCTCTGCTTTGTGTGATGCATCGATGTGTTTCTATGTGATGCATGTTAGATAGATCTGATGTTGCTTTGTGCCTAATCATGTGAATGAATGCTAGATATTACCTATATGGATGTGCTTAGTTCTTGAATCTTCTAGATCCAATATGTTCTTGTTATGTTAAGTGTTATTAGATGATGGATCTGGTTGCATACTGCGATACTCTATAATTAGGGTACATTTGCATTGTTACTAAGAACTGAATATTGATGAAGGTTAATTGATAAGCGCTCTGTTAAGCATTAGAATCATAGATTTGTGTCCTATCTAAGGTTGTAGACATCTGAGTCCTGCAACCACCCCCTCTACCTCGGGTGAGACTTCATCTGCTTCGAAGGTGTTGCCGAAAGGGCTGGTAGTTAGGGTTTTTTGGGTGCGTTGTTGTAGTGTTGAACCCTGGGTCTTCCCCTGTGCCAACAAATGGTTCCGTTGTCAGGACCTGAAACTGTGATTGCTGGGAACTGAGAAAGAAGAATCTTGGTGCAAAGATTCATCCTGAAACTTGGAAGCTCTTTGCGTGGACCTGTGCCCTAGCACACAGTAATCCACTTGATATGATAAGCTATGTGCTAAAGAAGGAAGGACATATCTGAAGAAAAGAAGTCAGATCTGAATGCTTTGTTCTCTAAGAAAGGTTAAAGTGGAAGTTTCTGAAGAAAAGAGGTTAGATCTACAAAAAGAGGTAAGATCTGTAAACTCTGTGCTCTGATAGAGGTAAGAACAGCTAAAAGTTTTTATATATGGAATCTTTATGCTCTGTAAAAGTAAGATAAGTGAAAAAAAAATTGTTTCTAAATTATGGATCTAACTATGCTTGATAGAGTCTATCCTAGCTTGAAAACTAGAGAATTGTTAGATGAAAGAAGGTTTGATATGGATAGATCTGGTAAGAATAATGATAAATATGTTATACCTATGTATAGAAAGAATTTTTGGACTAACCAATGGATGCAGGATCCTAGAAAGAATTTTTTGCAGGCTAGATACCATGATTCTAGTGCGCATTACATAAGAGGTTGGGGATCATTCACAAGAAAGAGAGGATTAACCCTATGTTACAGTTGCAGAAAACCAGGCCAGCTAGCTAAGGAATGCCCGAGTGGAAAATCTAGTTGTCTCTGTTGCAAAGCTTTGGATCATGAAGTGTTGGATTGCCCTAGAATGATTGTTAAGCTTGAAAGAATGAATCTGAATGAAGAAAACCCTAAGACATCTCTAGAAATAACTGAATCTCAGAAAGAATCAGAGAAATCATTGATACAGATGAAAGAAACCCTGAAAGAACATAAAGATGTCCGATTACCAGAGATATTCAAAGAAAGAAAAGGAACAAGTTGAAGAAAGACTAGGGGACTTCGACATTTAATGTATTCTTGACGAAGAAACACAAGTGAACATCATGTCAGAAAGAACTTGGGAAGTGGGAAGTTATAGGGAAGCCTACCATGATTCCTTCACTAGGAGGAATATGACTATTCAGAGGAAAATGATAATGTTATGTGGAAAACTCGCTCAGATACCTATAACAGTCAATGGAACTTCGACTGAAGAAGATTTTGAGATTATTAAGTTTATTGAGGACAGTGCCCCATTTACTATGTTACTTGGAAAACCTTGGATTAAGAGAAATAAAGCCACAAAGGAAGAAGAATAAAAAGTTTTAGAACAACAGAGACAAGAGTTAACAGATTTCATGACCAAAAGGATTGCACAGTTGATTGAAGAATAGGAGAACAAATCGAAGCCACTTATCGTTAGAGGCCCAGATGTCGAGGATGAAAGAATGACAAAAGGCTTACAAAATCCTAACGCACATGTTCTAGAAAAATAAGAATTATTACCCCTGGGTCTTAGGAGAGAATCTCAGCAGCGCGAAGTACCTATGTTCAAGGAAAATAAGAATCAAAATGGAAAGAGAATCCTCAAGACAAAGATCACTGGAAAAAAGGATAGGAAACTAAGTAAAAAGAGAGATAAGATAGACAAACTACATAATATTTCATAGGGGACCTTGCAGAATGGGAAACTCGCAATAATTGAACTTCGTCGAGGCGAAGAAATATAGTCGTTGGAAGATGATATAACCATTCAACTGTCACTCTGAACTAGTCGAAAATCATTGATGATTTTCCACTAGACCATCAGACCACACCATAAACGGACAGAACATGAGTTAATGACGTCTCATACCCATTGCAAGCAGATTGTTGTTAACTTTCTTACTTAGTCCGCCACACCACGCCTCGAGAATACCTTTTGCTAACTAAGAACTTGAGCCCACAACCTGAGATTATTTTGCACTGTGATCATCGGCTTGTTCCCGTACCCTCCACTGTAGTTTCTAAATCTAGTTCACATTCGATCTAATCGACCCTAAGCTTGTATGTCAGATGAGCTCAACGTAGTAGAGAAATAAGTTGAAGACGTTCTGATTGACTTAATGGCTGAGAGAGTCATGTCAGAAAGAAGGATGTCTGAAGGTGTGCAATCATCATCAACAAGAGGAATCCAAGCTTCTCCCTCAACTGCTCGCAGAGTAGGACCTTCCCGAACCACGACAGAGACAAGAACAAAGCACAAAGACAACATTGCGAACGCCAAGCTTATTCCACGCATTCTGCCAACTTACATGCCACCTCTGAGTGGTGGGATTAACCACGATAGTGTACCTAGAGACTTCAAGTATACTTTTATCACCACGTACCTTCCGAAAGGAGTGCATGCAGTTCGAGCCGATCAAGACAAGCTCAAAACGTTGAAGTTTAGTGACTTCAACCTTGGTGACAGGAAAGTATACAGTATGCTTGACCCTCACAAGTATCTAACGAATATGAAGGGAAAGAACTCAAAGATCGTCCCACAGTATTGGACCCAGAACCTCGCACAATCTACATTGTTGAATGTTATGAAGATTACTCACTTTGGCAGACACCAGGAGATGAATGCATGCATAAAGTTTATTCTATCTTGCTATCATGGAGGATACCTATGGCTAAATTTATGCATCACTGTGGATCCAACCTTGATCAATCGGATCATAGAGCTTAGCATGCAAGGCCCTGACCCACAAGAGTTCTACCCTGGCAAGACCTCTGACCAAGCATTAGCACAAAAAATTAAGGAAACTTATGGCGATGTTGAGAAGGGCACGTGAGGCTACAAGGTAGCCTCTATCTAGAGTGGTGCAGTGCACCTTGCCTATCAGCTAATTGTGGGAAAGTTATTTCGTAAGAATATACCAACTCAAGTGATTGGATTCATGGTCGACCTCGCAGGGAAGTGCGTAAAAGGATTACAGATGAATTGGGTGTAGTACCTTGTCAACCAACTAGAGATTAATTGCAGAGAAGCGCAATACCAAGGGTATGACTTCCATTCTAGTTGGATTCTTATATTGATTGCTTTCATTACCTGGGAGCTACCAGAAGGTGCCTCTTTCCCGGATATAGAACCTTTCGAACCATTGGCCATGAAGTTGTGTACGTTGTGGTATTCCAACAACATGAGAAAACAGTGCAGTGCAATGTTGTATTCCACGCCTACTACAAACAGTTAAAGATTGCAATCCAGTCTACACCGTGCATCACCCCGAACACACTTTATAGGTTTATACCCTTGATAAATTTCAACGTGGACCGCCACTTCACCTACATTACAACGCGCACTAATGAGCATAAACAACAACTCCAGTCATATTACAAATTGACACAAGATGACTTGGAGGAGATTACCAAGGAATGGTCGGCATACCTCCTTGTTCCAGTGGACACCACAAATATGTCTGATGTGGATAGCCCTGACACTATGCCAGGCACACCGGGACCAAGTAAAACAAAGAAAAATGATGAAGTGCATGATGTCCATAGCACATCGATGGAGACATCCTCGACCTCACCTAAATAGGGAGATGATGGTGGAGAACTAGGTGGCATGGAAGTCAATCAAAACAAAGGTGAAGTTACTCCACCTAGAGATGAAGAGGATCCAACCAAGAAAATGAAGGTTACCCCACCAAAGCCTTCATCCCGAAATAAATCCAGAGCCACCAGGGCTACATTTAAGACTACCCTCACTCAGACGGTTTTGACTTCTTAGTATTTGCATTGAATGATGCTTCATTGGAGATCGCGGAAAAGAAAGAAGTGAAGAAGGAGGAGGTATTCAACTAAATCAAGGGAGAACTTCGAGAAGTGAAGCAGACACTACAATCGACACTACAATCTAGCTACGCAATTTCTATTGCACCCTTGACAAGTGGAACAGAAGAACCATGAGATGAGTCAGCCCAACTGCACCAGATTGCCAATAAAGTTGAAGCTCGCCTTCGACAAGCTCAGTAAGAGATAGTACAATCTACCCAAGCTTTGGCATAGGAACAGAAAGATATGCTAGAACATGGCAGTAATGCAGAACAGGAAAAACTAGCTCTTCAAGTAAAGTGGGAGAAAGAGAAAGAAACGCTACAATAAGACAGGGAACAGTTTCTCGTAGAGCAACTCAAAGTACAGGAACGGGTTCACAGAGCACTTCTCTCTGTGACACTCCTCGAAGTCCAGATAGAAGAATGAGTTCCACAGCAGTTGACACAATTGGAAGGAGTGATCCAACAACTTTAGCAGCGCATCACAGACCTGGAACTTCGCACTGTGCCTGAGACACCTCAAGAAATAAGAGACCTAAGAGAGGCCACTGCCCAAAGCACAGTTGACCGACTAAAATATTTTGCCTTGGAATACAAGCAGCTAAGCTCCAGAAGCGCCCAGACGTATGAAAGCCTCATGGAAAGTCCAGAATTACAGGCATTAGAGTCGCAACTCCAACACACACAGTAGCAGGAAGACATGTTACAAGCGCAGCTAAAGGCCTTATCACCAGTTGAGATAATGAAGAGGTTTCTAGAGAAATGCATGACCCAGCAACAAGTATGCACACTCCATTGTAAAGTAATGGAAGTCTCTCAATGACTTCAACCAGTGCAAGAAAAGGAATGTCAACTATTCACTGAACTTGAAAGCCAAGGAGTAGAAATTGAATACCTTATGAGTACAACAGAACGGTGCCTTGAAGGAGTTCACTGAGCAAGAAGTAGTAGCACTACAGCAGATTGAAGTAGCTCGAGGCAAGATCAAGGCATTCGAAGCGGAATTGCTTAGACTAGAGTGACTCGGGACGAGTCACAGGTGAGTGTTGGGGGCATGTTGGCCCTTGACCAATTTTTGAGGAAGACTTGGTCATATTTGACCATTTTTGGGACTTTGATAGCCTGTTGAAGATGGAGCACCAGACAAAGCAGAGATCATGGGATCTCGGCCCACTTTTGGGCCCCTTTTTGGGTTTTGGGACAATGTAATGGGAAATGGATGTTGGCTCGTGGGTTCACCCACGCTTAGGCCCACTTTTGTATATATAAATAGATGTCTAGGAAAAGTAAGTAAGGGATGGTAGCCTATATATGTGTTGTAAGCTAAGTGCTAGTAGTGCTCTGTGCATGACTGTAGAAGGGTCTCAGAGCTAAGTGCAAGTTATTGTAGAGATTATAGAAGGCTTTGTGCTACGATGCAGGGAAGAAGGATCTAGCGAGTTGCACAGATCTTTTGTCCTATGCACATAAGGGTTTTTTATGACTATGCTATAACCGATTCAAGACATTAATAAATAAGAAGACTTGGTGGGCGTAGCCCCAGGGTGGGGGTGAACCACGTACATGTTGTATTGCTCTGCTTTGTGTGATGCATCGATGTGTTTCTATGTGATGCATGTTAGATAGATCTTATGTTGCTTTGTGCCTAATCATGTGAATGAATGATATATCTGGCCTATATGGATGTGCTTAGTGCTTGAATCTACTAGATCCAATATGTTCATGTTATGTTAAGTGTTATTAGATGATGGATCTAGTTGCATACTGCAATACTCTGTAATTAGGGTACATTTGCGTTGTTACTAATAACTGAATATTGATGAAGGTTAATTGCTAAGCACTCTATTAAGCGTTAGAATCACGAATCCATGTCCCAGCTAAGAATGAAAACATCTGAGTCCTACAACCACCCTTGCCTCTACCTCGGGTGAGACTTCATCCACTTCGCAGGTGTTGCCAAAAGGGCTGGTAGTTAGGGTTTTTTTGGTGCGTTGTTGTAGCGTTGAACCCTAGGTCTGCCCCTGTGACAATAGCTTGAATCATTTATCCTGACTTGAAATAGAAGAAGAACCAACATTTATTTTGATTTGAGGCCACCCCCAAATAATTATAATAAATAGTGAAATTTTTGGAGAGGAAGGCTCCAAATGATCTTCTTGCAAAAAAAAAGAAGGTTATAGCATTATAATTGACACCATTCACCCTCATGAATGGGTATTTATACAAACTAGGAATCAATTATATACTAAGAATATGTGCACTAGAACAAGAGAGAGAAGATATAATAAAGGAATCTCATGCTAGCCATGTAGGGGGCCATGCCCAAGCCTACATGACAACACGGAAGATACTTCAGGCAGGCCTTTGGTGACCAACCTTACATAAATATTTTTGAGTAAAAGTGAAAGAATGTGACAAATGTCAGAAGATGGGTTGACCTCTATGGGAAAATGATATGCCCCTACACTTAGTAAACCCTAGTTTACCATTTGAAATTTGGGCTATTGACTTCATGCCCATTTCTAAATATCTCTCTAAATGGATAGACGTGAATTACATTATCACTATAGTCGAATATTTGACAAAATGGGTTGAAGCATAATCATTCAAGTCATGCACAAAGGAAACAACAACAAAATTTATATATGAAGATATATAAACAATATTTGGTTGGCACCTAACTATAATTAGTGGTCAGTGAATCCATTTTGTCAATAGGACAATCCAAATCCTGCTAAAAAAATTCATGATCAACCACGGAAAAACAACGACCTATGACCCCTAGGATAATGGTGCAGTCGAATCCTTCAACAAAACTCTTCATGAGGGTCTAACAAATATCTATGAGATCAATAGGAATGATTGGGATGATAAGGTCCCTACCGTATTGTGGGCATATAGGACTTCTTATAAAAGTTTGACTAGTCAAACCCCCTTTAAACTTGTATATGGTCAAGAAGTCGTAATTCCCTTACACTTTTGGGAAAACACAGAAAGGGTGGAATATATACTAAGATATGACCTTACCTTAAATACAAAAGAATGTATCTATTAGCTTAATAATCTGGAAGAAGAAAGACTTATGGCCCTCCATAATCAAGAAGTACAAAAACAACAACTAAAAGCTTGGCATGATTGACACTTGAGGGAAAAAAAATTAAGAGATTTGGTACCAATATATGTCATGTAAATGTGTTGAACCTGCACATAATAGATCTAGCTAGAAAATACTACACACATTTGCAGAGAGAAATTGAGAAAGAAGAAGCAAGATAGAAAGAATAGAATAATTCTCATTAATCGTATTCCACACTCAATTAGTGAATAATTTACAATATATATAGGATAAATGAGTAACTAATGAGCCATAGTGGTGGTCTATATTGATCTGGACACACACCAACAGTTATGAGAGTAATCTGCCACCTAGTCTAGTCTCTCAGGCAGTAACGGGAGTGAACTGCCACCTAGTCTAGTCTCTCAGGCAGTTACGGGAGTGAACTGCCACCTAGTCTAGTCTCTCAGGCAGTTACGGGAGTGAACTGCCACCTAGCTAAGTTAACTAGTCAACTAGTCTTTAGTTAACTGACTGAACAAAGAGTAGTGAGTTGGTGATGATCCCAATGTTGCATGGTGACAAAA
>ML787481.1:251900-271865 GCA_009831015.1 Picea engelmannii | reverse complement strand
TATGACAATCAGATAAAAGGGAAACCTCGAAAACTTGAAACTTCTTGGCCAAGCCCATATGTTATCGAAGATATTTGACTAACCAGAGAATTCTAGCTAAGAACCTTGCAAGGGAACCCATTTCAAAAAGTGGTCAATGGAGCCCACTTAAAAAAATACAACACATAACAATCTCGATACTTGTTGGTAAAAA
The DNA here is from genome assembly GCA_009831015.1 of Picea engelmannii. Lineage (NCBI taxonomy): Eukaryota > Viridiplantae > Streptophyta > Pinopsida > Pinales > Pinaceae > Picea > Picea engelmannii. The sequence continues at coordinate 271,672 of ML787481.1, read as the reverse complement.
CCTCTTCGGGGGTGCCAACAAGTTTTTTGTAGGTCTAAAACCACTTGTGGTGTTATGATCCAACACCTTAAATAAGCAATCAACGAATTACAATCCACTTTGAGGGGGAACCTCATTTTAAAATATATCCAATTCATAATGCAATATGAGATTAAAATAAGATAATCCTAAGACTAGATCTCCTTGGTATATATATAGGGGACAAAGGGTACAATTATATTGAAAGAGTGAAATGAAGGGGTTCATATCCTACATACAAATATAACACAATAAATGTAATAATTCAATAAGGGGATTAATAAGGGATTTAATACATAACATGGGATTTTATATGGGGCTTTGTCTAGGGATTAACATGCCCCTCCCCTTCAAACAAGTGTTGTTGTTGTGAGAAATATTACCCTGCGGACAGGTTAAGCTCCCCTTTGAACCAATACCCTTATCTTTGGTCCAAAGATAGAAGAGAACAAGTGTTTACTACTTTCCCTATAGATCTAACTCAATCAAGCAAGCAAGTGAGAATAAGAATATAGCATACCTTACTGTGATGTTCGTCCTCATTGCTCCAATCTCGGTGCTTGATCTCCAAGGTCCTCAATGCAAATGGAATCCTACAAATACCATTAAAAGTACTCTTCCTCCTACTATAAATGATTAGACAAATCATATCTATCTATGAAGATTCAAACTAAAATAGACAATCAAATGTAGAACACATGAACTTGAAGTGAATAGGCCAAGTTGATATTAATTTGGAAAGACAAAAGAGGCACTTAAAAATCATGATTGATGATGCAACACTTCTCCAAGCTCTCCTCATCCATCCCTTTCATGAATCTTTACATCAAAATGTTGATGCTTCTCCCAAGATCAAAGGTTTGATACCTTAATTCTTCCCCCCTTCACCTTGGCAATACCGTCAATATATAGGCTTGAGAGGCACAACCACCATGATAAAATGAAGGATATGGTTGAGGATATGGATCCTTAAGGTTGGGATCTAATCTTAATATGAAGCCATATCATAGGGGTCGAACACAACCAACCTCATCCCAAGAGATTTGGCCCTTAGGAAAATGTGGGAGATCCCTTGATTCCCTCTAACAAGACTCGCGCTCCCCCAAAGTTGAACATAGAGAATCATCCTAGAAAGTGGCACTCACCTAACATGGAAAGGGGGTGCCACCCCATGAAGTGGCACTCCCCTAGCATGGCTAGAGGGGTGCCACCCTTCATAATTGCTTAAAATTGGTCAATTTTTCCTAGGAAAAGGTATGCTTTTACTATCAAATGATGGGGATTCTTCTTCCAACATGACTTAGGGATTGTGACAACTACTTTCATGGTGTCAATGGGTTGTGACACTCAACAAATCAAATGCGACACTAGGTAAGGTGCATACGACACTTGCAACAGTGCATGTGACACTTAACAAGGTGAATATTTCACTTTCTGATACTTGTTACACTCAAGTGTGACATTTTGGTGTGTAATATATGCCTCGTAAAGTGTGAGGTTAGAAGAGAAACAAATGGCCGAAACACTTTATAAATTTTTCAATGCAAGGGTGTTGGAGTAGAACCTGGCATAAGCTACAAACAATCATCAATCAATATACAAATATGTTCCATTTCCAAGGCAAGCATACCTATGCTCAGAATACGAGATGACTCAAAGCATGGTCGCCGACCAATACATTGTGGATCCATGAAAATACTAACTAAGGATATGGCCACCATAGATACAATTTGGATCCATACCTCCATGACGTGAACTGATCGCATCCACTAAGAATACAAAGTGGAGCTATGAGATGACAAAACATAGCCAAGGATAAATAAAATGTGGATCTATGTGACAATATATGTATCAATAAGATTGTTAGCATGGTGATTGTATTGAAATATTTTACATGCTCAAATGATCTCCATTGCAGCCCGGGAAAATCACATACAGAGTGAGCGCCCAACCCAAGGTCTTTATCTGATCCCGATGTGATATGAATCTGTCCATGTGAATAGATGATTTGATGTCGAACATCGTAGAAACTACTTGATTACTGGTCATTGAGGTAAATCATTAACAAGCGTGAGGGAAATCACCAATGATGCCAATGACTCCCAAGGTACCTATAGTACATTCCAACGAATGTGAATAAATGAGTTCAGGTTGAACATTCATGGAATCTTTTGATCAGAGGTCAATGATGTAAACCTACTGTTGAAAGTGAGGAGGCATGTCATTGAGGCATGTAGGTCCCAAGGTACTAACTTGTTTCTAAGTCTCATTCTTGTATGATGTATTGAAGTTGACAGGAAAATAATCTTCGAAGGATTTCCATGATGTATCACCCATCATCGACATGAAATAAACATAGGAAAGTGATGTAATATGCTGAATCAAATGAGTGTGGGCTGACATAGGAAATGGAAATGGATAATACTATACATGGATGGTTTGAAGTGAAACTTCCCTTGAACAAGATGAGGCACGACAACTAACTTGGTAGCATTGAATCGACAAGTACCAACAACATAATGTGTCAACAATAAGAGCACTCTTCGACTGGAATGAAAAATTATAAAGACACATGGAATTGGTATGACTTAGAGACAAGAAGATTACCCAATTGTAAGATGAGACACAAACATGTGTCATGTTCAAGGGCGACAATAGCCACCATAAAGGATTCCAAAAAACATGACCCTCTTCCTTTCATTTTCCCCCCATCATTATTGATGAGTACCTCTTTCTTTTTTAATGAGCTTGAGGAGGGTAACATATGTTTGGTATAGTTCATCCTTCGGATGAGTCCCTTGCCATATGTTTAACAAACCTGGGGAAGGAGGGGTTCGGTCCTAGAGATTGAATTCACATAGGCCCTTCAATGCATAGTTTTATGAGTCCAAAGAAGTTAAAATCGATGGTTTTTCATGTTTAGAGAGTCTGAGAAGAGCTTAAATACGACCCCATGGATGATTTTTTTATAAATTTAGTCTCCCAAGCCCAAAAAAAGTGTAAAACAATACAGGGGAGAACTCTTCTAATCATGCTTGATTAGAGTGTTCCTTTTTCATAATTAGTCTCACGAGGCAGAAAAAGAGATAAAATACCACCCAAAAGACGCCCTTTCAAACCTTTTAACGAGTATGAAAGGAAGCGATCTCACTCGACAATCTTTTCATGTTTAGGGAGTCTAAAAAGAGCTTAAAGGAGACTCCAAAGAGTTACTTTTTTGTATAGATTTTACGAGTCTGAAAAAGAGATAAAAGTATACTTGGTAACCTATTCTCATGTATTAACAAGCATGACAAAGAAAAAATAATGATATCGGTAACCTATTCTCATATTTTTACAAGCACAAGAAAGAACAACGACTAAGCTCATTCCAGAAAAGACTATTGTGTTATGATGGGAATGACCCCCAAGCGAGGATCACTCCTAGCAGTGTGTCTCTCTAGAGGTTTTTTTCCCCATCTTGCATGATAGAAGCTAGTGGCTTCAATCCAAAATGATTTATAGAGGCTTGAGACCTTCCCCCAGAACGTGATTTCATCCAGTGACTCTTTTTCTTTCCTCGTTTAGGTGTCTAGTTACTAATAGGAACATTTTCACTAGGTGTAGAAAAAGAAGGTTCAAGTGTTTGATACAGAGAGAGACTTGATTCTAATGGAGGGGGGTCTATTTCATTTTTTAACAAGCTTGGTGTTGAGCCTCTAAATTGACATCCCCACTACCCTATCATACTCCTCATTTATACCTTTTTGGCCTACCTAAGCTTGGATAAATGACGAAGAACACTACCATTAGCCATTGATGAGGTCATAAGGTAAAGTATAATTGAATTCATGCATTTTGTGGTTTATTGAGATAGGCAACTAAATCTTTCATGTACTAATATTTTAAATTTCCACGTGTAACCTTTGACCTCTACATGAGTCCAACATTTTTGTGCCATCTCAACCATCCGGTACTTATGCGCCAAATTGTCACTATCTGAATCTGATACCCATCGCACCTTCCATTCAAATCCGGTACCGAACTATTCACTATCGCGATCCAGTACCAACAGCCGCAGAATGTTCTAGTCCAGTACCAACCACTTGCGTACTATTTGGATCCGGTACCATTTACCGAATCTCACCTGTCACGATCCAGTACCAATACAGGAAGCAAAACATACCAAGTTTATCTCCAGATCATGACCAAGATAATTGTTGGATGTTTGTTGAATCATCAAAGCTATAGCAAGGCTATGTTAAGCTAGTTTGTTTTTGCTTCATCCTCATACACTTCATGTCATCAGGATGAAGCTTAAAATATGTAACCAAATATGTAAATTTGGCAATTGACTGATCTGCTAAATATTTCACCTCCTTGTGTTTCACGACTAAGACTGTTTAAATAGTCATGGCAAGGATGGTGGAGGTAGTAGAGAATTAGCATAAAACAACATATGAATTAGCATTAAATATTGTAGACCATATTCTGAGTTGAATTTTAATAGAAGAATTTCATTTATCTCCATGTCTTGATCGTTTACGAATGAATGTGAGTTGAGTTGTTAGCATAGTTTGATTCTATGTTTTGAAGTTGGAGTAAGAGTAATGTGTGGATTGAAAGCAAGTTTACTGTAGACTCTAGTGGCTGGCCTGTTGAAGCAGCAAGGGCCCACCACCCAACAAAGGTCAGCATCCTTATAGATTAGTGTTAGCAGTGGATTTCAATAGTATAGATGCTAGACTAGCTAAAGCTTTGATCCTTTCAGATGATAGCAGTATAGTTCAATTTAGAGTTTCGATTATATGATTGTTTAGAAATCTTTACTTACTCTGTTTTGCATATGCTCTCTCTGTTTTATGGATTTGATTTTATTTCATGGATATGAATGTTGGCAGTAGTATTCATACATATTTGAAGGAGAACTAGTGAAGTTCACAACAACACATTGTGAACCACAACATACTCAGTATATTGACTATTGAACTACCCATGCTATGTCTTGATGATTGATGTGTGATTTACCTTTCAAAAGTGTGATTGCATAGTTAACTTTATGGGTCAGATAGAAGAGTTGATCTATCAAAAGAACTCCATCTCATACTTGCATGTGCCATAATGGAGTAGATAGCCTCTCTGTGAAAGACAACCAAAGTGTGTTTCGGTTTGCTAGCTTGCTTTGTTTCTAGCATGCATAATCTAAAATAGTTTTGTGCTCATGACATTAGAATTATCTTTCTTACTGGTGTCTTGTAACTTTATTGATTACGAATCCTAAATTGATAATTAATGAGTGCATTATACTAATCATATAAGTAGCACAACATTTTGGCGTCGTTGTCGAGGAGTTGCAAATGGTAGGAAGTGATTTTTAGCTTAGATTGTTTGCATAGTTTTTAAATGATTTTAAAGGTTGCTTGAGGGAGGAGGATAAAATGTTTAATACATGAGCGAAGAGCCACGTGGCCACTAGAGTGGGGTTCTCCAAAGCCAATTCACCTTCTTTCTTTCTAGATAGAATTAGGACTTTCAATTCAATTAAGAATCAAATTTTCATTTTATGCATAGATATAGAGATAATAAAGGTATATTTGTAAGCTCTAAATATTCAAAAACAACCCCTCCCCACTAATCCAACTAACACCGGTGCAGGAAAAATTCCAACAGGAGAAATTTCAAGGGGAGCCAGTGAGGCTCCAGAAGAAGAACCTAAAATGGAAGAATCAGTATTGGGGCAGACAGAATGTGAGTCTACTGAAGGAGACACACAAAACCCAGTTTCTGAACCATCCATCGGTGGAAGAGGAACACCTAGCGAAATGGAAGAAGAAGAAGGAAATGCAGCCACTGAAACTGAGACCTTTGGGTTTCCAATATTGGATATTTTCAAAAACATTAGCATGAAAAACATCCCACTATCATCATTACCCACTTTCATAGGTATTTCAAATGAAGATCTAGAATTATTTTTATTCGAGTTTGAAATATTATGTAGAAGCTATAACTATTTAGACGATGCCCAGAAACTTAAGCTCTTCCCTGCCACAATGAAAGATTCGTCCTTAAGATGGTTCATGAGCTTAGGAGAAAATACAATTCTATCTTGGGATCAGATGAAACATACATTCTTAGGGAAATACAAAGACTATTGTAAGGATAATGCTAAAAATGACATTTTTAAAATGCGAAGATGAAAGCCCTGAAGACTACTTAAAAAGGTTCTTATACAACTACCAGAAATCAAAATTATTCACCATAGACCCAGCTGTAGTAAGAACTGTATTTTTGAAAGGCATTAGAGATGACTGCATAGAAGTTTTAAACTTGTTAAGTTCAGTAGATGTGCACCAAAATCCTTTTTCAGAGATTACATATTACTGTAGAAGATACTCAAGAGGACTAGCTAAACAGGCAAAGCACTAAGAGATTCTTTTAGCAGAAATACAAGACAAAGCTTAGGGACTGTCACCAGAATTGTGTTAGGAACTTACTGGAGAACTTTAAAATAGACATCTTGAGCACAATCGACAACTAGTTAGATACCCTAAAACTGAAAAAGAAACAGGAAGAAGAGGTTGTTTTAGCAATTTTTTGTCCTAGATATCGAAAGAAGCATGGTGAGAAAGAATGCCCATTAAATGTCATAGAAATATGTGGCATGTGTACTCTAGAGCACCCCACATCTGAGTCTCCAACTTTGCTTGAGCTGCAAGCCATGTATAGGGGAGGAGGAATCTCACAAGAACAATCATACCCTTCCAGAAGACCTTGGAGAGCAGAAAACCCCAATGCATATTATGATCTTAATGCACAGTATCAACAACAACAATGGGGTCCTTCCCCAATGTCCTATATACAATGGACACCTCAAAAATCTCAAACTGAACCTTGGAAACAAGGTTGGATGGGACCTGTGTATGGGAATCCCTCTTACCCTACATATCCATAGTATCCTGTAAACATTTCCCAATTACTACCTGGATTTAACCCACCACACATACAAGCTTTACTTCCACCTCCTATACAAGAACAATTTACAGTCCCCTTGAACCCTAACCAGTAGCAACAAGTACCTATAAATTCCAATCAACAACCACAAAACCAAGCTACCCACAACCCTCCTAGACCAATAGAAATCCCTGCCCAGCCAATCCCTAACCCCAATAATCGACCCACCCACCCTGTGCAGAATGAGAAGTTCAAACCTTTCCCACCTATGAAATTCAACTACGATCAAGGAAGGCTATAAATCAATCAAATCCTGGAGTAGTAATTCAGGAAGAAAATGATAAACATTCTGAGGAAGAAAACACTCAAACCACCCCTGTAGAAGAAGAGACTTCCCCTCCTATTCCAATCACTTATTAGTCTGTAGGAGTACCTCAACAAGTTAATCTTCCACCCTACCCCAAAATACTATTAGGGAAGAAACCTGACCCACCCTTGCACAAAGATATAGAGGATGAATTACGAAATGTATGTATAAAAATACCTCTGTTGCAAGCCATCAAAGATATCCCCATATATGCCAAAATCATAAGGGATATTTGTATTAAGAAACTAGGAAGGAAGAAGAAGGAACCTCCCCTTGTTTAGGTAGTAGGACAATTATCTGAATTTATTTCTAAAATGCCATATAAATATAATGACCCTGGGAATCCAGTAGTCACTATTGAAATTAATGGTATTTCCTTACGAAACACACTCATTGATTTGGGTGCAGCAATTAATGTAATGTATTTTGACACTATGCAAAAACTCAAAATCAACCAGTTGAGACCAACCCAAACCATGATATAATTGGCAGATAAGTCAGTCATTAGCCCTGCAGGAAGTTTGGATGATATCACAGTCACTCTAGCTTCTTGGGAATATCCAGTAGACTTTTTAGTCATCTACTCTAAATCATCCTCCAAACCAGGACACCCTATGGTACTTGGCCGCACTTGGCTGGCCACAACAGATGGCTTTATCAGCTGTCGGTCCAGCAAGATGACTATATCCAATCGCACACATAGCCAAAACCTTGTTCTCCTCCCTCTTGCCCAACTGGCACAAGAAATACCTATTTGGCTAGAAAATCCTTATGGAGAGGAAGAATGCATCAGACCCCTGTTAACACTTGAACAATTAAGAGGAATGCAATAACAATCGGATGAACAAGTCTTAAGTTTATTTTTGGCTGATACAAACTTCATTGAATATCCTAAGTCCTTTGCAGAATTGTCACACATTTTCAGTTCTGAATTTCAACAAACTTGGCACCCCGATATCACTCAATTATATACTTTATCACCAACTTCCTTAGAGAAGGAAGAAAGTAATAAACTTGTTGAGATTATCCTAGGAAAACCTTTGTATATCAACTCTAGTTTGGAACCAGAACAAAAGACACAAGTAATTGAAATGCTCCAAAGACAATTTGATGCCTTTGCATGGGATTATGCAGACATGAAAGGCATTCACCCTGACACATGCACACATAATATTTACACTAATGACCAAATCAAACCAGTTAGACAACCTCAGTGAAGGATGAATCCAACCCTCAAAGATATTGTAAAAGAAGAATTGCAAAAACTCCATCACCCTCCAGAACAGTGAGCCAAAAAGATAAAGCCAGTAAACAAGAAGGACCCTCTTTCATAGTCGATAAGAGTTTTAAAATTCAAGAATTAAAAGGTAAATCCAAATTAGTGGAAGACACCTCAACATTATCACTTGAGGAGAAGGTTCATAAGAAAAAAACTATGAAGAAAAAGAAGAATAGCTCAGAAAATAAAGATGAATGGTCTATAGAACAATTCCCTGTAACCATTCCACAAACAGAAATGAAGAAAAGGAAGCTTGTGAGCACCTTTGATCCATTATCCCCTTGTAAAAGAACCACAAGGAGCATGGAAAAGAAAGGAAATGTAGTTTTCAGTCCTTGTACACATGAAGACCCAATAGATCTTACCTCCCATTCTGAAGACCTATCAGTTCAGGAGGACATCCCTAGCTTGACTGAGGAACAAGTTACTATTACTTTATGTGGGATGAGGGAGGAAGTGGAGGAAAGAGAATACACCTAGCCAGAAAAAATGGGGCCAACAAGGACCTTAACAAAAGAACAGATGAAGAAAAAAAATGGGGAGATGCAAAATCAAAACCAGGAACTCAAACAAGAAGTGAAGGAATACCAACTACTGGATAGGTATATCAAAAAGGAAAATGAGCAACTGAAGGCAACCAGCCAGCAACTTCAAGATGACCATGAAGAGACTTCTAATAAGATTAAAAATGTACTAACAATATTACAATATGTTAGGTTCATAAAAAGGGAGCTGAAAGCAGAAGCCTCATCCATCAACATCATTGACCCACAGGAGTAAAAAGAATGGAGTCTCAAATTTTGAAATTTTTTTGAGTTCGTTTCAGTTGCATGAGGACATGCAATGATTTTTGCATGGGGGAATATTGAGCCTCTAAATTGACATCCCCACTACCCTATCATACTCCTCCTTTATACCTTTTTGGCCTACCTAAGCCTGGATAAGTGACAAAGAACACTACCATTAGCCATTGATGAGGTCATAAGGTAAAGTATAATTGAATTCATGCATTTTGTGGTTTATTGAGCTAGGAGACTAAATGTTTCATGTACTAATATTTTAAATTGCCACGTGTAACCTTTGACCTCTATATGAGTCCATCATTTTTGTGTCAGCTCAACCATCCGATACTTATGCACCAGATTGTCAATGTCTGAATTCGGTACCAAGCACACCTTCCATTCATATCTGGTACCGAACTAGTCACTGTCATGATCTGGTACTAATGGCCACAGACTGTTCTAGTCCGGTACCAACCACTTGCATATTGTTCAAATCCAATACCATTTACCGAATCTCACCTGTCATGATCCGGTACCAATACAGGAAGCAAAATATACCAAGTTTAGCTCCAAATTGTGACCAAGATAATTGTTGGATGTTTGTTGAATCATCAAAGCTATAGCAAGGCTATGTTAAGCTAGTTTGTTTTTGCTTCATCCTCATACACTTCCTGTCATGAGGATGAATCTTAAAATATGTAACCAAATATGTAAATTTGGCAATTGATTGATCTGCTAAAGATTTCACCTCCTTGTGTTTCACGACTAAGACTGTTTAAATAGTCATGGCAAGGATGGTGGAGGTAGTAGAGAATTAGCATAAAACATCATATGAAGTAGCGTTACATATTGTAGACCATATTCTGAGTTGAAGTTTAATAGAAGAACGTCATTTATCTCCATGTCTTGATCGTTTATGAATGAATGTGAGTTGAGTTGTTAGCATAGTTTGATTCTATGTTTTGAAGTTGGAGTAAGATTAATGTGTGGATTGAAAGCAAGTTTACTGTAGACTCTAGTCGCTAACCTATTGAAGCGGCAAGGGCCCACCACCCAACAAAGGTCAGCATCTTTATAGATTAGTGTTAGTAGTTGATTTCAATAGTATAGATGTTAGACTAGCTAAATATTTGATCCTTTTAGATGATAGCAGTATAGTTCAGTTTAGAGTTTCGATTATATGATTGTTTAGAGATCTTTACTTACTTTGTTTTGCATATGCTCTCTCTGTTTTATGGATTTGATTTTATTTCATGGATGTGAATTTTGGCAGCACTAGTCAGACATATTTGAAGGAGAACTAGTGAAGTTCACAACAACACATTGTGAACCACAACATACTCAATATATTGACTATTGAACTACCCATGCTATGTCTTGATGATTGATGTGTGATTTCCCTTTCAGAAGTGTGATTGCATAGTTAAATTTCTGGGTCAGATAGCAGATTTGATCTGTCAAAAGAACTCCATCTCATACTTGCATGTGCCATAATGGAGTAGATAACCTCTTTATGAAAGACAACCAAAGTGTGTTTCGGTTTGCTAGCTTGCTTTGTTTATAGTATGCATAATTTAGAATAGTTCTATGCTCATGACATTAGAATTACCTTTCTTACTGGTGTCTTGTAACTCTGTTGATTACGAATCTCGGATTGATAATTAATGAGTGCATTATACTAATCATACAAGTAGCACAAAACTTGGTAGAGACGATGAATTATGCGTGTAAGCATCTATTTCATTTTTTATTGAGCTTGACACAGGAAAAGAACTATGCTCATCGAGACTAGGTACTACCAAAGGATCGGATAATTATAAGGATTTTCACACCTAAATCGAAATCATATATAACGTGGAAACATGTGGGGTGGGAGGAGCGGGCAAAGAGAAAACCCCCATGAGCAAGGAATCCTTAAGAATACCTACTCCTACACTCTCAAAACTATTATGTCTTAGAAGAGGGACATAATTTTCTGCAGCATTGTGGAGATCTGGAGTTGTATAGTCAAGTTGTTCAAGTTGGTCAACAATGATAATTTTTGCTTGATGGGGAAATCGTAAGATAAGAAACATTGAAGATGTGACGACAATAATCAAATAGAACCAACTACGACCGAGTAAAAAATTGTAATCTAGGGGCACGTCAACTACTTCGATATCAACCTAAACAATCTTACCCTTCAATGTCACAACGAAATATTGCAAGAGTCAATGAGGTTGGAAACCACATCCATCAAATTCTTTCAGGGTGGTAGGAGAAGGGGTAAGTTTAGGATAAACAAGGCCTCTCCAACAAGGAAAATACATGACATAGGTGGAGGCTCCCTCATCCAAAACAGTGGGATGGATGTTTTTTAAACCAACCAAAATTTGAATTTGGAATTCTAAGTGGTGGGAGAGTCTCTCCTTAGAATATCCTACATTAAACATAATAAGATTCGACTCCTTTGGATCCATATCTCCAATGGATGAAAATAGGGTTCTACGTTGACTTGGAAACTGTTGTAGAACTTAGAGGGTTGACATAGCACAAGGTGCATGCACCAAATATTCAATGAAATTGTATTTCTTGGCAGCATGGGTATTGGGATTAAATGTCACTTTTCGAATTGTTCTCTTGGGAAAGAGAAACACTGTGTCAGAAATTGGCTTCTCAATCTTAATAGGATTGGAATATGGAGGAGGAGCATATGTAGAGGGATGATCGACAACCTTTCCTTTAGTTTGATCACCTGGAGGAGTGTCATAAGTATTTTCTCGAGTCATTACGTTAACTGTATTAAACATGTATACCTCATAGGTGCTCAATGAAGAATCCCCATGGTGAGAATGACTTGCATTTCCCCATTGTAGAGGGGCAAAATATTGTGCAACTAGATGTTGTTGTTGAACCGGTTGGGAGGTACCCTTCAAAAATTTAGCGACAACCTCACGATGAGGACATTATTTCATGTAGTGGTCTTCCTCACAGATCATGCAAGGAAAATTAGCCTTCTTATTCGGTTGAGTATCAACAGTATTTATATTATCCTGCTCATTAGAATATTTCTTGGATTTACCCTTGTTTTTATTCTTTTCTTCTGGTTTCTGAGATGAAGTGGATTGGACCGCATTCACCTCGGAGGTTTAAGTAGGAGCATAAATAGTTGTGGTTTTTGAAACAAAATTGGGTTCTGGAGCAGGCCTTGTTGAATCATTCGAAAAATGAGGAGCATGAGTGATCAGATCGTAAAGTGTTCCATACTGGTAATACACAAAGTCCAAATATTGTGCATGGTTTATATCCTTCTCCTCAGTAACAAGATTTCCCATAGTAACATCATGGGCAATGGGAGGTAAGAGTGACTTTGTAAGCCAATCTATGAGGAGTTGCTCTAGAATTGGGGCTTTAATCAACCATATTTGTCATCTCCACTCATGAATATGATTAGTTATGTGGGTGGAATAGGATTTTTGGAGTGAGTTCAAAATCTATGTATCGTTCTCATACCGTATAGGCAACTGAACATGCGTCAGGAAATCCATGGCAAGAGAATTAAAGTCGACAAAGGAGTTATGCAGAAACTCAATATACCATTTCATTGTTGCACCTGTAAGTGTCCTCTGAAAAGGTCTCAAAAGAATGGAATCATCCATCAAATAGTTGGAAGAACACCATAAATGGAAATTCATAACATCAATGTTAGGATCTTTCCTAGGTTTTTCATTGAATTTATGGATGTTGGACGATAAGTTGACAAGGTTGGTAGGCCAAAATGGGGCATGTTGAATCAGATCGGTTGTCAAACACAACATATATGGCAGATATAATGTAGACAAGAATGGAAGATGTTTATTAGCTTGTGGATACTGGTGATAACCATATGGCACGGAAACACCAGTAGGACCAAATCCAGGTTGCGACAAGATGGAAAAACTAGATGGTCCTCCCATGTATGGTGGTTTCTCGGGTTGTCCACCCATGTAAGGTGGTTTTCCCAGTTGTCCACCCATGTACTATGATTTTCCTACATACTAATATTGACCTGATGGTCCCCCCGTGTATGGAGTTTGAAGGGACTGTTGCATTGGAATCATGGGGTTTACAGATTGATAAGTCAAAGTCCCGTGCGGAAGAATTACCACTGAATTGGGTTGAACCCACAAAGGGTTAGAAACTCCTAGAAATGGTTGTCCAGGATACATGCCAGTGGTAGTAGGGATAGAAGGACTTGCAGGAGTAGATTTCCCCCAGGATTGTTGATGTTGCAACCATGTAGGTTTCCCCCGAGTGAAAATTTTCCCTCCAACCGAAGGTTTCCCTCCAGATAAAGGTTGACCTCCAATGTAAGGTGTACTCATCTGTGATGTATGATATGGAGGTGAAGTATCTTGTGTAACTATGGATGTATGAATGACTTGACTTTTTTCCATTTGACCGATGGGTCGACCAAGTAAAGAACTTGTTTTTTTCATGTGCGGAAGTAGTGAAGCAGGTATATTACCTGACCCATCTGTGAAGGAAGATGTATGCACAAGTGGTTGATTCGGGGTTACTCAGGTCAATGATGTTCCTGGTAAATATGAAGCACCAGAAGTATCAACTACAGGAGTTGTGGAAAAATATAAATTCCCATGTCCTTCAGGAAAATCAAAAGATGATGGGTTCATGCCAAAAGATTGTGTAGTGGTGGAACTGGGAAGTAACTTGTAAGAAGAATAAGCATCAAAATATATCATGGATGGTGGATCAGTGAGTGGTAGGCCAAGTGGATCAATAAAAAGAGGATTCACGTAATATGCAAGGCTTTCTACAAAGGTTGTGATTGGTTCTTCAACATGTTGGCCACTTCTAGTAGTTATTCTCTCGGTCTCAGAAGTTTGATTTGCGATCATTCCTTTGTTAGAAACATTGTGTTGAGGTTCCTGAACATGATCCATACCTTGTATATTTTGAAATATCCGATCATAAGGCCAACTACGAAATTCAAAGAAACACGCTCCTTAAAAAATAAAAGAAATAAGCCAAGCAACAGTAGATTCAAGGATCTTCCGAAGATGGGATATTAAGCTGCCAACAAAGAAATGAGAAGTAGCTACCCCAACCTCCATGTAACAAGCCATCTTGGTGCAAGAAACCTTCACTTTTGTAGGATCACCCTCCAAGGGTACTAAGAGTTTGATACGACATCTTCCCTAGGTACCTTGGGAATCCCCCCATGGTCACCTCTATAGATACTTAGGAAAGGCCACTAATAATACCAACTCGCATTCATCCTCTGGGCAGGTACAGTCAAAATTCAGGACAGAACGTATGGGAAGGATATCAAAGTCTGAAATTCTTACAGAGGATTGAGGACAAGTGGACCAGTAGACTCTAGAGGACCCCTAACGGATTCAGATTTCATGAAGTACCGAGACCAAATGGGTTAGTGACACTTCAGGAAGGACCCTTAGTATACACTTTTTCTGCTACGATTGGTCAAACTTTGGAGGGGTAATATCCCCTGCTCTTTCACATGCGACCTCATTTTTAGCGCCTTTGTGAGAGGGGGTTCCCGGCTATTCTTATAGGAAAGTTGGATTTTTTCACTCTTTAGTGATCTACAATATGTTTAGTAGTCTTGGAGAATTTACTCACTTTTCCTAGTCCAAAGACCCTAATCTTTGTTATTCTTCATCCACTAAAACAAAAAAATGTTCTAGTTGATTTTATTAGCATGTGGTTGATTTTAATGGATTTTACTCAAAGGGTTCATGGACATGAAACTGATGATGTGAGAGAGACTTGACTCCAATAGAATGCAAAGGAATGAGATGCAATCCATTTTTTTCGATGAATTCTATGTATGGGAAGGAGAAGAGTTATATTCTTCTTAACACAAGAAAGAACTCAAAATGATGCAACTTTCATTTTTTGGGATCAATATGATGTCAAACTACCAAGAAAATGTTTCGGAAAACCAAAATGCACAAGAAAAACTATATATTTTTTCCAAACATATACCAAACAACAGTTCCTAAAGAATGCAAAAAATTATTTGTTTGATGATGTATGTAAGGAGATATGAAAAAAAAATTGATCCTTAACTTTCAAATGGAATGAAAGAGATCTATGTTCGACACAAAGAAATACGAGTCAAAAAATCAATCAAACAAAGTGCACTCAAAATGATGAGAACTGAAAGAAAACTAGTGTGGGATAACATGTTCAATCAAGGACTCAAAGATGCAAATGAGAAACAAGACAAACACTCATGAAAATCCTCAAGAAATGAGTAGTAAGAAACAACATTCAAGGATGGGTTGTGGCAAACAAGAGAGTCCTAATCATCCAAAAAAGAGAGATGTTAAAAATGAAAAAAGGGCTCAAAACCAAGCAACCTTTGAAAACCCTAGTTTATGAATACTCCTAAAGAATCAATGAATCTGAAATCTCTGCAAGAAGAAGATCAAAGAACTCAAAGGTAGGATGAACCAAGGGATCTTGTTAACCCAAGGGGATCACAACTAGGAGAAGATTTCAAAATAAAAGAAGGAAATGAAAATGAGTGATAAATGTCAAATTCTCAATCAAACAAAGTCAAAGACATATCATGAGACTCTGAGTTATATACCTCTCAAAAGAAGACTCGGAAAAGTAGGGAAGAAATAGGAAAAAACACCAAAAAAGGGAGATCGGTGCCCCTGTTCTCAAAGAGACATAGCACTATGGCACCCCTTAGGAGGATTAGGGGAGCACCAATCAGCTAATGTCACATTGGTATACATTTCATGGGAGTGTCAATCAGGTTAATGGAGCCCTGGTGTGAACTACAGGGGAGTGCTAGTTTCTAAAAAAGCTCAAAAAAATGGCTTCCACAAGCTCATAATCAATAGAGACTCAGTTAATGGCTTTGTAAACTCTTCAATGAGGAATATGGAAGAGGAAATAGGTCATAAATAAGAATCAAACATGCAATATCTAATCACAAGAAAAGGATTCAAGACGAAAAAGAGGAAAAACTAGTCAAAGTCCTTCCCCAGTGGAGTCGCCATTTTTTGTTGTGAGAAATTTTACCTTGGGAATAGGTTAAGCTCCCCTTTGAACCAAGACCCCTATGTTTGGTCGAAATATAGAAGAGAACAAGTGGTTTTTACTTTCCCTATATATATAACTCAATCAATCAATCAAGAGAGAAGAATAATATGGCGTACCTTGTTGCGATGTTCATCCTCGTTGCTCCAATCCCGATGCTTGATCTCCAAGATCCTCAATGCAAATGGAATCCTGCAAAGACTAGAAAAAGTGTTATTTCTCCTACTCTAGATGATTATACAAGTCATATCTATTTATGAAGACTAAAATGACAATAGACAAGAAAATGTAGAATACATGAACTTGAAGGGAATAGGCCAAGTTTATATTAATTTGGAAAGCCAAAAGAGGCACTTAAAAAGCATGATTAATGATGCATCACTTCTCCCAAGATCAAAATGTTGACATAAAATGTTCTTTCTTCTCCCATAATCAATTCCTTTGCATGAATCTTGACATAAAAATGTTGATTCTTCTCCCAAGATCAAACGTGTGATACATGAATTCTTCCCACCTTCACCTTGGAAATACCTTCAATATATAATCTTGAGAGGCACAACCTGTTGGTTGTGGAGCCTAATTATCTTTCTGACTTAGAGGTCTTGTGTTTTTCAGCCATGTTTATACCCCATGAATACTTTACACCCCATAAGTATGCACATTCTTCCACATGGAGGAGTGCAGAGGGGGGGTACCCTTTCCTTGTAAAAGTATATTGTAATTTCATTGTAAATCTGGACCGTTCATTATAAGGTCGCAGATCTAACGGTAGAAATTATGTTAGGGTTTTTTTCCCTAGAAGGCAACCCTCTGTTATGAGGGAAATGTATTGCAGCTATGCATGATTGCGAGTATTGTATTGTGATAGAGGAGACTGTGAGAGAAAGAAGAGGAAGTTACAGCGAGTTTTGTTGTAGGTTGTATCCTTTCATTTGCTGGATAATAATAAAGGAAGGACCTGGCAATTTCTCTGGTGGATGTAGCCCACACTGGGTGAACCATGTAAATCTGTGTCTCTATTGTATTGTGTATCTTCTTTGTTTTGTTTCCACATTTGTTTTATTTTATTGCTCCGTGGTCCTGTTTTTCTAACAACTGGTATCATAGCGAAAGGTAACTTGTAGGAAAAGAGGGTTCCTGGTTCGAGTGGGAGCAATGTCGGAAGATGGAAAGTTTAGGGTAGATAAATTTAATGGCCAAAACTACAAGTTATGGAAGATGCAGATGGAAGATTATTTATATCATAAGGATCTATTCCTACCATTGGGCAGAGTAGCAAAGAAGTCGACGACCATGAAGGACGAAGAATGGGATATTCTTGACAGGAAGGCTCTAGGAACGATACGGCTGAGCTTGGCAGTGTCGGTGGCTTTCAATATTTCGAAAGAAAAGACAACGAAGGATCTTATGGATACATTGGCTAAACTGTATGAAAAACCCTCGGCATCCAATAAGGTATTTCTAATGAAGAGATTATTTAATATGAATATGTCAGAAGGTGGGTCTGTTGCAAATCATTTAAATGAATTTAATATGGTTACTAATCAACTAAGTTTCGTAAAAGTGGACTTTGATGATGAGGTTAGGGCTCTTATAATATTGTGCTCATTTCCAGAAAGCTGGAATGGCTTGGTCATGCTTGTAAGTAACTCTGTCTCTAGTTCAAATACTTTAAAATTTGATGATGTTGTTGGTGTTATCCTTAGTGAGAAAATGCGATGGAAAAGCACAGGTGAGACATCAGGTAATGCATTGAACATGGAGAACAGGGGAAGACAAAAGGATAGAGGAAAGGGATCAGAGAACCGTGGTAATTCTAGGAAGGGAAGATCCAAATCCATACTTGGAAAGATAGAGTGTTGGAATTGTGGGAAGAAAGGACATCTGAAGAAAGACTACAGAGCTCCAAAGAAACAAAGAGATGGAGAACAGGAGAGAAATCAAGAAGCAAATGTAACAGGTGATGTGTTACAAGATGCTTTGATTCTTTCTATAGATAATATTTCTAAGTCTTGGGTAGTATATTCATGGGTTTCATTTCATGCCACACCCCATAGGAAACATTTTCTAGATTATGTTCAAGGTGATTTTGGACAGGTTCATTTGGGTGATGATGCACCATGAAAAATTATTGGAATGGGAAAGGTAAAATTAAAGAAACACAATGGAAACAAATGGTTGTTGAAAGAGGTAAGACATGTTCCAGATTTAAGGAAAAATCTAATTTCAACAGGGCAGTTGGAAAGTGAAGGTTGCATATCCATATTTACAGATAAGACATGGAAGGTCATCAAAGGATCATTGGTGATAGAAAAAGGAGAGAAGGTAGGTACATTGTATTTATGTACTGGTAATACTGACTCTTCTATATATTTAGCTTCTAGAGGAGTGGATACATCAATGTGGCATCATAGGCTGGGACACATGAGTGAGAAGGGTATGTAGATACTTCACAAAATAAATTTGTTGCCAGATCTTAAACAAAATGATTTGGACTTCTATGAGCATTGTGTTTATGGAAAATAAAAGAGAGTTAGATTTCTCAGAGTCAGAAAAGAAAAGAAGAATGAAAGGTTAGAGCTTGTGCATATATATGTATGGGGACCAGCTCAAGTATCATCTCTTGGTGGCTCTCGTTATTATGTTACTTTTATTGATGATGCAACTAGAAAAACTTGGGTTTATTGCATTCGAAAAAAATCTGATGTTTTTGATACTTTTAAGAAATGGAAAGATTTAGTTGAGAATGAGACAAGAAAAAGTTTGAAGTGTCTCAGATCAGATAATGGAGGTGAATATTGCAGCAAGGAGTTTGATGATTACTTTTCATACCATGGGATTCGTAGAGACAAGACAGTTCCAAGAACACCACAAGAAAATGGTGTGTTAGAAAGGATGAACATGACAATCATGGAGCGTGCAAGGAGTATGAGATTGTATGTTGGTTTTCCCTTACAGTTCTAGGCAGATGATGTAGATATTGTTGTTTACTTAATAAACAGAGGACCTTCAAGCTCTTTGGATGGTAGAATTCCATAGGAGGAATGGACATGAAAAAAGGTAAACTATTCTTTTTTGAAAACTTTCGGTTGTGAAGCATTTGTCCATATTGATAAAGAAAATAGAACAAAGATTGAGTCTAAATCCAAGAAGTGTACCTTTATTAGATACGGTGTTAATGAATTTGGTTATCACTTATGGGATTATGAAAATAACAAAATAATTAGGAGTAGAGATGTCATATTCAATGAGAAGGTCATGTACAAAGATCAGTTGCAGGGAAAGAAATAGGAAGAAGAAAAACAAGAATACACGGTGCTTGATGAGATCACTGAAA
>ML787481.1:220666-238074 GCA_009831015.1 Picea engelmannii | reverse complement strand
ATGAAAATGTCTCCTTGGTATATATAGGAGACTAGGAGGTATAATTACAAATAATGGCCTAAAGCCGACATAATTAAAATAACATTACTAATCTAAATTACAATGAATGGCCTAAAGCCGACATAAATAAAATAGCATTACTACTCTAATATGCCCCAATTAAGGGGTAATGAGCCAACATTAGGGCTTAACATACATAGTAATGCCATTCAGATCGAAGAATACCCCAGCCATATTTTCCAAGGTGCTGGTCGAAGCATTCAAGGAATTTCTGCATAAATGTTTAGAAGCATATTTTGATGATTGGACTATTTTTAGTTTATTGAAGAATCATATTGAATGTCTAAGGCTAATCTTGGAAAAATACAAGCAGTTCCAAATTGCCTTGAACCTGAAGAAATGAATTTTATTTTCACCATTTGAAGTACTGTTAGAACATATTGTATGTAAGCAAGTATTGTTGGTAGATCCATCCAAGATCGCCATTATAGTTGATCTACCCCCCCCTACAACAGTCAAACAGTTGCGCACTGCGTTGGGACACACAGGCTACTACAAGAAGTTCATTAAGGGTTGTGCTCAGATTACAGCGCCCATGGAGAAGCTGTTGAAGAAGGATTGTCATTTTAGTTGGACAGAAGAATGCCAACAGAGCTTCGACACACTGAAATAGAAAAAAGGTTATTGCGCCCATTCTAGTTTTCCCAGATTGGACCAAGGAGTTTCATGTGCATATCGATGCATATTCCATTGCATTGGGAGTCATGTTAGCACAACCAGGAACAGGAGATATTGACCACCCTTAACCTTTTCTAGTAGGAAGATATCAACTTTTGAGATCAACTACACCACCACTGAGTGAGAAGGGTTAGCCATGGTATATGCATTGCAGAAATTTTGCCACTACTTGTTGGGAGGACACTTTAAAATGTTTATTGATCGCTCTGCGTTGAAATACCTAGTCAACAAGCCAGTGTTGGGGGGAAGGATATGCATATGGATTCTATTGTTTCAGGAATATGATTTTGAGATCATAGTAAATCCAGGGAGAATGAACAAAGGTATTGATCACTTTTCAAGGTTGCAACATGGTGAAGAGTCAACCAGTTTGGAGGATACATTGTCGGATGCACAACTATTGGCCATTAGAAAGATCGATGACCACTTCGCAGAGATAGTCTAGTTCCTATCAACAAGAATGGCACCTAGTGAGTACACAATTTCTCAGAAGAAACAACTAGTAGTGTGCGTTGCAGAATTCTTACTTATAGTCGGATATCTATACAAGATGGGACCTGATAAGATATTGAGAAGGTGTGTTATGGAGGTAGAACAGCCATTGATCCTTGCAGAAGCTCATGAAGGCATCGCAGGAGGAAATTACGTAGGAAAAGCAACTGTGTAGAAGGTTATTAGAGCTGGCCTTAGGTGGCCTACCTTACACAGAGATCATAAAGACTATTCTAGAGCCTGTGATGTATGCCAAAGAGTTGGGAAAACATCCAGAAGAGATGAAATTCCATTGGCACCACAACTGACCCTACAAGAATTTGAGAAATGGGCCATTGAATTTGTTGGACCTATAAACCAACCAGGAAAGAATATAGGAGCAAGGTACATAGCAACAGAATACTTGACCAGATGGGTCAAAGCAAGAGCAGTTAAGGATTGTAGTGCAACTACAGTTGCGCACTTCATATTTGATGACATCATAACCAGGTTTGGATGCCCAAAGATCCTTATGAGTGATCAAGGAACACATTTCATCAATAAGAGAGTTGAATCCTTGACTGAAGAATTTACATTCCACCATCAGAAGAGCACGTCGTACCATCCACAAGAAAATGGGATAGTTGAAGCATTCAACAAGATTTTGGAAACAACATTAACCAATATTTGCAGCATGAATAAGGATGATTGGGATTTAAGAGTACCAGCAGTATTATGGGCCTATAGAACCACTTGCAATAAACTGACAATGCAGACCCCTTTAAAATTAGTATATGGCCTCGAAGTTGTTGTCCCAATGGAATACTTTGTGCCAAGCTTAATAATTGTTTCCTTTACAGATATGGATGACCTGGGCGTTGTTCAAGAGACGCTTTCACAGTTGGTTGAACTAGAGGAAGATAGATTCATTGTATGATTCCATCAGCAGTTTCAGAAGGAAAGAGAGAAGGCCTGTGATGATAGGCACATCAAGAAGAAGGCATTCAAACAAGGTGATCTAGTACTGGTATATGATAGCAAGTTCATACAACATCTTGGGAAGTTCAGAACGCATTGGCTATGGCCATACAAGATCACTTATATTATAGAGGGAGGAGTTTTGCAATTGAAGATGTTGAATGGAGAATGGAAGGAAGGTTTGGTGAATGGGATCCCGCTGAATTTGTACTATGACAACCAATTTCCTCACAGCTCTCAGTAAAAGAATGAAGAAAAGGGTCTAGGTACTAGGTGCAGTTTAAAATAGGTACCAGACACAGAAAATACAGTTTGCACAAGGGAAAAAGAGGAGTCATCGAGCAAAAAGTAGAGGCTACACTGCACAATCTGGAGTCGAAGTAAAACAGGAAGCTCAGATCTGAAGTGCCTCGGGACGAGTCACAGGTGAGTGTTGGGGGCCTGTTGGCCCTTGGTTATGGAAGTATGCGAAGATAAAGGAAGAAAAGGTAGAATTCAAACTTCGTGGAAGACACAAGTGATTGTTACTGGGTTGAAGTGAGAAAAAGAGAAAAAAATACAAAGCAAAGTAAGTTGTTGGATGAGGAGATCGGGGATGACAGATAAGAAATAAATAAGGATCATGAACAACTCAGCAAGCGGAAAACACCACCATTGGATTATTTGGAGCACCGCATGAGAAGGAAGGAAAGACAGGCTGGCGAAGCCCTGAAAATACAGGTCAAGTTGACCTAGGGTTTTAGACACCTAGGGTTTTGGTATCTAGGGTTTTGGACACCTAGGTTTTGGCCTAAGGATGTCAGTGAGCTATTATAATGTATAAATAGAGGTCTAAAGGAACTGGGATGGGTTGGTGTTATGATTATTTTTGTTTTCTTTTTCATTGTATGATCGAGCGAGTAGTAGTGTGTGAGAAAGAAGTGTTGAGTACGAGAGCCTTCTGGGATTGTAAGATCTTTGGTTTGGTGCCAAGATCAGCCCTGCAGCTTGGTCTGTAGGGAGGGGAGAGAAAGAGAGGAGAAGAAAGAAGATCTACTAGCTAAGAGTGCAGAAAAGAACTGTATGCTTTACCTTAATATATTATAGCATAGTTATGTGGACGTATCCCTAGAGAGAGGGTGAACCACATATATTTTGTGTTGTGTGTGATTGGTATTTTATCTCTGTCATTGATATACTGTGATTGAATTGTTGTTTTAGATATGATAAGTAGATGTGTAGAATAGATCTAAGATGATAAGTGATATATGAACGTTGTGTTGTTCTTGTGTTAAATCCACTTGATATTCCCTTTGGTTGTAGACATCTTTGTCCTGCAACCCCCTCATAACTGCTTCG
The DNA here is from genome assembly GCA_009831015.1 of Picea engelmannii. Classification (NCBI taxonomy): domain Eukaryota; kingdom Viridiplantae; phylum Streptophyta; class Pinopsida; order Pinales; family Pinaceae; genus Picea; species Picea engelmannii. The sequence goes on along the minus strand of ML787481.1, from coordinate 234,549 downwards.
GGTGAGACTGCATCTACTTCGCAGGTGTTTCCGAAAGGGCTAGTAGTTAGGGCTTGTTGGTGTGCTCTTGGAGGTGAACCCTGGGTCTTCCTCTATGCCAACAGGTAGTAAGATGAGCTATGAGCCAATTGAATACCCAAGCAAGAAAATAGTTCATTCCAAAAATTTCCCCTGAAAATTGGATCTTTGTCCCTTACAATAATCTTGGGGACTATGTGTAGCTTTTGAATTTCTTCCATGAATGTTGTGACTATTGTACTTTCTTTAAAAGGATGAGAAAGAGAGAAAAAATGGGAATAATTTGTTAGTTGATCCACTACTACCATGATGGAATTATTTCCTTCATATTTGGGTAAACCTGTAATAAAATCTATTGAAACTTCTTCCCAACTTTAAATTGGTATAGATAATGGTTGTAGGAGGCCTAGATTATTCACTGTCTCTCCCTTATTCAGCTGGAAGACAAAACATTTAGATACAAAATTTTGAACATCAATTTTAAGACCTTCCCAGAAAAAATCCTTCTTGATCTTGTGGTATGTTTTTAAGAATTATGAATGTCCCCCTATAGGAGAAGTGTGCAATTCCATAAGGACCTTCTTTTTGAGTTGGGAATTCTTACATAAATGTAGGCAATCATGATACCATAGAAAATCATTCTTCCATACAAAATTATCTATTGAATTGGGGCCTTCATGTAGTTGTTGAATGATATTGCATACCTCTTGATATTGCTTCCATTCAATCCTTGCTTCTTCCACCCAATTAGATTGTCGAATAAAAATAAGACATAGTGAACCCTATATTTATTCTTCTTTCCTTGAAAGGGCATCTGCCACAACATATGTTTTCCTTTTTTGTAGATAATTTCAAAGTCATAAACCAACATCTTTGTAACCCATTTTTGTTGTTCTTTTGAAGATAATCATTGCTCCAAGAATTACTTCAAACTATCGTGATCTGATTTTACTTTGAAGTGTCTTCCTATTAGGTAAGGGTGTCATTTATGAAATGCATATAGTATGGCCAACATTTATTTTTCATAAATGGGTTTGAATAAGTTTTTTCCTTTAATTTTCTTGCTTTCAAAGGCAAGGGGCATTCATTCTTGCATTAAAATTACACCAATTCCATGTCATGAGGCATCACACTCCACAATAATATTTTTTGTAAAGTCAGGTGTGGCCAATACGAGATTTGTACACATAGCCTCCTTATGTTTTTCAAAAGGTTTGGTTGCTTCTTCGGTCCAAGAAAATGTTTCCTTCTTTAATAATGTTTTTAGAGGTGTTTATATTTGACCATAGTTCTTGAAAAACTTATGGTAATAGCCTGTCAATCCTAAGAATCCTCTAAGTTTCGTCAAGGTATTGGGAATTGGCCATTCTCTCATAGCTTCGATTTTGTTAGGGTCCACTTTTACACCTTCATGAGATACAATATCACCCAAATATTCCACTTCTTGAACCCCAAAGGAACACTTAGAAGGCTTTGCATAAAAAAAATTCTCTTCCAATAGTTGTAATACTTTATCAACATGGTGTACATGCTCTTCCCAAGATTTTTTGTAGATTAGTATGCCATCAAAAAATACTAACACAGATGTTCTAAGGAAGGGCTTGAAAGTATAATTCATCAAGCTTTGAAATGTTGAAGGTGCATTAGTAAGTTCAAATGGCATAACCAAAAACTCATAATGACCTTCATGTGTTCTAAAAGCTATTTTAGCAATGTCTTCCTCCCTCATTATGATTTGATGATATCCTGAATGAAGATCTAAATTAGTAAAGAATTTTTCTCCATGCAATTCATCCAATAATTCATCAATGATTGTTGATAACTATTTGGAGACCCGATGGAGTAGTTCATGTAGATGTTTGAACATCAAGTGAGCACAAATGTGAAATTACACCCCAATGTCTCTTTTTGAGTCATTTTTTCATGTTATTAGAGATTATCACTTTATAAGGTTTCCCTTGGATACCTCTAAGCTCAATTCCTTTCCATCAGAGGAAAATTTCATGAAAAAATATTTAAAATTAAAAGCCACTATTCTCAATGATTCTAACCATTGGACCCCTAATACAACATCAACACCCCCGATTTGGATGGAAATTATGGGGATATCCAAAAAATACTCCCCCGTGTTGAGATTAATACTATGAAATTTCCATGAACAATTTATGGTACCTCCATCTGCAATCATTACTTGAAACTCTAGTGCAGGATATACAAAGAAATTGAGATCTTTGGCTAATTTGTAATTGATGAAATTATGGGTACTACCAAAATCAATCAATATATTTACTTTTCTATTTTTTATGTATCCTTGTATCTTGATGGTTTGTGTAGTACTAATGTCGGCCAATGCATGAAAAGATATTGTTGGAGTAGTCTCTTCTAGATCTGGATCTTGTGGGAGTTCCAATTCATGATCTTTTTCCTCCTCACAGTCTATGTAGAATATTTTCTTCTCACCACATTTATGCCCCTTACTGTACTTGCTGCCACAATTGAAACATAGTCTTTTTTTTCTTCTTTCATCCATTTGTTGAGGTGTCAACCTTGTTGGTTGAGGTACACTATCTTATTCCTCTTCATGGTTTATGTACAATAATTTCTTCTCACCCCATGTATGCCCCTTACTGTACTTGTTGTCACAATTAAAACATAGTCCTTTTTCTCTTCTTTCATCCATTTGTTGAGATATCAACCTTTTTGGTTGAGGTACACTTGTGTTATGACCCCCAAAACGATCTCTAGTTGTTGTGTATGCTCCAATAGTAGACTTGTGTATAGCCTTATTTTTATCTTGAATATGACGAGCATTTTTCATAGCTTCCATAATATTTGTAGGATGTCTTAAGAAATTCTCATGTTTGATGTCTTGTTTAAATCCACACATGTAAGATTCCAACAATTATTGATTACTTATGTCATCCACCCTTGTGTCCAATACTTGAAATTATGAATTATAATCTTCAATATTACCTAAGTTCTTAATTCTTTTCAATTGGCTGAAGTAGTCATATTCCCACACTTTCCCATTTTGTGCTTCTAAGTATCTTGTAAATAAACCCCAAGTGTAACTACAAAGAGGGGGATACCTTTTTATTATCCATTAATTGGTACTATTGATATGGTTTTATCTCAAAGTTCAAGGTTGTTATTTGAATCCTTTTATTTTCATCCATAATATTATGTAGGTCAAAATATTTCTCTATTTGGTTAACCTAGGTAAATACCTTTGTCCCATCAAACTTATTTAATTCAATCTTTGGAAAGTTGAATTTTGGACCCCCACCATAATTAACTCCACTATCAGAGTTAAATCCATTATAAATGGCTTATTATCAGTAGGTTGGTCAACCATAATACTACATGTACTTTCTTGAGTTCCTTTCATTTTGATATTTCCTTTAGGGGATCTTTCATCTAGAACCTAGAGGATGGAAGACAAGGAATTTTGCAATTCCTTCATGGATTCTTGTATTTCTACTTTATTTTCATCCATCTTATTTTTCATATCATACAAACTCTTATCCATCTTAATTTCCATTTCACCCATATTCTTATCTATCTTATTTTCCATTTCATCCATCATTTGTTCCCTATTTTCAGAGATCTTCTTTTCCATATGTCGATAAATCTCGTTGATTTCATCTCGAGTCATAGTTGAGATTTCTAGAGGTTTAGTTGGTGAAGTTATTTTTCGAGGAGCCTTTGGAGCCATGTGAGAAAATAATTATTCTACTCTTTGTCCTCTTCATTAAAAATTTTGAATCACCAAAAACAAATTTTACAATAAACAGTTATGTCAATTATAAGTTATGCACCTTTTAAGCCCTAAATTTGGAGTATGTTCTCCTAGTTGACCTTCCTTCTTATGTATTTCTAAAATTTCCTCTTTGAAATTCCATAGGTCTGACCAAAAGTTAATGTGCCAAGTGAAAGTTATGATAACTTTCCTAAACCTTGTTGCTTGTGTCCTTTCTGGGAGAGTGAACTTGTACATAATGCCACGCATCCAATATTTACTCCCAGATTTTGAAAATTGTACCAAGAAAACCAAGGACTGTCCTATTTCCAATGCAACTTGTCTCATTTAATTTGGATCCTCTTTGAAGAAGATATGACAATTTTCCATGGAACACGTGTTTGAGACTAGTCAAAAACCCTATCTTCCTTAGGGTTAATCTCCAAAAGTATAATGACCCATAAGATAAAATTTATGCCAAAGATACCTAGAAATTTCCTCTAAACAACCTCCAAGTTTTTTTGTCTGAATCTTCCCAAAAGAAGAAAAAAAATAGCAAAAATTCTAACATGACTTGCTTGGAGAAGAAAAAAAACCTAGGACCAATGCTTTAATACCAATGTTATGATCCAATGCCTTAATAATGATAAAAAATCGATTAATTACATTCCACTTCAAGGGGGATACCTCCTTTTACAATATATCCAATTCATAATGCAATATGAGATGAAAATAAGATGATCCTAAGATTATATATCCTTGCTATCTATATAGAAGACAAAGGGTACAATTATAATGAAAGGGTGTGATGAAGGGGTTCAGAGCCTACATACAAATATAACACAAGAAATGTAATAATTCATCAAGGGGGTTAATAAGGCATTTTATACATAACATGGGATTTCGTATGGGGCTTTGTCTAGGGATTAAAATGTGGCGGCCTAGGTCGTGTCAAAAAATATATATTAAATTAAATAAAATAAATATATAAATAAAAGAAAGAAAATAAAAATAAGTATAAAACAAAAGATATAAAATAGATGATTATGGAGAGTTAGGTATAGAATCGTCGAAATGTAGGAAACTAATTAATAAACTATTACTGACCCTAAACCATCAAGAAGAACATCTTCCAAGCCAATGCATCAAATATGAAGAGAGAATAGGGTCCTTGGTCATCAGAACGAATAGACCAAGAACATAAAAAAAAAAGTATAAGGAAACCTCAACCCCAAAATAGGATCTTCAAAAACTTCTGAACAAACGAGAAAGAAAATAAAGCAAGTGTGAAATATCTAACTGAAGAAAGCATGAAATATCTAAGTCAAGTGAGTGAAAAATTCCCAAATCAAGAAAGCATGGGTTCCTTAAATCAAGTGAGTGTGGAAGTTATAAATTAAGTGAGTCTGAGCATCATCAATCTGGTTGACATAAGACATACAATTACAGAAAAACAAACATAAGAAAAGTTGACAAAGGAAAAGAATCTGACCTATTCCACCTGTTCAACCGACAATCTTAGATCGACTAAAAGTGTTTTTTACCATATCACACAAACCTATCAAAAAAAAAAGTCAAACAATTCAGACAAGCTCATCGGGAAAAAGAAACCGACCCAATTAGAAGCATCGACCAACAAAAATATTGCGATAAAATTAAATCTCGATGGAATTTGGTCGACCACCATTTCGTTGTCGACACATCTTTCTTCTCAAATGAACAAACAATTACACCATTCATAAATAACGATGCACGCGAACCCCAAATATTGATGCTTGAATTTAATTCGACCTTTACCTCCTCGCCTATAAATATCAATGATGCATATGACTTCGCAACTTTTCTTTTCACTCCAAAGCATTCGAGCATAGAAACACTCAAACTTTCAGTTAATAAATTGAACCTGATACTTCCAAAATCACCATCCCCGCCTGACCAAGCACAATTTACAAGAATGTCGAGAATGAGGGGAAAAGTTCAAGACTCTCTGATAGAGCCAATAACCAAACAAAATATCGATAGAGCTATAACGATAGAGATTTAAATTCAAATGCATAATATTTGATAGGCTTGCATGGAGGAAATCAACTAAGGAAAAAACTAGTATAACTTCATGGCATGGGGCATGGAGGCCGACATTTGGAAAGAAGAAATTAATTTTTTGGAAAAATTTGGCATTCGACATTAGTTAAGTGCCTCTCATATAGCATATCTCAGGGGATGGAAAGAAGAAGCATTTAAATTCATAATTAGTCATTTCCATGCAAGTCACCTCTAGATTTACTAACCAATTAGAATTATAAGGGGGTTAATACATAGAATCATAGGGTTGCCACAAGGGGGGATTCGAGTTCCAAAAACCCCCAACTCAATAGAATTTATACAATATCTCACAGGAGGAAATTATACAAAGAACTCCAAGGGCATGTTCATAAACAAATTTATATAACTGCAGGCCAAGTGGACTTCCATTATTGTATCACTATGATTCGCCACTACAGTTCAAGCATCAAAGGTGAAGTTGACAATGTTGGAGCCTATCGGTCAAATTCTACAAAATGGGGAAATATTCAACTGGGTAGAACATGTCACAAGTATAATAAAGAGTAACTACAGAGAATTCCAAGAGCATGGTTGGGTGATAATATTTCCTTCCCTGTTCATATGGATCACCATGATCCATTCCATTCTAGTCAGGGAAGATGCATTCATAACCAAGAACGTACCCTCCATGGAAATTATAGAATTTTCGCACCTGGAGCGACCAGCTCATTGGAATCTCTTCCAGGCGACGAAATGCTTAAAATATGGTTCATCAATCTAAATAATGTATCCCACAGATGGAGGGTTGAGTAGGTAGTGCATCGATCATTACCAACACCCTGCCACATTCATTTGAGCATTGAAACCACCAAGGTTTGGTGAATATTCGAGTGGCCACCGACACCCAAGGATTTGTAATACCATCTGACATGATTACAACTCTTTGAAGAACTAGAAATACTAATTTTCCAACAAATGGAAATCCCACTAGAAGTGTTATAAACCAATTCAACCCCCATAACACCGCTCACGGATACTAAGCAAGAGGAATAAAAAGAAGTTGAACTTTATACTATATTATTCATGGAATATCTAGGAATTCAAAAAGACTCCCCTATAAAAAAGACTTTAAAAAAAATAAAACAACACGAAAGAGGGGAAAATGGCAAGCAACTAGTCTTGTTGGATGTAGTACCAATATACGTCGACATCAACTAGCACAAATTATTTCAGCCAGATGAACCACTAAACTTTGAAGACCCCATTTTGAAAGCATGGCTAGATAGTGTTGCTAGCAAGGTATTTCAACAGGTGCAACCAAGGAAAAAGAGTCCCTTCAGGCAGTGGCTACAACCTAAAAATAATGCAGTCAAGTGTGGGGACAACATTCAAAGAGGTTCTCGCAAATATCAAATAAAAATGTGTCAAAGCAATGAAAGTTGTTGGAAATTGTGTTGTCGTTGATGTCAAATATAGAAATCCTTGGATGTCATTGATGTCACAAGTAGGTGGATACTAACCATTGTTGTTGATGAAGGCAGGAATACTGAGATGAGAGGTCCCAGGATCGAACTTCAACCATACATGACTCCGAGGAAGACAAAGGAAGCTTTTTGTTTCAAATCAAACTAGATAGATCAAGTCGAAAAGGTCCTTGCGCATCTATATATATTTGTTTGTTGATTAATTTTTGATGATATATCTGCTAGGTTTCTCGATGACCAAGTGGAAAAGGATCAAAGGAAGATCTGGCTCACACTAATTAAATTTTGGTTAACGTTATGAGAGGAGAGAAAATGTGAACTTAATGAAGCAAAGGCAAAAGACAACATCCCACATGCACCAAGGAAATTGACTTTGACGGGTTTATAATGAACAAGTGAAATCTCTTATCCTGAATGTAAATGGAAGATCCATGGAACCGTGTGAAAGGAGTTAACTTTTAGTGCTAGAATTTACATTTGTATGGATGGTTGATATTAAATCGTAGATCCATATCTAACTAGATCCACAGCTAGAAGCAGTCCTGAATTCGAGGTTTGAAACAATGGTAAAATACTTTTGGAGTCATAACTATCAGAGTAGGAATGTTGACAGAGTAGTCTGTGCTCCAATATAAAGGTATCGAATAATATTCCATTCTTGACCTTGATTTTTGTACCAAAAGGAATGCCCATAGTTCTCGTTCATATGTTAATAATGGAAAAACAATATTAGATCTTGGATAGAGGTCTATCCAAATCTATGACCAACATCAATATTCATTCGGAGTTCGAAAAAATGGTAAAACACTTTTAGAGTTAGGTATTTGGAGTTGAAAATAAAGTTCGAAGAAGAGAATTATGACCAATGTATGAGATCCATTCAAAGAGAAAAATATCGACAACTCTTGGAAGGACATATAAGCAGCAAGTACAATTCCAAGTGTCTAATACCAAGTCAGCACAGTGACAGAGCAGAGCAAGACGGAGGTATTATGTCACAGGCTTGGAGGTGCCACATCAGATACACGTGTTATATTTCATACAGTTCCACGTAAATACCAGGACAGTGCCACAAAAGAACACAAGTGTAACCCAATGACTGGACCATGCGTCATAAGAATATTTGGCCACGTACAAAGGTGACAGGAAGTCCAATAATGAAGGAAACTTTGAATTAATATGAATTGTTGATCTATCGAAGCCATAGCGAAGAGATATGGACCGTCTATCAGAGTGAGATGGTCGGAGTGAAATAGTTCACCCTTTTTATTTACACTTCGAAGAAAAAGTATCAAATATTCTTTTTTTCGATATCATCAATCAACATCCAAAATATTGGGGAGGTTATACAACTTCAATGAGAAGGGTATTAAAGTATATTCCATCCTCGTGAAAAGTGATATCTCGGAAAAAATGAGCAATCTGGACCATTGGTCGACGTGCGAACAAGATGCGATGACAACCATTGATTTATGTGGGTCCCACCTAGCCATATTACAAAAGGATTGAGGAATGGAAGTTACCCATCATGCATGTTGAGGGGACAGCATAATGGGATCCATTGATTTCAGACTACAAGGGCCATTGAATCCATCGCAATACTTGTCATCGGAGTAGAGTTGATACTCTGATGATGAAGGACTCTGAGAATCAACGATGTGACAGTTGAGGAAGTGTTGAGTGTTTCAAACTCCTAGTGGTCCCGATAAACATGATCGCAGATCGACAGTGGAGATTGAATGGAAATATAGATCTGATGGTGGTTTACTGATGAGGTCCCAAGGGTTCAATGAGCTTGGTGATTTCAATATGATGGATGTTAGATCTAATGGTTTTGATCTATCTAGGAATTATTGGATGAATATTGTGTGTTTTCGTTATAATACATGGAAAGAGTAAGATCAATGGGTGAGATCAATCCGAGATCCAAATCAAAAGATTGTTGAGTGTGAAAGGGGCATTGGATAAGACTATTAATTCAATGGGAAGTGTGAATATCGATAGTCGAGATTTTATTCACAGTAAGATCCAATGGTTGTTGAGTGATGATATATGTGCCATGAATGGTAAGCAATCCCATGCGCGAAACAGGGAAAAAAATGTGGGACAAGTTGGAAGGATTTTCTTTTAAGCCTAGTTTTAATGGAAACATGGAGCCAACTTTTTAAACATGATTTGATTGAGAACAAATTCTTGGTGTATGAGCTCGAAAATATAATTATGCCTAAATTATGTTGAAATTTTGTGTGTGATGGATGTGGTGTGAAGAGTTGTCAGGAGAACAAAGACTCTGAGGTCCGTACAAAAGTGTGGAAGCGTTAAGAAAGAAATGTGAGAAGAACAGAGATTTTGAGGTCTATATGATTGCATGGAAGTGATGAAGATGATCTGAAGTTTGATGACACAAAGGATGAAGCATTTTGGAGAGGTATTCTGAAGCAAACTAATAATTACAAATATTTTTAGGGTGGCAGGGTGGAGCAAGGAAGGGAATTGTTGTCTCTTACATGTTGGTTCCTATGAAAAATAATTATATGGGTTGGTTCCCATTTGATGAGTTGGTGCTCGGCAAGGGGATTGGTGTCCCCTGGATGTTGGTGCTTGAAAACATTATTGCAGATTGGTGTTTGTTGTAAGTTGGTGCTTAAAATTTTTATAAATAAAGTTTTTTCATTTTCTCCCAGTTGGGTTTCCATGGTAAATCTTTGTGTATTATGTATTGGATGATTTAACTGTCCATCATTGATTACTGGTAAATAAAAAATTCTTATTAAAAGGAAAGTTGTGGTAAAAATTATCATGTAATATTGATTCACCCCCCTCTCAATATTCCAAAAAAATACAAAGCTACAATTGAAAAGTGGGTTGAAACAAGAAGGTAGAAGAAACAAAGAGTGGAATATCAGCAGGAAGTCAGTACATGTTGAACCAACATTACTATAGGAAGTTGATCAAAATCATCATGTCCTACCCCAAGCCCCAAGCCCATTCCAAAAAGGAAAAGAATGTGTCAGAGCACTATTTACTTGACAAGAGGGTTTCTACCAATTGAACATATACCGATCGCTTGAATAAAGAATGTTAATAAATAAATCCCTACCCAACAAAAGAAAACAAGAAGGGTGCATTGTTCGACAACATGGATATTCCAATAGAGGATGAAAACCTTCAGTAACCACTCACATAACTAGATCAAATATCAACACACCAATATTTTGGTGTGGTAAAACCCCTACAAGGAAACATCAATGGCCCCATCCAACGTGGCCACTTGGAGAAATTTATTAATGCAAAAGAAAAATATTACAGAGATATTTACAAGAGATTTTCTCATAATCGATCATCATTAAATGACCCTCCATCCTCTTTAAATAGATATAATGGACCAATTGAGTGTTAATCCAAAAATAAATGTATTCATTAAGATCAAGGAGAATATGAATCGTTAAATCACTCTATGTCGGGAACATATCGTGACCATCGGATTTCCTAACTACAAATGCATACTAAAGAAAAACACTTTTACCTTACGACACATTAGACCAAGTTGATCTTAACTAACTCATAAGTGTCTAAATATCCTAGCATCCCCCTTTAAGAAAAACTTGGGATGGGATTGAAGGAATTACAAAGGCGACATGATGGGAGAAGGAAGGAGGCATTAGAGCCTATCCCCCCTTAATGAAAACTTCATGAACTCCTAACATAGATTGAACTTTGGAAAACTTTGCTTCTGTAAGAGACTTTGTGATAACGTCTACAACTCGATCTTCTATAGGGAAAAAGAGCACTTCAATAACTCGATCATGAATGACATTTCTGATGAAATACATGTGTATCTCAATGTGTTTGTTGCGTTGATTTCAAACTGGGTATTTGTCAATATTGATGGCACTATGATTTTCACACCATATGTTGGTTGGATGTTGCTACTAAAATCCAAACTCTGAAAGGATCTATTGACACCACAAGGCTTCCTGACTTGAGTTAATCATTGCTTGGTACTCTGCTTATGTTGAAGAAAGAGAAACATCCTATTGTTTCTTACAGGCCCAAGTGACGGATACTAAACCAAGGTTGAAAACATAACCTGCAATAGAATTTCAATCATCAGTGTTGCTAATCCAATCTGAATCAGTGAAACCAACCAATAACAGAGTTCCCCTTGAGTTGTAATGTATCATGAACTGAATTGTGCCCCAGATGTATCGAAGTATCCTTTTATCCTCTTTCCAATGGCTTTCATGGGGTTTTTTTCATATACCGAGCAACAATACCAAAATAAAACAAAATATTAGGATTGGTTTGAGTCAATTATAAGAGGCTACCAACTAACTAACAGTACAAAGTAGCATCAACTTTGATAGAAGTACAAGTGGAAACAAGTTTGAATCCAGACAAGAAGGGAGAAGGGAGTAGTTTTGAATCTTCCATGTGAAAGAGGTGAAGAACAAGGATTATGATATGGCTTCCTACTTTCTTGGTATAGACATTGGGTTTAGAATGGCATCTAGAAAAGATGGTATCAATAAGAAAGTTTTCCATTTTGGAATACCAAACTCGAGGAGCTTGCTTAAGACCATAAAGAAATTTCTTAAGGTGGAAAACAAGGATAGATTCATTCTGAACATAGCCAAGAGGTTGTTCCTTATATATTTATTCTTTCAAATCCCCATGCAAGAAGGAGGATTTGAAATCCATCTGATGGAACTCCCATTTATGTGAGGATGAAAGGGATAGAACAAGGCGGGTGGAATTCATTTTGGCTATAGGGGAAAAGGTTTCATTATAGTTAATTCCTTCAACTTGGGAAAATCCTTTAGCAACTAATTGACTCTTGTGTCTTTCAACACTTCCATATAATTCATATTTAGTTATATAGACCCATTTATATCTGAAATTTGTTCTTCCTTTCAGAAGAGGTACAAGATCCCAAGTATCGTTCGCCATTAAAGAGCGATAATCTTCATTAATTTGGTATCCCAATATTGATGACCTGAAGATTCTGAAAATGTCTCTAGATCATGAGTCTCTGAAACTTGAGCCAAAATAGAAGAATCTCATTGGAACTATAAACATGTCTGATGTTGATCTAAAGGATCATCGACAAGATCACTAATCGCTTCTTGTGTTGAACAGACCCATCTAGGTAGCAGTGGTGTTGGTGTAGGTTCAGGTTCAATGGACTCATTTGGAGGAAGGTGAGTAGGTGGAGGTGGATTTTTGTCCTAATTTCCATCACTTGAAGAAGAATAAACCATAATAGGAACAAAATAAGGCACAAACCCCGAAGATGGCTTGCACGCTAAAGAAGGCACAAACAGAGAATTAGACTTGAAGGCTTAGAGATTTTCATCAAATTTAACATCTCTTCTAACAATAATTTCATTACAAATTGGTTGAAGAAGTATGTAACCTTTGACATCTTCAGAATAACCAACAAATATACACTTCTCATTTTTAGGCTACAAATATTTCCTTTTCTCATGAGGAATGTGATCCCATGCTACGCTGCCAAATACATGGAAGTGACTTACATCTGGATTAAGTTTATTCCATGCTTCTTTCAGTGTTATATTTTTTAGAGCCTTAGTAGGAGTGTGATTTACTATGTAGTTTTCACAGTTAATGGATCCCACCCAATACTTTAGACTTAATACCTTAGATTGGATCATACAATTAGCTATTTCTTTTAATGTGTAGTTCTTTCTCTCCAAAACACCATTTTGTTGTGGCGTATATGGAACAATGTGTTGCATTTGGATGCCCTGTGTAGTGCAGTAACTTATAAATTGATTGTTCACATATCCACCTCCATTATATTTTCTTAACCTTTGAATTCAATGTCTAGATTGCTTTTTTACAAGGGCCTTGTAGGCCAAGAACTTGTCAAAAAAATTTCTCTTACTTTTTAAGAATTAAACACAAGTGTGTCTGGAAAAGTCATTAATGAAATTTAAGAAACACTTACACCCAGAAAAATAAAGAGAAGAAAGTGGACCACACAAGTCACTGTGAACAAGTTGCAAAGGGGCCAATGCATGCCAAGAGGCACATTTGTCAAAATTTTCCTAATTATTTTTGTCGAGAACACAACTGGCACAAACACCATCTTTGGATGAAATAAGAGGAAAATAGGTCACCATTTGTTGATTACATAGTTTTTGTAATGAGCGATAGTTTAGATGAGAAAACCACTCATGCCAAAGTTTGATCTGAATTCATCGCAATGAGAAACAAAAAATCATGGAAAAGATAATGACCCAAAGTTGTCAAACTTGTACAACCTAGTAATATCATCAACAATTCCAGTTGCAAGAACATGTTGAGGATTTTTTAGATCCTTGATTACAACTTGGTGAGGTGAAAAATCTACGGTTTTACCTTCACATGAATGAGTGATTTGATATACTGATAGAAGGTTGCAGGAAAGACTTGGAACACATAATACATCATTAAAATGACCATTATCTACCTGAATTGTTCCAAACCCTACAACACTAAGAGATCTATCATCACCAACAAATATTTTCTTGGTGTTACATTCATTTAGAGCATAAAATATGGCTTTATCCTTATCCATATGATAAGATGCTCCA
>ML787481.1:202405-220195 GCA_009831015.1 Picea engelmannii | reverse complement strand
GTGTCAAAATTGCATATTTGCTTTCAATGTTTCATTAGAGAACTGTGGAGTGTTGTTACTAGGGCCAAGAGACTTATGTGGAAGTAATGCAGAGGATGTTCTCTCTCTAGAAAACATTTTGAGTTCAAGAACTACTTCAAGAAGATGTTTGCAAACTGTGCAATTTGCATGTTGACCTCTATGGGTTGGTGAACCCGGGTTAGGTAGCACTTGGTATTTGGAAGTAGAAGGAGGTTGTATGAAAAACTCACATGAACTTGTAGACTTAGAATATTGTGGTATATGTATAGGTGAACGATGTACAAACTGTCTACTAGGAACTGGAAATGGTGTGTGAACGAGTAACTTTGAGGACTGACTACGGCGGAGTTGTTGTAAGAGTTGTGGATTGGTGAATCTCAAACTGGTGCTTCCATCAAGATTAGGAGTTATTCTTAATTGTGTGGGAGCTAACATGGCCAACTGTGGATATTTCTGGGACAGTGGCTGGTAATCACTACTCCATTCTTATGGTAGAGTAACTTGACTGAATCCCAACTGAATTGGTGTAGTATTGTCGGGACCGACTATGACACCTTCTTTTAGTGCTCTTTTGGTTAACTTGGGATTTATGGCAGGCATGGTGGTGGAAACAAAATGTAAACATATAGTTGTATGTAACTGGGCAATATGGGCTTGATCAACTACATTGAAACCATGAAACTGGATGAACGCTTAAAGCAACTCATTTATATATGGGTCATTCAGAGAGACTTTATATCGAGGGACAAACAAGGACCAAGCTGGTCCATTGTTCAACGGAGTTTGGAATCTGCCAATTAAATCATCATTGAAATCATTCATTCGGGTATCAAGGACACATGTCAGACAAGATGTATTGAGACCGGGTCGCACCAAAGGATTGATGTTGAATTGAATTAGACCAATATGGATATAATTGTATCCATTTTATATTCCCCATTCAATGTCATCTCTTTTAATCAAAGGAATTTGATAAACACTATGGGAGAGAGAGATTGGGATATTCACAGACGTAAAACAAAACAAAATTGGAGCACAGAACTTAAACACGGGAAGATCGTAAATCTTATCTACATCTATCTCTAGTAAAGACCAATTTGGATGAGGTTCAAATTCTTGAGAAATGATCTGGGAATTATACAATGGTTCATTGTTTACTTTGTTGACTAGTTTATTCAACCATAACCATCATTTGTTATGAGCATCTCTTCTAGATTGAGCAGAAGTAGATAATGCAGAACTGAAATCGTAACTTGTACTGGGATCCATAATAACTTTAAGAGATAATAAGAATTGAGTACACCTGGTAAACTGCAACGAATTTGCAGAACTTTATTTTTCGCTCCACACACCCTAAACGGCTTCTGCACCTTCAGTGGGATTTACATGAGCAGTTGATCCTCTAGCTTTCATCCTTAACAGGTGAACCTCTCAACACTACCCTCTCGAAAAAATTGGAACACTGAACAAGAAAGGATTACGATTCGCACAACACTTATGGCTCTGATACCAATTTATTAAGAGATTATCTATGCATAGAAAAGCAGGATGTTTGAATCTAAATCTTTAACACATGAGTGAAAGACAGTCGATTTGGCTCCTGGCCGACTGCTCAGGCACATATTAATAACTTAAAAAGAAAAGATAATAGAACAGGAGATAAAAACACAATTTTATTTATATTAGAAACTCGCTCTAAAACTCGATGCTTACAAAGAGGAAATAACTCTGCATATATAGAGTTTTTCCAAGACACAGATTTGACATAGACTAGACAGATCCGACATAGACTAGACATAAAGTGGAGATTTGATAGCCTGAATCCATGAAAGCGACGTACAATAATCATAAAATTAAAGCTACACAGTGGATATTCTTTTAGGAGGGAACCCACTAAAGCCTTGTACAAAGATAAAAGTAGAAAATACAATATTACCTCACAATGAAGGAGTTAAAAGACAAAGTACAAATGCCGAAAGTGAGATGTTTTTTACAAAGTAAGAGACCAAGCCATGTGAAGTATCAACTCCTGTCAGAATCATAATTATCATGACATAGTGGAGAATATACTTCATCATCATTGTCATAGATATCATTTGCATCAACAAAATCTGGTGGTACAATGCCGGAAACCAAATCATTCATCCAAATAAGTTCATATTGGTTTGTATATTATTGATTATATTATATGTATATAAATATATGAAGTGTGTATTTCTATCATATATATATAACATAACACATGATATACATATGATTATACTTGCATAATTATCATATAATACCATATACTCTTACAATATATATTATATGTATACTTACATATAACCATAACTTTTATCACTTAATACTATACACATACACATATAATTATATAATCCTACATATATTTATACTCAACATAACAACTTAATATATAACATTATGAATATATTACATATATAATATAATATACAATAAATATATATAGTATATTGGTTTGTGTATTTTATATATATATATATATATATATATATATATATATATATATATATATATATATATATATATTCTTGTTTATTTTGTATTAAAATTTGTATAAGTGTAATATAAGACCACCAGATGGGAGAAGAAATTTTGAGATCAAAAATTTTAAGACAAGGTTAAGTCGGTTTTCTCTACGAAAATACAGGTTAGTCACATGAGCTACAATCATATCAAGTAGTACACAACTATGATCGACAACATCATTTCTTCTTAAGAAATAATTCATATTTGTGATATATGAATAATGTTTGATGTATGTGAGTGTCTAATTGTAATGATGTAGATCATAAATAAAACCCTAAGTATGAGAGAAAGATCAGAATAAGGAGAGATATTAGGGATGAGGATCTTATAGATTGAGTTGAGAGATTTAAAGAGATATTGTGTAGATAGTTATAGATATGATGTGATCTAATTACTTAATTAATACTTAGTAATTATGGTCACTAGTAGTTATATAAAGAGACCATTTGTACAATAAAATATGTAAACCTTGCTTCAACTTTAATAATATATGTTTATATGTATTTGTTGTTGGCTATTAAAGACAACATTTGGTAGAAATGTGTTGTCCAGAGAGGACGTGGAGTGTTTTTTTATCTGCTATTTGGTGTTGAGGTGAGGTGTGACCATCATTTGCACATGAAAAGAGGTATTTGATGGATTGGGTAGATCATGGGGAAGCATTTACTTTGAGATCAGAATGAAAGTTGAAATTTGTGAGATTTCTATGTGACTATATTCCTTAAATACCTTCCATATGTGAACTTGGAATCACGATATTCTAACACAGTCGAGCTTGAATCTAAGAAGAATTACACAAGAAGCATCTGATAATTTTGTTAAATTTTTGTTGAAGTACAATTGAAGGCAACCTAGGATCGAAACCTGGAAAGTAGTCGTCATTCTACAAAGAAGAGAGAAGAAAGTTTAATTTGCAGGCATGATAAGATAGGCACCATGAGGAGGATTTCTTGTGGGGAGTTAAAGGAGTTGAGACATTTGGAAACCTAGTAAGCTATGCAATCTAATTTCAAGAGTTAATCCTCCATTCGGTTTTATTTTGTGCAATGGAAGGATTGATTTCATGCAATGGAAGTCCCAGAATGATAGCTATGATCGTGATAGTTCCAGGGGAAGTGAAAGAGAAGCTATGTTCTAGCGTACAAAATCTTTGAGGGAAACCTAGCATAGTTTGAAGACCTCGTCAAGAATGGGTTTGTGGAAAGAGAAGCTATGTATTACAGCAGTCTAAGGAATGACGCCCTAGAGATATGAAGAAGCAAAAAGGTAAATTAAAGTAGAATTTTTTTTTTTCCAAGAAAATTACACTTTATATTATTTAAAATATAAAATGTTCACACATAAAGATATCATATCAAAGATATCGACTTCTAGGATGCCAAAAAAAAAACATATAGTAACATCTCAGTCATACATGACTTATCATGACATTAGGAAAAGTCTAATAATCACACCTTCAAAGATGTCCAAAACCATCACCACAAGGGACAAAACAATCCCATAATTGCCTGAAAAGTAAAAAACAACCTTCCTTTGCCTGAAAGCAAGAGGATCTTCACACTAACATCCATCACACTAATCCAAAACAGCAAGAAAGGTACACCAGGGACCCCCTAGTAGAGGTTTAAAAACTGAAGAGGTCCCTCATGACCCTCTTCACACACGTAATAAATAATCTTCCATGGTACTTGTTGAAGAGCGTGTTTCACCAGACTATCTGCAATAGTATTTCCTTCCCTGAAAACATGATCATCGGTAATCTTTTAAAAGAGCTTTGATATCTCCTTGATGCGGTCCTTCCAACATTCCAGTGCAACTACTTGTAGGCACCCTTTACCTTTCATCCAATTGATGATAATTTTGGAGTCACCCCAAATATGTATCTCCAAAATTGAAAGACGAGAAGCCAATAAGAGAAGTCCCCATGCACCCAGGAGCTCAGCCTTTGTATTATTACAAGACCCACCATTGAAAAACCATTTGTAACATCTGTGCTCACTAGTTCTAATAAAACCACCAGCTCCACCATTATCGCCTAAGGCTTCAGCAGCTCCATCAAACCATCCCCCCACTCCACACTCTACATCTATATTTGTAAACTTCCTACAACCAATTGTTTTTAATATTTTTTTACAACTCTCCAAAGTGAGAAAAGAGAGGTATTCCACCTTCTGAAAATTTGGGGTATGTCCTTCGAAAATCACCAAGTTTCTCTCCTTCCAAACAAACCATCATATGATCGAGAGCAGGCTAGGATATGATAAAAATTGTAATTTTCAGGCCTTAAAACATTCTGCAATTGTATTGCCAAACCTCCTGCCAGGATGTTTTATAAATGTTGTAACCTTTTCCCAAAATTTTGTCGCAAATGTGCACTCCACAAACAGATAGAAGACAGTTTCCTTATTTTTTTTACATAAAAAGCAAAAACGCAGACCATAAAAACATCTTCGTTGGAGTTGATCCCGGGTGAGGATCTTATTCTCTACCAGCAGCCAGGTGAATAACTGTATTTTTAATGGACATGTCTAGGACCATAGGGCTTTCCTCCAGATGCCAATCACAAATACCCATTTCTTTATTTACATGGCCTCATATGCATTCTTGACAGTTAATAGTCTTGATTCATCACCCCCCATCCAGATAAGTTGATCTAGCTTCTCTATTAGTTGTATACCATTTTTTATAAGTGCATAGTGGAAGGAATTCCATTCCAAGGTGAGATCCCCAATAAACCCCAGATCATCACTGGAATACCAATTTGTTCCAACCACCCCCACACGATCTTCACATTGAGCTTGAAATAAATAAATAAATAAAAATGCATTCCCTATTGAGAGTTGTGATCAGATCTCCTGTCAGGATCGCCCCTTCCCCCATCCCCAGAATATGGTCATATCCCAACAGGATTTTATGACCAGACCTCGGCTGCCATGTGATCCACTGTAATATAATGTATAAATACTTTAAAAGGTACTTCCATGTCTGCGACCCTTTGACATCAAAAACTATAACCATGCGCAACCATATTTCAACAATAACATAAGGATAGTATTTATTTTTCAAAATACGATGCCATAAAACATCATGTATCAGATCTCTCCAGAGGGTATTGGCCACCATGACCCTGCTAAAATTTCCCAAATCGTGCAAGCCCCAGCCCCCGAACTTTTTTGTTCGAGCTAAAAGATGTCATGCATAGAGGTGAATATTTTTTTTCTTATTGCACCCTCACCACAGGAAATGATAAATAAGTTGTCTAATCTTCTGAAGAGTCAAAGAAGGAAAATTTTCAAGTGCCAGCCAATAGACGGGTTGGATTTCTAATACTACCTTGATAAGTACACAAGGCCCCCCTATGGAAAGTTTTCAATTGCACCAGTGGTTGATCTGGGCTTCAAACTTATCGATCAACCAATTCCAATCCTTTGTTTTGTATCTATCAATCTTCAAGAAATATCCAAGATACCTGAAACCACTAGAAATATCGGCAAAGTTATAATGAAAATTGGCCTGTAAATTCTCCAGTTCCTGTTATCGCACTCTGTGCTGAAGAAAGGTGGAGCCAACCTACCCTCGACGGCACGGCCGCTCTTACCCAGGACCTTCTCTAACTCTGGCCCTAAGAGTCAAAGTACTCTTCCACTCCACTCGGGAGTCCACTACCCACAGTAAGCTCCTTCGGCGATCTCCCCTTCGGGTCTCGAGAAATCGCGATTCGGGAATTCGCGGTTCACGCGAGCACGATTCACCTACAGCTCCAACCCCCGAACCTCGATAGTCAATAGTCAACACTTTCGCGCATCGGGGATTTCCCTATCGGGAAATCGGAGAATGCAATGTCACGAATCCTTGACACCACAAAGTCCCGAACCCCGAACTCCGATAGAACGTGCAGACTTGGACTTCCCGCCTTTGAACTTCAGTAAATCGCCACATGTACTCCACTAGAGTCTTCAGGTCCCACGCTGCCACGTCCTCTCTGGGATTTCATGGATCGTGAATCCACGATACAAAGTTTCTTCGTGGTCGAAAACCCCGAAACATCGAATGCCGAAACCCATAAGTCCGATGACACCTGTCCCCCAACCTGCTCTGGAGGTCCCACTCAGCTATGTCACTCCTCCACTCGTGCGATCAGGAATCGCGGGATCGCGATTTCAATGGTCTCGAACTCCTTGCATTGGGAAATCCCGAATGCTGAAACCCCGATTCTCCGGATTCATGCCATCTATCCTTGTCACGATCAACGACCCCGATAAATTCGGGAAATCGTGACTCGCGATTTCGCAAGGTATAAACTCTTGCCTCGCCAAACTCCGAACGCTGAATCTCCGAAGTTCGATGGACTTTAATCCTCCTCGCCTGCGCTTACGGGTTAACTCCTGCGTAGTTCCTCCTTGATCTGATGATCCTCGGGGTTTCGCAAACCTTCACAGGGATTTCAAGTCGTCGATTCTCTTCCTCTTAAGAACTCTTCCTGCTCCCAAGACTCGATTCTATTCATGCTCCTCCTGGGTCTGTTCCCAAAGTCTTCCCCACGGAACTATCCCTCCTGAGCTTGTTCCCTCTTGCTCCTCCAGAGATTCTGTACCAACTGCTCACGCTCGAACTTCGCCAATTCTCAAAGTGTTGAGTTCCTCCGGACTATGTGCACTCACTGCAACAGTAGCCCACGCCGTTATTTTCTTTCCCTCAGACTAACTGCTGAGATTTCCAACTCCTCGGCCTGCACTTTCCCTGCTCAACACGAGTAACCCAATTCGACTTCTGGGTGAGCGAGAATGAGAGTTTAACTGTAGAGCCTCCTCAACGCACTCTATGAGGAGGAATTCAACTGCACTCTATGCAGGAATCTCCTGGCTCCAACAGAGAAACAATTGAAACTCATTTCCTCATTCTCTCAGGTTTCGAACCTTCCATGCAATAACATATGCAGCATATAGACAATAGGCAAAACAAGAAGCAAATATGCAACAGCATAATATCAACAACACACAGAAAATAATCACAGCCATGAAATTGAATCAAAGCTTTACTATTAATTCAATATCTATACATGGGGATTCTTCACCAGTTCTCTGAGTTGCTCTCTTCTTGCTTCTCTCTGCTAATGCTGAATAATCTAGGATTGAATACAATGTACAAGGAGGGTGCCTATATTTGTTTTCCCTCCCAGGAGTAAAAACTGTCTAATCTACAGCTAATCCTATCTAACAGCATTAAAACCATTAAATGCCTTCCTATCTATAATACAATACAAGTGCACTCAGCTTTGAATGCCTTTAGTTAAACGGCGGCACAAAAAATCTTCAAAGTGATTCAAAAATTTATGCGCTGGTGCTGTCCAACTGTTCTTCTCTTTCCTCCACGCTGGCTCGCTTGATGAAGCCGTAGATGCTCCTACATCATACTCCTCGGCTCAAAAGATTTCATGGGCTCCTGTCCATGAGCTCCTGCACAGTGTGCCCATGCTTCTGAATCACTGCCTCTGTTTCCCAGCTGGCATCCTCCACTGGGTGATCTTTCCATTTCACCAGGTATTCAAAATATTGCTTCCTCCTAGTCTTTCTGCCTGTTCTTTTATCCAGTATGCACTCCATCTCAAGCTTCTGTGCAACTGGTAATTGCTTCTGCCACTAGATCACTGGTTTTTCATCAGTTCCAGCTCCTTCATCCTCGGTCCTGTAGGGGTATAAATCCGAAATATTGAAAATCGGAGATATCCCGATGCCCCCTGGCAACTCAAGCTCATATGCATTCTCCCCGAACTTCTTCAGGACTCTGCATGGTCCAATCTTCTTCATCTTGAGATTGTTGTATGTTCCCCTTGGGAACCTTTCTTTCCTCAAGTGCACGAGAACCATGTCCCCAAATTCAAACTGAAGTTGTCTTCTTCTCTGATCGGCTCTGCGCTTGTATTCTTGATTCGACTTTTGCAGTCGCTGCTTCACCTGTGTGTGATGTTCTTGCATAGCTTCAACAAATTCTTTAGCTCTCGTGCTGCTTGTCTCAGCCTGTTCTGACTCGCTAAGCTCAGAAACTCCTCTCGACTATGTTCCATACAAAATTTGGAACAGGCTCTTACCTGTACTCCGATTCACAGAATCGTTGTACGCAAACTCTGCCTGTGGTAGGATCTGATCCCAACTGCTGTGATGCTCTGTCACCAGACTTCTCAACAGATCTCCTAAGCTTCTGTTGACCACCTCTATTTTTCCATCTGTCTGCGGATGGTAAGCAGAACTAAATTCCAAGTTAGTCCCTAGCTTCTTCCATAGCGTCCTCTAGAAGTGACCTATGAACTTGGTGTCCCGATCTGAGACTATGCTCCTGGGCAATCCATGCAATCGCACAATCTCTTTGAAAAATAAGTTCACGATGTGGGTTGCATCGCTGGTCTTATAACACGGAATGAAATGTGCCATTTTCGAGAATCTATCCACCACAACAAAGATAGAATCCACTCCTCATTGTGTTCTCGACAATCCCAAAACAAAATCCATACTAATGGCCTCCCATGGCCTCTATGGTATAGGCAACGGCTGATAGAACCCTGTGTTCTGCTTTCGGTCCTTCGCATGTTGACATATTCGGCACCTGTCAACAAATCGCTTTACGTCAATGCGCATGCCAGGCCAAAAATACGATTTGCTCAGCTTGGAAAATGTTTTTTCATGCCCGAAATGACCTGCTAAGCCTCCGCTATGTTTTTCTTTCACCAAATTCTCTCTCATAGAGAAATCTGGAATGCACAGCTGATTGCCCCGAAATAGAAATCCATCCTAGATCATGTAGTCAATCCACGGACTCCTATCCCTGAGAAATGGGTTCTCTGCTGCCTCGTATGCCTCGCGAAAGTCTGCATCACCTGCATACATATCTTTCAGATTCTCAAAACCCAAAGTCTTGACCCTGAATTCCTGCAGCAATAAACACTTTCTGCTCAAGGCATCAGCTACCTTGTTGGTAGTCCCTGAAATGTGCTTTATCACAAATGTAAAATTCTGCATATATTCCACCCACTTTGCATGCTTCTGATTCAGCTTCTCTTGCTGACTCACGAACTGTAATGCATGATTATCACTGTATAGAACAAATTCCTTGGGTACGAGATAATGCCTCCACTTTTTCAATGCCTGGATAATGGCATAGAACTCCTTATCGTACGTGGAATATTTAAGCTTTGCATCATCCAGCTTCTCGCTGTAATATGCAACAGGTCTGTCATCCTGACTTAAAACCCCTCCAACAGCATACCCACTGGCATCACACTTCACTTGGAAGGCTTTCTGAAAATCTGGCAACACTAACACTGGTTGCTCAATTATCTTTCGCTTCAACAAATTGAAGCTCCTTTCAGCCTCTGTTGTCCAATGGAAAACCTTATGCCGCTTCTTCACAGTGTCCATCATTACGGCACTGATTCCACTAAAATTCCGAATGAATTTTCTGTAGAAGCTTGCCAAACCGTGAAAGCTCCTTACCTCAAAAACATTTCTTGGCGATAGCCAATTCCTGATTACTTCAACCTTCTCAGGATCCATATTCAATTCATTTTCCGAGATTACAAAGCCCAAATAAATGAGTTTTGTATGCATGAAGGAACACTTCTTCAAATTGATCAGCAGCTTTTCCTGCTGTAGTCTTCTCATCACAATGGCCAAATGCCTCACGTGTTCAGCCTTCGTCTTGCTTAAAATTAAGATATCATCAAGGTATACGACCACAAATTTGCCAATGAATTCCCGTAGGAATTCATTCATCAGCTGCATAAATGTGCTTGGTTCATTTGTCAAACCAAACGGCATGACCAGCCATTCGTACAAACCCTCGTTTGTCTTGAATGTTGTTTTCCATTCATCTCCCTCTCTCATCCGGATCTGATGATATCCACTCTTGAGATCTATCTTCGAAAAATAATTTTCCCCACTCAGGCAATCCATCAAGTCGTCCATTCTCGGCAATGGAAACCTGTACCTGATGGTGATTTTATTAATCTCCCTGGAGTCTGTACACATCCTCCAGCCTCCATCCTTTTTCGGGCTCAGTACTGTTGGAACATCACATGGACTCAGACTCTCCCTCACCAGTCCTTTGTCCAGCAAGTCTTGCACTTGCCTTTTGACCTCCTCGTTCTCCTGGGGTGTCAACCTGTACGCTGCCTTATTCGGCAAGCTTGCTTTGGGTATGAGGTCAATGTGATGACTTACACTCCGCATTGGTGGCAACGAATGAGGTAGTTCGTCCACGATGATGTCAACAAACTCTCCCAACAGTTCCTAAATCTCGGCCGGCAAGTCATCCACTCTCGTGCTTGTCAGGACAATTGTCAGCTTCCTGACAACAAAGAATTGTGGATCTTCATTCTTCTCCATCTCTGTGAGAAGCTCTTTCCCACTCATGAGAAGAATCATGCTGGTTACTTCTGGCTCCACCTTCTTATCTTTCCCCGGAAGCAATGTATGTGTTCTTCCATCCTTATCCAAAGTATATGTGTTCATTCTCCCGTCATGAACCACATTTCTGTCAAACTGCCATGGTCTTCCCAATAATACATGGCCGACATCCATGGGAATGACATCACACAGAATTTCATCCCTATATTCACCCATTTTGAAATTGACCAAGCATTGATTTGTAACACATACCTGGTGTCCTTTCTGCAGCCATGACACTTTGTATGGACTTGGGTGTTTGTGCGTCTCCAGCGCTAATTTCTCCACCATCTCATTTGAAACGAGATTGTCGGTGCTCCCACTGTCCACTATGACCTTGCATTTCCAGCCCTTGGTTTTGCAAGTCGTCCGGAACAGTCTGCATCTTTGCGCTGTGTCCTCCACCTCTTTCTCAGGTTTCAAGAGAACTTTATGCACTGTCAGTGACTTCCCACTTCCAGTATCTTCATCTTCAACATCACTCCTCTGCGCCTCAGTGACGTGAGCTTTTCCTCTGTCCATTTTCCTGTCCGGACAGTCCACGGCTTTGTGTCCATATTTCCCACACGTAAAACATGTGATAACTCCTCCTCGACCCCTTCCTCTACCTCGAGTACGAGGAAATGTGTTGGCATTAGCATGTCCTCCTTGTTGATCATCTTGTTGCCTCCTCGGCTTAGAAATTTGTTGCCTCTGCTGTGAGTTCCACCTCTTTCAGCTTTTCCCTAAGGCTTTTTCCACTCCTCCTTGGGCTTTTGATTTCTCTCTTGGGCAACCGCTTTGCCTCTGGGTTGGCTTCTGCCTCTCCCTCGCTGTCCCTTCTTTTGGCTCAGCTTCTCTTCGGCCTTCAGAGCCATCTGGTACACATCCTCAATTGTTCAGATGGTGACCATGCTCAATTCATCCTGAATGTCATACCTGAGACCATTTAGGTATCTCGCCACCTTTTCGTCATCACTCTCCCGATGACCAGCTCGAATGTTGAGCCTATAAAATTCCTCGGTGTACTCCTTCGCCATCATCAACTTCTATCTCAGGTTCTGCATGCGCCTGAACAGAGTGATCTGGTAGTCTCTCGGGATGAACTTCGCCTTCATCTTGGCGATCATCCGATCCCAGATCTTGATCTTTTGTTTTCCTTTGGAACGTCTGTCTGCCTGCAGCTCATCCCACCATAAGGTTGCATGTCCTTTCAATTTAGTGACAGCATGCCTCACCTTCTTGTCCTCTTCGATATCTTCATAATCGAAGTAGGTGTCGAGTGCTCGGATCCAATCCAGCAACTCTTCTGCATCTAGACTTCCCTCGTAAGCTGGAATGTCCATCCTCACCTTTGCGCTCATCCTGGGGATAGACTTGATTAATCGCTCATTTGCTGCATCTTCTGCTGCAACTCCACTTTGTGGTACAACATCAGCTTCGCCTTCGAAGTCACTCAGATCTCCTGTATCTAATGTGCACCTCTGTGTTGCTTCCATATCTTCCATTCTAGCACGGAGATTTCGTATTTCCCTCTCCATTTCTACATTCTGTCCATGACTGCTTCTTTCCCTGGACAATTCCCTCTCCTTCTCTGGATTGGGTGATTGCCTACCTCTTCTTCGGGCATCCATGTCTTCACGATCAGGTGACTGCCTCTCCCTCCTGGGCGGCATGGCGGATTTCTTCTCTCTACTACCAAAGCAAAGAGAAACCCTTTTCCGGCTCTGATACCACTTGACGCCAACCTGCCCTCGACGGCACGGCCGCTCTTACCCAGGACCTTCTCTAACTCTGGCCCTAAGAGTCAAAGTACTCTTCCACTCCACTCGGGAGTCCACTACCCACAGTAATCTCCTTCGACGATCTCCCCTTCGGGTCTCAGGAAATTGCGATTCGGGAATTTGTGGTTCACGCGAGCACGATTCACCTACAGCTCCAACCCCCGAACCTCGATAGTCAATAGTCAACGCTTTCGCGCATCGGGGATTTCCCTATCGGGAAATCGGAGTATGCGATGTCACGAATCCTTGACACCACAAAGTCTCGAACCCCGAAATCTGATAGCACGTGCAGACTTGGACTTCCCGCCTTTGAACTTCAGTAAATCACCACCTGTACTCCACTAGAGTCTTCAGGTCCCACGCTGCCACGTCCTCTCCAGGATTTCACGGATCGTGAATCCATGATACAAAGTTTCTTCGTGGTCAAAAACCCCGAAACGTTGAATGCCGAAACCCCGAAGTCCAATGACACCTGTCCCCCAACCTGCTATGGAGGTCCCACTCAACTACGTCACTCCTCCGCTTGTGCGATCGGGAATCGTGGGATCGCGATTTCAATGGTCTCGAACTCCTTGCGTTGGGAAATCCCGAATGCCGAAACCTCGATTCTCCGGATTCATGCCACCTGTCCTTGTCACGATCAACGGCCCTAATAAATTCGGGAAATCGCGACTCGCGATTTCGTAAGGTATAAACTCTTGCCTCGCCAAACTCCAAACGCCGAATCTCCGAAGTTCGATGGACTTTAATCCTCCTCGCCTGCACTTACAGGTTAACTCCCGCGTAGTTCCTCCTTGATCTGATGATCCTCGGGGTTTCACAAACCTTCACAGGGATTTCAAGTCGTCGATTCTCTTCCTCTTGAGAACTCTTCCTGCTCCCAAGACTCGATTTTGTTCACGCTCCTC
The DNA here is from genome assembly GCA_009831015.1 of Picea engelmannii. NCBI lineage: Eukaryota > Viridiplantae > Streptophyta > Pinopsida > Pinales > Pinaceae > Picea > Picea engelmannii. The sequence continues at coordinate 206,515 of ML787481.1, read as the reverse complement.
CTGGGTCTGTTCCCAAAGTCTTCCCCACGGAACTATCCCTCCTGAGCTTGGTCCCTCTTGCTCCTCCAGAGATTCTGTACCAACTGCTCACTCTCGAACTTCGCCAATTCTCAAAGTGTTGAGTTCCTCTGGACTATGTGCACTCACTGCGACAGTAGCCCACGCCGTTATTTTCTTTCCCTCAGACTAATTGCTGAGATTTCCAACTCCTCGGCCTGCACTTTCCCTGCTCGACACGAGTAACCCAATTCGACTTATGGGTGAGCGAGAATGAGAGTTTAACTGTAGAGCCTCCTCGATGCACTCTATGCGGAGGAATTCAACTGCACTCTATGCAGGAATCTCCTGGCTCCAACAGAGAAACAATTGAAACTTATTTCCTCATTCTCTCAGGTTTCGAACCTGCCATGCAATAACATATGCAGCATATAGACAATAGGCAAAACAAGAAGCAAATATGCAATAGCATAATATCAACAACACACAGAAAATAATCACAGCCATGAAATTGAATCAAAGATTTACTATTAATTCAATATCTGTACATGGGGATTCTTCACCCGTTCTCTGAGTTGCTCTCTTCCTGCTTCTCTCTGCTAATGCTGAATAATCCAGGATTGAATACAATGTACAAGGAGGGTGCCTATATTCGTTTTCCCTCCCAGGAGTAAAAACTGTATAATCTACAGCTAATCCTATCTAACAGCAATAAAACCATTAAATGCCTTCCTATCTATAATACAATACAAGTGCACTCAGCTTTGAATGCATTTAGTTAAACGGTGACGCAAAAAATATTCAAAGTGATTCAAAAATGTATGCGTTGGTGTTGTCCAGCTCTTCTTCTCTTTCCTCCACGCTGGCTCGCTTGATGAAGCCGTAGATGCTCCTGCATCAAAAGGTCATTTCTTTTCATTTATCTTGAGGCTAGAAGCTTTACAGAAAACATCTAAGATTCTTTTTATTTCCTTCCACTCACCAATAGAAGCTTTGGACACTATAAGGATGTCATCAACAAACAATAGGTGGATTATCTTATGAAGCCTATATACCTTTATGCCAGTAAGTAATCCTTCCTCTTTAATTCTTTTTAAATCCAAACTTAAAACTTCCATAATTAGAATAAATAGCAAAGGTGATAATGGACAACCCTGGCATAAACCTCTTTCACTATTGAAGAAACCTGTGGGTTCACCATTGATCAAGGTAGAATAAGTAGCTGATGTAATACAACCCATGATCCACTTTGTCGTAGGGAGGCCGAACCCACATTGAATTAAGACCAGTTTTAGATAATCCCAGCTAACACAATCATAAGCTCTTTTCAAATCAATTTTTAGAATCAATGCTTGTAACTTTTTTTCTTTGATATTGTGCAGGCATTCTTGCGTCGTCCCAATAGCATCGATAATTTTTCTACCTTTTAAGAAATTGAATTGTTCCTTGGATAAGACATGAGACAAAATTGTTCTGATGCGTTGATCTAAAAATGAAGAAGACTTGTATTCTTGAAAATATTTGCAAGTTTCAAGTCATGTGTTCAAATGCAAATGGATCAATTTTGCAAACACAATTTTTATAGAAATTACACATTCAAGATGCATATAAATAGCAGCAAATAATAGTGAACAGAAAACACATAACACAACAAATGATAAAGGAGTTCACCCCTCTCTTGGGATACATCTCCTGGTCCAGCTTCCAATAGATCTTTTGTATTATTTGGTCAAAGTGATAAAATATGTTCTTTACAATGCTCAAAATGACAAATATATGGCTTCAATGGCTTCAGAACGTCCAAAAACCCCTAGCTGGGCTTTTTTGGCACCTCGTTTGGAAAAAAATTGAAGAAGATAGGCTTCCTGGAAGTTCCCCTTCAAACTTGTTGTCTCTGGATCGCCAAAATGCACCTCTTGCTCCTCAACCTAGCCCCCACGCACATATATGTGTTAAAACCCAGCATCGGGCGCAACTACACAAACGGTGCAAACTGCAGGATGGTTAGGGCATGCCCAGCCCCTAACCGCCAAGTCCGTGGGCATATGGTCTACCATACGACCGCACGCACATACAAAAGGGGCCAAGTCCCAAATCAAATGATAGAGTGACAAGTGTTGGCGCGGTTTCATAACCGTTGGTAATAAAACTCTCATGCAATACATTGACCACCAGTCGTATGTGTATGGACCACCGATTATATGTGTTATGGCTCCGTTTGAACTACGCGCACGGGTAGTCACATGATATATATACATATGGACGAGGGCTAGGGCTTAGCACCAGCCCTGTCCGCGCCCATTCCAAAACACATTGCAATTCAAATATAAACAAAACCATAGAGTGGTAAGAACCACTACAGTGGCACGCTGGTTGGGTAGCTCTTCCCAAGGCCATACCCCTGCCTGAAGGTCACGGGGTCGATTCCTACCGACTACACAAGTTTTAACCAATGTTTAGGTCACACGTGGTGGCCATTGATTGGGCCACGTGTGGCCATCCCATTCTCCACAAACAATCCACATGTCATATGCCAACTCGTCCACATGACTGCCAACCACACCTTCCACATGTCGTATGGCCCTGCCACGTGTCGTACGGTCTGCCACGTCAGCATCTGTACAGACTGTATGGATTGTACAGTCAACACATTTTTTTTTGCCTGTTTGTCGTTTTTAATATAACGTGATATATATCTCTCATATGATGTCCATTTGAACCTGAACAAGTTGTGTTGGGTTCGTGACTATGAGGCCTACACTCTCATTCGATTTGAAGTGATTCCAAGCACTTTGAATTTTTGAGAAAAATTTGATCCCCTGGATCACACCTCCCCATTGGAAAGCTTTTGGACCTCCAAAAGACTATTCTCAGTCTATTTGAAGATGAGGGTAAAGTTCCCTCACCTTTCCAACCTCAATCCACTTGGATTTTCTTGGATTTGTGCCTTTAATACAAACTCGAAGATACTCCACATTTCCTCATTTTGAAGTTCTCATTCTCATGTCAAGGATTGTGTCTTCATGCAGTTCTGTAAGATATTCTGGGGAGAAATCATCTATAGAAGGAATATGAACATGTTTTCCTTGATCATCAATCAAAGGAGGCTCATACAATTTCAAATTCTCAACATTAACAACTACATACATTTGCATATAAGGAGGCAAATCTAAACGGAAGGCATTGTTACCAACCTTGTCAAGAATCTTAAAAGGACCATATCGAATTGGTTTCAGTTTTTTACCTTCTCCTTTAAGCCTCTCCTTACTAATGTAAAGACAAACTTCATCTCCAACTTGGAAACTATGATCAACACGATGTTTGTCATGTCTTGTCTTGTACTTGGCTTGACTCTTTTCCAACTGCTCTTGTACCATTTGATGTATCGACTGAATTTGTTCAATGAACTTTTCCGCCCTATCAATGTCATATTGACCATCAATAGCAATATCCTTCCCAAAGATAAAATCTAAAGGAGATTTGGGCAAATAGCCAAAACATTCTTCAAATGGCGACGTTTGAGTTGAAGAGTGCTTAGCTCGATTGTAAGCATGTTGAATGTAGTGTAAATGCTCATCCCAAAGTTTAGGATGCTTGCTGCAATAACCATGAAGAAGATGCATGACTGTTCTATTTACCACTTCTGTCTGACCATTGGTTTGCAGATGAAAAGTTGTGCTCTTTTTCAGTTTGGTGTCCATGAGTGACCATAAACTCGACCAAAAACTTCCAATAAATTGAGAATCTCGATCAGAAATAATGGATTTAGGCAATCCAAAATGTACCCAAACATTTTGAAAGAACATTTGTGTCGTTTGCTCACCTGTAACCTGCTTCTTACAAGGCATCAAAATACACATTTTTCTAAATTGATCAACCACAACATAAAGATAATCATGATTCCTTTTAGACATAGGTAGACCTCCTACAAAATCCATAGAAATACTTTCCCAAGGACGAGAAGGAACCAAAAGTGGAGTATACAAACCCAACTTTCGATTGCTAGGTTTTCTTGTGGCACATAACGAACATCCTCGAACATATCTTGAAACACTTTCATTCATTTTAGGCCAATAACAGTACCTTTGCAAATTAGCCACCGTCTTGCCTACA
>ML787481.1:181466-200359 GCA_009831015.1 Picea engelmannii | reverse complement strand
CTTTTAATTGCAACAATAAAATCATTCCAAGAGGTTAAAATTTTACCATGTTTCTTCATGTCCTCTTGAGTCTTGGATTCCCACCAAATGAGTGTTTCACTATCCAATCTTAAAGAAGCAAGCTGAATCTTAGTTTCATCATCCTGAATTTTTTGTATCCTACAATACACCTCAATCTGACGAATCCAATTATCTAATTTCTCATCATTGTACATTGGCAATTTGAATTTACATTGGCAATTCGAATTTAATATCAAGCTTTAACAAAGGAATTTGTGAAGGACTTTTACCATGTCCTTTTGGAGAATTTGGAAGAGGTCTTGAACTAGTAGAAGAAGAAGAAGAAGAAGATGAAGGTGAGGGTGGTGGAGAAGCACCATTCCCTCCATTTCCATTTGGATTTTTATCACCACTGTCTCCCTTGTGCTTTGAAGGATTGGAGCCTTCACCTTGCAACCTTGTATTCCTTTCTTCCATCAAGAGTTTCATCATTTCTCTCATTTCCATGAAAGCCTTTTTGAGATCTTCATCTTCTGTAGGAATATGTTCATGACTCTCTTCATGATCCATACTTGGTGAATGCCTCCTTGAAGCTTGCGGTGATGATATAATCTTTCTTCTTGAAGGATGAGAACTTGGATCTACAAGTTGACCTTCTCCTCTTGTGAGTTTCAACCTTGTGAACATCAGAAAACAAAACACTTGCAAATAATCAAGTCTTCAAAAACCTATGCTCCGATACCAACTTGATCTAAAAATGAAGAAGACTTGTATTCTTGAAAATATTTGCAAGTTTTAATTCATGTGTTCAAATGAAAATGGATCAATTTTGAAAACACAATTTTTATAGAAATTACACATTCAAGATGCACATAAACAGAAGAAAATAACAGTGAACAGAAAACACATAACATAACAAATGATAAAGGAGTTCACCCCTCTCTTGGGCTACATCTCCTGGTCCAGCTTCCAATGGATCTTTTGTATTTTTTGCTCAAAGTGATAAAATATGTTCTTTAAAATGCTCAAAATGACAAATAGATGGCTTCAATGGCTTCAGAACGTCCAAAAACCCCTAGCTGGGCTTTTTCAGCACCTTGTTTGGCCAAAAATTGAAGAAGATAGGCTTCCTAGAAGTTCCCCTTCAAACTTGTTGTCTCTGGATCGCCAAAATGCACCTCTTGCTCCTCAACCTAGCCCCCACGCACATATGTGTTAAAACCCAGCACTGGGTGCAACCACACAAATGGTGTGAACTGTAGGATGGTTAGGGCGTGCCCAGCCCCTAACCGCCAAGTCCGTGGGCATATGGTCTACCATATGGCCGCGCGCACATATAAAAGGGGCCAAGTCCCAAATCAAATGATAGAGTGACAAGTGTCGGTGTGGTTTCATAAATGTTGGTAATAAAACTCCCACACAATACATTGACCATCGGTCGTATGTGTATGGACCACCGGTTATATGTGTTATGGCTCCGTTTGAACTACACGCGCGAGTAGTCACATGATATATATACATATGGACGGGGCCTGGGGCTTAGCCCCAGCCCTGTCCATGCCCATTCCAAAACACATTGAAATTCAAATATAAACAAAATCATATAGTGGTAAGAACCACTATAGTGGCGCATTGGTTGGGTAGCTCTTCCCAAGGCCATACCCCTGCCCAAAGGTCACGGGGTCGATTCCTGCCGACTACACAAGTTTTAACCAATGTTTAGGTGACACATGGTGGCCTTTGATTGGGCCACGTGTCACCATCCCATTTGCCACAAACAATCCACGTGTCATAGGCCGACTCATCCACATTACTACCAACCACACCTGCCACGTGTCATATGGTATGCCACGTCAGCATCCGTACAGACTGTACAGTCAGCACATTTTTTTTTGCATGTTTATCGTTTTGAACAGAACGTGATATCTCTCTCATCTGATGTCCGTTTGAACCCAAACAATTTGCGTTGGGTTCGTGACGACGAGGCCTACGCTCCCATTCTATTTGAAGTGATTCCGAGCACTTTGAATTTTTTAGCAAAATTTGATCCCCTGGATCATGCACCTAGCAATATTTTAGTGAAGATCTTATAACAAAGGTTACACAGAGCTATCGAGCGGAAATCCTCATAAGTTGCAGGACCATTTACCTTTGGGATGAGAGCAATAAAAGTCGAGTTGATAGCTCTGTTAACAACACCAGTCCTACGTGACTCCTCAACTGATTCCAACAAATCTTTTGCAATCATATCATAGAAGTGCAAGTAGAATTCCACGCTCCACCTATCAGTCCCGGGACTTTTATCCTTGGAAAAACTCTTTAAAACATCCAAAATCTCCTCCTTAGTAACTGGTTTTTCAAGCTGGATGACTTCCTCCTCACTAACCATCTTTGTAAACAAACTGGTTGAAGCTACCTTGTCCACTATCAGAGTTGAAATAATGATGAGCTTCAATATTTAATGCATCATGTCCATAATATACCTGTCCCAATTCATCTTTGATCTCCCAAAGGTGTTTTTTTTTTCTGCCTGTAACTAGCGAATTGATGAAAAAAATTAGTATTCCTATCTCCACATTTTATCCAAGTTTCTCTGCTTTTAAGACGCCGCCTCTCCTCCTTAGCCAACAGAAACCTATTTCTCTCAGCTTCAAGATATTTCAATCGGTTTCTAAGATCATTACAAAGTTTAGAATGCAAGTATTGTTCAGTAAGAAGTGCAATATACTAGATATAAAATGTATGCAGAACAGAAATAAAATACTAGTAATGGCAGAATAACAACAATATAACCAGAACATTCACCACAATAACACTGAAATGATATAAGAATGACAATAGAAATAACACTTTGAATCTGAAAGCAATGTTCATGAGCCTCTTTGAGGGGGAAACCTCTAGTTGAGCAGAGATCTATTACAATAATATCCAAGCTAGGGTTCTCATACCCTCGACTCTTATTTATACATAAAAGAAGCATCTAGAGGAAGATCCTTCTAGAAGAAAAATCTTCTATTAGGTCTTCTTACATCCACCTTATTCTATTTTATTGAAAGGCCTTATTAATATTGACCTTTATTACATCCGAATATATTGTTCTACCTATGTGTGGGTTAGGACCCTAACATGTCCACCCCCTTAAAAACAACCTTGTCCTCAAGGCTTGAGATAAGGAAATTGTTGCAGAATGGTAGTTGAATCCCAAGTGGCTTCTGTTGGCGTTGTATCTTTCCACTGGACTAGCACTTCCTTGATGGTTCTCTGACATAGGTGACACTCACATTGGTCCAAAACTGCTTTTGGTTGTATCCAAATGGATTCTTCTTCAGCTAACTCTGGAAGGTTGGTTTGAATTTGGCACTTAGCTCCAATCACCTTCTTTAAGCATGAAACATGCAAAAAAAGGATGTAGTTTTGAATGGTTGGTCAAAGTTAACTGATAGGTGACTTATCCCACACGCTTGAGCATGGTATAAGGACCATAAAATTTGGGCACTAGCTTCTGACAATGCTCGGCCTTGAGGGAAGTTTTCTTGTAAGGTTGCAATCGAAGAAACATCTGATCCCCTTCTGGAAATTGATGTTCAAAGCGACCTTGATCTGCTTGTTGCTTCATGCGATTCTATGCCATGACCAAATTCTCTTTGAGGGTACAGATAATGGCCTCTCGAGTTGTAAGTGTTAGGTCAACCGCTTGGACCTTCGAGGCACTCAGTAAGTATGAGAGAACTGAATGTGGCTTATGTCCATATACCGCTTCAAAAGGAGTCATGCATGTAGTTGTATGGTATGAAGTATTGTACCACCATTCGGCTAGGGGTAACCATTGAGCCCACTGATTTTGATTTTTCGAGACAAAACACCTCAAATATGTTTCCAAACACTTTTTGACAACTTTCGTTTGGCCATCAGTCTGGGGATGTTAAGTTGTGCTGAGATGCAATTATGTGCCTTGTATCTTGAACAGTTCTTACCAAAAATTGCTTGTGAAAGTTGGGTTGCGATCAGAAACAATAGAGTGCAGCATGCCATGAAGCTTGAAGACCTGATCCATGAAGATTTGAGCCACCATGGATGTTGTAAACAGGTGTTGAAGGGCACAGAAATGAGCATACCTGGAAAGGTGATCAGAAACCACCATGATGATGGATTTATTTCCCGATTTGGGTAAGTCGGTAATAAAATCCATAGAGATATCCTTCCAAATAGCAGGTGGAATTGGAAGTGGTTGTAGTGTGCCCGACGATTTGATTGTTTCTCCCTTGTTGTGTTGACACACATCAAATTCAACTACAAAATTACGAATGTCATGTTTCATACCATCCCAGAAAAAGGAACGTTTGACCCTGTCATAGGTTTTGGTGAACCCAGAGTGCCCTGTTGTGGGTGTAGCATGAAGCTCAGAAAGTACCATGGATTTAAGCTTTGATTGTTTACTTAAATAAAACGGCCTTTGTATCAAAGTTCCTCATGGAGCCAAGAGTACCCTGGGAAGCTAGAGTATTGGACTGCAATTGTTGGATCAACTACGAATTTTTGGGGTCTTGTAGCCATTCCTGGCGAATGTCTTGGAGCCAATATGGTACAATGAATGAAAGAGAAAAAAGGGATCCTTCATCTTCATATTTTCAGGAAAGTGCATCCGCAACCACATTTTCTTTGTCTTTCTTATAAATGATCTCATAATCATATCCAAAGAGTTTAGTCACCCATTTTTGTTGTTTTGGGGAGGAAATGCGTTGTTCCATAAAATACTTGAGGCTTTGATGGTCTGTCTTAATTTGGAACCGTTTCCCCAATAGATAAGGATGCCACAGATCCATGGCAAGCAGAATAGCCAACATTTCATTTTCATACATGAATTTGCCCAGATTTCTTTCGGATAGTTGCTTGCTGGTAAAGGCCAAAGGTCAACCCTCTTGCATAAGGACAACACCAATTCCTTTCCCTGAGGCATCACATTCCAACACAAAAGTCTTTGTGAAATCGGGAAGGGAGAGGATTGGAGTGGTGCACATGGCCATATTCAAGGTTTGAAAAGCTTGAGCAGTGGCTGGAGTCCAAGTGAAAGAGTTTTTTTTTAGCAGAGTAGTAAGAGGTGCTGCAATCTTCCCATAATTCTTAACAAACTTGTGATAATACCCTGTTAAGCCTAGAAATCCACACAAGCTCTTAAGAGTATTTGGGTGAGGTCAGTATTGCATAGATTCAATCTTTTTAGGATCCACCCTAATGCCATCTTTTCCAACCAGATGACCCAAGTATTCTACTTCTGAGGTGCTAAAAGAACATTTAGACTGTTTCAAGAAAAGTTGGTATTGAGAGAGCAGATGGAGAACTCGATCCACATGAGAAAGATGGTATGTCCAGGTTTTGCTATAGATGAGGATATCATCAAAGAAAACTAAGACAAAATGGCAGAGAAAAGGACGGAAGACATGATTCATGAGGCTTTGGAAGGTGGAGGAGGCATTACACAAGCCAAAGGGCATGACCAAAAACGCATAGTGGACCTCATTAGTTCTAAAGGAAATCTTGGGAATATCTGCCTCTTTCATACGTATCTGGTGGTAGCTCAAACGAAGATCTAGTTTAGTGAAGAATTGGGCGCGACTCAATTCATCCAGGAGGTCATCAATGACAAGAATGGGGAATTTGTCTTTGATGGTAAGTTTGTTGAGGGCATGGAAGTTAGGACATATTCTCTAAGAACCTTCTTTATTCAAGACCATTACCATAGGAGACGAATAGGGGATCGTACTAGGGCGGATAAGGCCTGCATTAAGGAGTTCCTAGACCATTTTCTCAATTTCATTTTTTGGGGAAAATGGGTGACGATATAGACAGATATTGGGAGGAAGGCTTCCTGGTACAAGGAGAATGGAATGATCATGAACAACACGGGAAGGAGGGAGGCCTTGGGGAGTGGAAAAGACCAATTGATGTTTAGAAAGGATGGCTTGGAGGTCTTGCGGTACGAGAGGTGTCTTTGTTACTTATATGGCATCGAGTTGGGCAATAACAACAGAGTGACCCTTTTTGAGCATCTTTTCCATGTGATGGGAACTAATGATTTCAAGTGAACCTGCAGTGATGCCTTAGAACTTCTATTGGTGGCCCTCTTGGTTGAATTGCATGGTTAAGTCCTTAAAATCCATGAGAATGGGACCCAAAGTCCTTATCCAATCTACACCCAGCACAATGTCACAACCTCCCATGTCGATAGAAAACATATGGGATTTCAGGTGGTAGTCACCAATTTGGATACGCACATTTTCACAACGCCCTCCACATTTCATGGAACCACCATTGGCAATCATGATTTGGAAATTATTGATCGCATGGATGTAATGAGTTTCTTGGGAAATGTGGCGATGAATAAAGTTATGGGTGTTGCCACTATCAACCAGAATGATGACCTTCTGATGCTTGATGTAACCAATTAGCTTGAGGGTTTGGGGAGTGGAGAAGCCAGTGAGAGAATTGAGGGAAATAATTGGTTCTACTTTGGGAGGGTTTGAGGGAGGGGTTATGTCAATGGATTCAGGTGATTCAGACATAGAGGGATTTTCTTCATCTTCTTTTGAAATCTCCTCGGAGATGGCCATAAAAATCTTTTGTTCTTTACACTTGTGGCCCGATAAATATTTGTCATCACAGTTATAACAAAGGCCTTTGAGTTGGTGCTCATCCATTTCAGCCCGGGTCAATTTTTGGATCTTTAGTGGAGCAGAGGGAGTAGTGGGATTTACTGGTTTAGGGCGAGGGATGAAGGAGGGTTTGCAGTTTTGAGAAGATATAACCTGTTGTGCTTCTTTATCTCTTTTGGAAGCCTCCACCCAACTCTCAGGCCGAGCCATGAGGACATGGGCCCGAATTCCATCCTTGAGGCCGTTGATAAATCACTCTCGGAAAAAGGAATCAGACATGCCCTCTGATCTAAAATCCAGGTGCTCAAAGGTAGCTATAAAGTCTTCCATTGTTCCTAATTGTTTCTTCTTTGTCAAATGACCCAAATGGTTGGTGTCAGTGTCAAAGCGTTCATAAATCTCTGCCACAAATTGTGTCCAAGCAATATACCCTTGATGAGAATTTTTTCTCCATTGCCACCATTGCCAACGTTCTTGATCTAGATGGAGAACACCATACCAGAGTTTGGCCAAGTCATCTATAATGCTATATAAAGAGAAGTAATGTTCCATTTGGGTTACCCAACCAGTGGGGTCCGAGCCATCAAATTTGGTCACATCCACCCATGGAAGGCATAGGTCACGTTGAAAGTGATGGTTCTACAAGGTATGGGAATGAGAGGAATGGTCACCTTTAGTATGTGGGGGTGAGGAAGAGAAAGGGTTATCTGTAGGGATATGCAGTTTGGTGCAGAGTGTCGAAAAGAATGATTCAAGCTAGGTGGTGAGGTCTTGTTTGATTTCTCCCATTGAGGACTACATGGTTGTATTGATGGCGGTGACATTGGCACTAAGTTGTTTCACTTCTTGTTGGGTCTCAATGAGACCAGACTACAAGGTGTTGAAGTGAGCTTCCAAGTCCTGGCTACGAGTATGGGCCATGAGGATGGGGGAACTGAAAAGGGGCGGGTGGGGTAAAAACATTTTTTCGAAAAAATGATATGGATGAATGTGTTAAGGGTGAAGAGATGAATCCAATGGAATAGGGCTTAAATAATGGTGAAAAAATTTCCATACTTTTTTTTTTACGTCCGGTCTGAAGAATACTGCAGAGAGGAAATGCCCAAATGCTTAACCAAAAAGAAATGTATATTTACTTGGCAACCCGAACACAGTTGCGTGGCAATAGATCTTGTTTGTTTTAATTTGTTTATGTTTCTGTCCCCAAGGGTTAGGTATTCAAGGGTTCTACAGACAAGGGTTTTCCCTATGATATAGCTCTCTAATATAAGTGTAGGTTCCAACATTAGTACTCGGCCCAATATCTCAGGGCACTAACTAAGGAGGATGGATTGTACCTTTATTCGTACTACCCGACTACCCAGGTACTAGAGAGTATCTTCCCGAGTGTTGTTCTCGGTAACACTATAGCAGTCAGGCGGCCGATCGGTTTATCTAAAGAGGGCTTCATGTAATATAGGTCAATCCGTACACAGGTGTTGTCTAATGTGCTACCACTCGAAGGGGTACCAACAGGGGTTACAAGGGTGGCCAACAAATGTGCGCTTAAGTACCACTTGTATTTCTTGCATGTATGAATCCCTCAACCGCAGGTTTATGCGCGTAATGACAGATCTTTGTGGCTTAAAGACATCGGAATATGTCTCTACCCTGAAAAAATTTAACCCACACTTTCTACCAAGGAAAGTGCTCTAATACCACTTGTAATATACCAGATATAAAATGTATGCAGAACAGAAATAAAATGCTAGTAATGGCAAAATAACAGCAATATAACCAGAACATTCACCATAATAATGTTGAAATGATATAAGAATGAAAACAGAAATAACACTTTGAATCTGAAAGCAATGTTCATGGGCCTCTTCGAGGGGGAAACCTCCAGTTGAGTAGAGCTCTATTAAAATAATATCCAAGCTAGGGTTCTCATACCCTCGACTCCTATTTATACTAAAAAGAAGCATCTAGAGGAAGATCCTTCTAGAAGCGGAAGCTTCTATTAGGTCTTCTTACATCCACCTTATTCTATTTTATTGAAAGGCCTTATTAATATTGACCTTTATTAAATCTGAATATATTTTTCTACCTATGTGTGGGTTAGGACCCTAACACTCAGCTTCTAAATGATTGAGAAGGACCAACTCCTTTTTCTTTTTGTCAACCAACCAAATCTTTACCTATGCCTTTAAACCCAAGAGTTTCCAAGACAATATTCGTTGTGCTCCATCTCCTTCGTCTACCTATTGTGAACCCCAAAAATCCCGAACAAGATCACAGAAAGACTCTTCTTGCAAAAAAGTTGGATTGAATTTAAATGGGTATGCAATAGGCTTGTAACCATAATCTAATTGTAGAACAACATGTGCATGATCCGAAATAAATGGTAGTTCCACCCAAGATCTATATTTTGCAACATCATTCAGGAGTTCTTCACCAACATAATCCATATCCAATCTCTTTTGTATTTCCTCCCTCCATCTCCTGCCACTACGCCATGTAGGAAGAATTATTGCAGGCTTTATATCCACCAACCTCTTCGTGGAGAAAAGATTTTTAAAAAAAGCTACCAATGGATTGGGAAATGCTAATTCACCCCACACTTCTTCGGTACTATCTGCAAAGTTAATATCACCCACTAGGATGATATTATTAAGTGCTAACAGATCTTTATCTTCTACATGTTCCCAGAAGCGCCTGCGCCCCGTGCATAGCCCATATGTATTAATAAAACTTATATTCCTTTTATCTGGTAGGTGGATACCTTTCAATAGAATTCCACCGAGACTTAGAAAAGATTGTAGTTCAAAAATATTAGGATTCAAAGCCATTAACAGGCTCCCAGATGTCCCATCACAACTAAAAGCAGTGGTCATCCAATCAGGGTAAATCGTGCACATAAATTTTATGGCCTTCTCCGCAGAGACTAAAGTCTCTTGGAAAAAAATGATGTCAGGTTTTTTATTAGAGAAAATTCTATGAATTGTAGGAATTTTTAGGGTGCCACCAACCCCTCTTATGTTCAGAGAGATAAGGATCATATATTGGCCCTTGTGAGGTATTTAAAACCTCTATGCACCCCCAAAGAAACTGAGTGTTGAGTCCCCATAACAAGTGTTGATCTTATCTTCTTGCATGCACTACGTGTTTTAATTAGAGAGACCTCTAAACCCAAGCCATGGGACCATGCTAATTCATTTCCTTTTCCTACTTCCCCAGTAGCCATAGATGTACCCATATCACATTGTGTGCATCCCTGATAGGCTTTCAAGCCCCAGAAATTTTGAAGTGGTATGGGGCTAACAAAATTGTTAAGGGTTGGTATCAGTGCTTCTAAGTCGGTATCATGCAACTGTGCATTCTCAGGTTCAATAGAGAGTAGTTGTGTAGAAATATATGGATCTCCCCCGAACCTTGTGGTGGATGACTCAGGTAGAGTAGGGGTGGGGTTTTCAGGTAACAAGGCCTCAGTAACCCTATCACCACCCAGGGTCAACCCTTCCAAATCCAGATCACTCTTGGAGATACTAGTAGTCTCGAAGAGAGAAAAAATGAAGGAAGGAAAGGTCTTATCTAGTAAATCCCTCTCCCAAGACGAAAGCTTAAAATATAAGGAGGGACAATATAATTTAACTTATCGAGATATGAGTCAGAAAGGATTTCTGAGGAGTCCACTCCCGACACTGATGTAAAATTCCCCACCTCTTATGCATCCCCATGATGCAACACCCCCACCTCAGCGGGTTTTGTGCGACCTTACGGTCTTAGGATCATTCTTAATCTCCCCGAGAGTCTTATTGACTCTCTGATCTCCCCACAAGAAAATCACTCACACACACTAGTGTGTAACCATAGGTCCTTCTTTGGAGTTGCACCCTCGTGAAGAAATGCTAAGCGCCAACTCACTCCCATGTGATCTCTGATATGACCACAGCCTTTTCCCAAATGGGTATTTTGGCTTTCATGACTTCGTGATCCCAGATGCGAATCCTCCTATCTTGACAATATCCAAAACCTAAAAAGGCCAACGAGAATTTGATTCCTCCCTTGACTTTTCATTGATGTGACCTCTGACTATGAACTGGGGTCCAGTCTTTTCGACAACCAGGATTTCGCGTATCATCATTTTGCAATGCAACAACTCCTTTCATCAACTTCTGAAACCATGACAACCCCTTGCCACAGATCGATGACTCTCTTCTACTCGTGATCTAATGGTCCTATTTCTTTCGAGACTTCATGACTCGGGTGTCCACGATTCTTGATTTTGAGTCACAGTTTCATCCATTATTCGAATTTTGAAACGAAAAAATTCAAGGATGTGAGATCAATGACCCTCATTGATCTGAATCCAACAACCTCTATTCCTCCTGAGCTTGTGAGTATTGAGAAACACTCAGCCTTATCTCTCCACTGGACTGTGAGATCCAACAGCCCATGGTAATCGACACTTCTCCTTGAAGCGACTCTACCGTCTATTCCAGCTTTCAATATTCCTCCACTGAACACTCTGGCGTCAACTCTTTTGAGCTTTCTTCCTGTTGAGTGGCCTCGACACTCGCCTTCCCTTGAACTCGTCAACGTTCTTTCCATCCTGAGATTTTTCTTTCAAAATCTAGGGCTTCCTTAGTGATTCTACACACAATCCTTGCGGCAGTCACAAATAACCTCCGGTTATTTGTTCCTCCGACTCTGTGCACTAATTGCGACAATAGTCCTTCAACCTTCCTCCTCGGTTGATAAAGTCTAAGACTTCACTTCGCTTGCACACACCTTGCATGGCATTGTGCTATCCTGCACTTCTACTGGTATGAGAACAACGGTATCCCTTCTGAGATTTCTGAGATAAAACTCAAACCCTCGTCAATGCACACCTTGTGAATTTTCATTGCACTCTTTGCAGGAATTCTCGGGAAGAGAAACAATTGAAACTCATTCTTCTCTCCTCACAGATTTCATACATTCATGGAATCAAGAATATTCAAAAACACATGGCATTGAAATAAATGCATAACAGAGAAACAAAACACTATAAACATACCATTCAACAGATGTGAACAGTAAGCATAATAATACCATGAAATTGAGTCAAAGCATTCATATATTAACTCAAGTGTTCCTGTACATGAGTTCTTCTCTGTGTTCTTTCTCTCTACAGCTCTATAGCTTACAGAAATTCTGAAATCCTCTCTACATATCTACATCTTACAGAAATTTGGAAATCCTCTCTACCGTGATACAAATGAGGGTGTCTTTCTATCCATTTTCCCTCCTACACTACAAGCTATCTAATCTGAAATAAAAGCTACAAAAACTTTTCATAAATTACAATAAATGCCTTCATTTTCGACAGATAAGAGAAATTCTCAAGATCTGTTTACAATATCCAAAACACAAATGTAGATACGCTCTCTCAATTATTAAATAAATGTTTCTTCATTTAAATTTAAAACATTTTCAAAATGTGCATTGGTTCATTTCCAGGTGTCTTCCACCTTTGTGCTTGCTTTGTTGGCTGCTTACGATGCTCCTGCATCATACTCTTCTGGATAGAAAATTCATGAACTCATGTTCATGAGCTTCTGCAGCATTTATCTATGTCTTTGGATATTTTCTTCACTTTCCCAACTGGCATCCTCAATTGCGTGTCCTTTCCATTTGACCAAATATTCAAAATATGTATTTCTTCAGGTCTTCTTGCTAACTCTCTAGGCAATTATCTTCTCTATCTGCGTCCTTCCAGCTGCAGGCATTTGTTTAACCCATTGAACTTTCTTATGATCCTCGGATCTCTCTCTTCTTGTTTCATCGGCTCTATAAGGGTACAGATCTGCTATGTTGAATATGGGCGATATTCCTACCCCATCTGGTAATTCAATCCCATAAGCGTTTGCCTCAAACTTCCTTATGATTTTACACGGTCCAATTTTATTCATCTTCAGCTTATTGTATGTTCCCCTTGGGAACCTTTCTTTTATGAGATGCGCCGAGACCAAATCACCTAATTCAAAATGAAATTCTCTTCTGTGTTGATCTTCTCTGCTCTTATATTTCTGGTTGGAATTTTGCAATTGCTCCTTAATCTTACTATGGAGTTCTTGCATTTCTGTTGCAAAATCCTCTGTGATAGCACTTCTGAATTCACTCTTCTCTAAGTCCCTCAAATCAGATACTCCTCTTGGCCACATTCCATACATTATTTGGAATGGGATTTTTCCTGTGCTCCGGTCTGGTGAATCATTGTATGCGAATTCCGCTTGTGGCAAAATTTGATCCCACTAACTATGATGTTCAGCCACCAAACTCCTTAATAAATCTCCCAAGATTTGGTTTACTACCTCAATCTACCCATCCATCTGAGGATGGTATGTTGAGCTGAAATATAAATGAGTCCCCAGGTTTTTCCATAGGGTCCTCCAAAAATGACCAACAAATTTGGTATCCCTGTCTGATACAATACTCCTGGGTAAGCCGTGAAGTTTAACAAACTCTTTGAAAAATAGATTTGCAATGTGAGTTGCATCACTGGTTTTCTGACATGGTATAAAATGTGCCATTTTAGAAAATCTATCAACTACCACAAAGATCGAGTCACAACTTCTTTGCATCCTTGGTATTCCTAACAAAAAATCTATACTTACTGCATCCCATGGCCTCTCTGGTACTGGCAATGGCTGATACAACCCTGTATCTGTCTCTTTCCCTTCGCGTGCTGGAAAATTTTTCACCTGTTCATGAATTTCTTGACATCTGTTTTCATCCCTGGCCAATAATATGAGCCATTTAGTTGTGCGAACGTTTTTTCATGGCTAAAATGTCCAGCCAATCCTCCACTATGATATTTCTTCAGAAGATTCTCTCTCATAAAACTCTTTGGAATACACAATTGATTACCCCTAAACAACATTCCATCCTAAATCATATATTCAATCCATTGGCTTCTATCTATGAGCACTGGATTCTCACATGCTTCATAGGCTTCTTTTAAATATGCATCATCTCTGTACATATCCTTGAGGTTATCGAAACATACAGTCTTCACTCTGAAATCCTATAGAATCAAACACTTCTTGCTCAAAGCATCAGCAACTTTGTTAGCATTTCCAGAAATATGCTTTATAACAAAAGTAAAATTTTGCATGTATTCAACCCATTTTGCATGCTTCTGGTTCAATTTTTACTGTCGTGTTATGAATTGTAATGCATGGTTGTCTCTATACAAGACAAACTCTTTTGGAACCAAGTAATGCCTTCATTTTTTCAACGCATGTATGACTGCATAAAACTCCTTGTCATACGTGCAATATTTCATCTTTGCATCGTTCAACTTCTCACTAAAGTATGCAATCGGACTGTTGTCTTGGCTTAAGACCGCTCTAATCGCAAATCCACTTGCGTCACATCTCACTTGAAATGTCTTGCTAAAATCTAGTAGAACCAGAACTGGCTATCCAATTATCCTCTCGTTCAGCAACCTGAAACTCTTCTTTGCTTCCTCTGTCCAATGAAAATATTTGTGTCTTTTCTTAACTGTGTCCATCATTGGTGCACATATCTCACTGAAATTTCTGATGAAATTCCTGTAAAAACTAGCCAATCCATGGAAGATTCGAACTTCAAAGACACTCTTCGACGATGTCCAATCTCTAATTGCCTTTACTTTCTCAGGATCCATTTTCAATTCATTCGAAGAGATTACAAAACCCAAATAAATGAGTTATGTCTTCATGAAGGACGACTTCTTCAAATTGATCAGCAATTTCTCTCGTTGTAATCTCCTCATCACTGCAGCTAAATGCTTCAGGTGTTATTATCCAGTCTTACTGAAGATTAGTAAATCATCAAGATATATGATTAAAATCTTTCCTATGAAATCTTTCAACACTTCGTTCATCAGCCTCATAAAAGTACTTGGCACGTTCGTCAAACCAAATGGCATGACAATCCATTCATACATTCCTTCATTTGTTTTGAATGTTGTCTTCCATTCATCACCTTCCCTCATTCTAATCTGATGATATCCTCTTTTCAAATCAATTTTTGAAAAAAACTTTTCTCCACTCAAGCAATCCATCAAGTCATCCATCCTCGGTAAAGGAAATCTGTACTTGATGGTGATTTTGTTTATAGCTCTCAAGTCTGTACACATTCTACAGCCACCATCTTTCTTTGGGCTTAACACTGTAGGTATAGTGCATGGACTCAAGATTTCTCTAACCAATCCTTTATCCATCAAATCCTAGACCTGTCTTTTGACTTCTTCATTCTCTTGCGGCATAAATCTGTATGCAACCTTGTTTGGTAAACTTGCTCTAGGTATAAGATCAATGTGATGACGTATGCTCCTGATGGGCAGCAACGAACAAGGTAATTCATCCACCACTACATCAGTGAACTCCTCTAGCAGTTCCTGAATTTCCTCAGGTAGATCATCTATCTTAGTACTGGTTAAGATGACTCTAGGTTTTCTTACCACCGCAAACTGCATGACTTCTTATTTCTTGACTTCCTCAAGAAGATCCTTCCCACTCATGAGATGTATAGTATTGCTCACCTCTAGTTTTTCCTCCTTTTCTTTAATTGGCAGCAACATATGCGTTCTACCATTTTTCTCCAAGGTATATGTGTTCTTTCTCCCATCATGAAAAAAATTCCTGTCATATTGCCATAGTCTTCCCAACAAAAGATGACATTCATCCATGGGATCAACATCACATAAAATTTCATCCTTATATCCCCCTATTTTAAATTCAACTAAGCATTGTTTAGTGACAGTTACCTGATGTCCCTTTTGCAACCACGAAACCTTTTATGGGCTTGGATGTACAACAGTCTCCAATTCCATCTTGTCCACCATCTCTGTGGATACTAGATTATCTATGCTCCCACTGTCCACTATTACCTTGCATACCCTATCCTTGGTCTTGCAAGCAGTTCTGAACAAACTGTTTCTTTGGACTCAATTCTCTATTTCTTTCTCTAGTTTCAAGAGAATTTTTTGCATCATTAAGGATCTTCTACCTTCTGCATATTCTGCCTCAACATTTCGTCTATGTGCTTATGAAATGTGAGCTTATCCTCCATCCATTTTTCTATTAGGACATTCTAAGAATTTATGTTCGATCTTACCATAGACAAAATATTTTATCTCACCTCCTCTGCCTCTTCCTCTTCCTTTGGCTCATGGAAAAGTATTTCTATTTGCATATTGTCCTCCCTGTGAACTTTCTCCCCTTTAAGGGTGAGTATGAGGTTTCTTTTCTTCTTCCTTCATCTTCTAAGTCCTGTTCTAGGAAATTACTTTGCCTCTTCTCTGACTTCGACCTCGGCCTCTTTGACCTTGATTTCGGGCCAATTTTTCTTCAGACTTCAGGTCCATTTGATAAGCATCTTTGACATTTATGATTGTCATCATGCTTATTTCATATTGAATGTCATATCTCAAACCATTCATGTATCTGGCAACCTTTTCATCATCAATTTATCAATGACCTACTCTAATGTTGAGCCTGTAAAACTCTTCAGTGTACTCCTTCATTGTCATCATCTTCTGTCTCAAGTTTTGCATTCTTCAAAATAGATTGATCTGGTAGTATCTGGGTATAAACTTGGCTTTCATTTTTTCAACCATCATGTCCCAACTTTTGATTCTTTCATTTCCTTTGCAACGCATGTCAGCCTGCAGTTCATCCCACCATAGTGTTGCATGCCCTTTAAGTCTAGTGACAACATGTTTAACTTTCTTATCTTCCTCGAGATCCTCATAGTCGAAGTATTTATCCAGATCCCTAAACCAATCTAGAAACTCTTCAACGTCTAAGGTTCCTTCATACATCAGAATGTCTATCTTTTCTCTGGCTCTGATTCTTGCAACAGCTCAGAATAGACGTTCTTCTGCAGCGTCTTCGGTTGTGACTTCTCCTTTAGCTCCAGCCTCATTTTCTCTTTCGTCTTCAGTGACATCTCCAACATCAATTTTCCATATTTGTGTTGTCTCCATAGCATCTAGTCGATCACGGAGTTCTCTCATCTCCCTTTCCACAGTTGGATTGGGCATTTGTATTTCTCTCCTTCTTGGTGGCATTGTTTCAATCTGTTCCCCACAGAAAACAAAAATAAAATTGTAGACTACGCTCTGATACCACACTGACACAACACCCCCACCTCAGCGGGTTCTGTGTGACCACAAAAACCCCTTTCCACAAATCGACGGCTCTCTGCTACTAGCGATCTAATAGTCCTAGTTCTTTCGGGACTTCATGACTCGGGTGTCCACGACTCTCGATTCCGAGTCACAGCTTCCTCCACTATCTGAATTCTGAAATGGAAAAATTCAAGGATGTGAGATCAACAACCCTCATTGATCCAAATCCAACGGCCTCTATTCCTCCTGAGATTATGAGTACTAATAAACACTCGACCTTAATCTCTCCACTGGTCTATCATATCCAATGGCCCACAGAAAATCGACACTTCTCCTTGAAGTGACTCCACCATCTGTTCTAGCTTTCAATATTCCTCCATTGAACGCTCTGGTGTCAACTCTTCTGAGATTTCTTCCTGTTGAGTGGCCTCGACACTCACCTTCCCTTGAACTCTTCAAGGTTCTTTCCCTCTTGAGAATTTTTTAGAAAAATCTAGGGCTTCCTTAGTGATTCTGCACGCACTCCTTGCAACATTTGCAAATAAACTCTGGTTATTTGTTCCTCCGACTATGTGCACTCCTTGCAACAGCAATCCTTCAACCTTCCTCCTCGGTTGATAAAGTCTAATACTTCACTCCACCTGTGCATGCCTTGCACAACATTGTGGTATCCTACACTTCTACTGGTATGAGAACAATGGTAGCCCTCCTGATATTTTTGAGATAAAACTCAGACCCTCATCAACGCACACCTTGTGGACGTTCACTGCACTCTTTGCAAGAATTCTCAGGAAGAGACACAATTGAAACTCATTCTTCTCTCCTCGCGGATTTCATACATTCATCATGGAATCAAGAGTATTCATACACACACAGCATTGAAATAAATGCATAACAGAGAAACAAAACATTGTAAACATACCATTCAACAGATGTGAACAGTAAGCATAATAATACCATGAAATTGAGTCAAAGTATTCATATATTAACTCAAGTGTTCCTGTACATGGGTTCTTCTCTGTGTTCTTGCTCTCTACAACTCTACAGCTTATAGAAATTCTGAAATCCTCTCTACATCTCTACAGCTTACAGAAATTATGAAATCCTCTCTACCGTGATACAAGTGAGGGTGTCTTTCTATCTATTTTCCCTCCTACACTACAAGCTATCTAATCTTAAATAAAAGCTAGAACAACTTTTCATAAATTACAATAAATGCCTTCATTTTCGACAGATGAGAGAAACACTCAAGATCTATTTACAATATCCAAAACACAAATGTCAATACGCTCTCTCGGTTATTACATAAATGCTTCTTCATTTAAATTTAAAACATTTTCAAAATGTGCGCTGGTGCGTTTCCAACTGTCTTCCACCTTTGCGCTTGCTTTGTTGGCTACTTACAATGATCCTACATCACCCCATCACTCATGTACAAGTCATTGACTTGTGTTTCCATAGAGTCCTCCACATCTCCAGACCCTTTCCATGAAGGACAATCATGTTAGAGATGCCTAGTCCTTCTGCAAGAACTACAACAAAAAGGCAGACCCTGGTAATCAAGTCGTTGCATCATCACTTGTCCTCTCCACTCCAGTTCAAGTGATTCCATAAGACTTGCATGGATATCCACTTCAACCAGTATATGTGCCATGTGTTTATCTGGATTGTGAATTCCCTTTTCATCATATTTAAGAAAATGTCTTATCAGGATCCCAATGGCCTTTAAGGCATTCTTATTCCACAAGTTGAGTGGAAGTCTGAGCAACAGAACCCAGACATGTAGAAAGATGAAATACTTGTTGGATCATGTTTTCATTGATGCCAATGGTTTGTCATTGATGCCAATGGTTTGATTACTTGGGAGATTGTTGGATCATATGTCATTGATGTAAATGGTTTGGTTTGATTGATGTCATTAGTTGATGTCAAGTAATTGATTGATATGATTCCCTTGAGGAGAATGTTATATGTCCAAGTGGAAACCAATCGATGCAAAGGTAAACAAATGGATGAACTCCAAAGTGGTCCCCTTATGGTGAAAGCCCTCACGGGAAGACGCTTTGCGGATTGAGTTATCCTAGAAGAATGGTTGGAGGACC
>ML787481.1:118431-174611 GCA_009831015.1 Picea engelmannii | reverse complement strand
CATTCACCCCCCCCCCCCTCTAAGTGTGGTAGGTGTGTCCAACAATACTTTGTGGAATGGTCAAAATGGGTGCACCACCTCTTTAGCATGATGATTCCACCCTTGTAGTCCCAAAAACCATTTAGAATAGTCTTTGCATCTTTTGGGAGCTTGAATACTAGACTGAACCAACCAGAAGGCAAGGTAAGGTATTCTGGTTCATACCCAATGATGGGTATCCAAGTTTTCTTCATCCAAGTCGAGAATGAGATATCACACATAGTCTTATAAATGAACCTCCCAACTAACGTGCAGAGTGATAAGTTAATTGTTTCTTCCAAACCCACGTCCATGCCTATTACCAACCTCCGTCTAACTTTCTTGGGTTTCCAGGCTTGTGTCACCTTCTTTTTTGGCTGCTCCTTCAACCACAATCTCTCCCTTTGTGTGTTATCCTTCCTTTCACTAAAAAACATTTTTTATTTTCTCGTTTTCTCAGGGGAAACTGCTTCCCTATTAGTCTGTGTTACCACTCCCCCTAATGGCCTTCCGAGTTTCTCAGAACCCCGTCCCGAAAACAGACTAGAAAATGATGAATGTTCTAAAATAGTTGCACCCGGAAACTGTTGACAATGATGCTCTGAAGGCTCTCCACTAACACAATATGATAATACATTCTGGTATATGTTTTGACCAAAGCCCTGCTCACTTTATCAGAAATCCTTTTGAGGAGATAGTAAAGGCCCAGTCAGTGCCTTGTCTGAGGTAATGAAATCCTTCATGTAGTGGTTTCCACCTTTTTGGATATTTAGTGCCCCATTTGTATATAAGGGACATTCATATTGTCAGGACACCTCATCTACAATGCCCCGGGAGACTCTGAATCTATATGCCATCCTGAGGAGAACGATCAACAGTTTGGAAGTAATCCAGCTCAAGGATCTGTTCAGAAAACAAAAAAAGAAACTACCACCTAGAAACCCACTTATACAGAACATTTATCATCCAATAAATGTACCATAAATATTCACTCTACGATCACAGTGATTACACTGCTAATACTAGTCGCCAAACCTTCTCCAAAGGTTGCGAAAAAGCAGATCTAAAAATAGTAAAACTCCATTAAACCTACTAGAAACTAATTTAAAATAATACTATATAAGGTGTCTCGCCAATAAAACCTTCCTACCAGTTTCTAAAATGAATGTTCCACCAATTGAAATCTTTTAAAACCAAGTTTCTTGTGCTACTAAAAAAGGTAACCCCCCTCATCTTACCCCTCAGACATATTCTTCACCCTAAGTTTAAGTAGCAAATATTTACCATGCATGGCATAGTGTGCATTGATTTTAGAGGGTTTGCATGTTTAATGTGTGTTGCTTGAAAATTCAAAACAATCCTTTCTAAATGTAATAAGGAAGAGCACATATGAGAGGATCCTCATAAAGGATTATTATATTTAAGAGGTTATATGAATGGTAATATACACTCTTATATGGTGTGTGAGGAGTTCAATATTTATGTTGATTCTCATGGTGGAGATACTTTATGAGTTTTCATGCTATGTAATGGTGATGTATGCAAGTCTCATGGTGGTGTATTCAAGTTCTTGTTGAAGTTAATAAAAGTCCAAGTTGAAGTTGAAATCCAAGAGTCCTGAAGAGTGTTGGAAAAGGGGCAGACCCAGGGTTCAACGCTCAAGAGCGCACCAACAAAGCCCTAACTACCTGCCCTTTCGGCAACACCTGCGAAACAGATGAAGTCTCACTCGAGGTAGAGGCAGGGGTGGTTGCAGGAATCAGGTGTCTGCAACCTTAGCTAGGACATAGATCTATGATTATCTTGCTTACAGTGCACTTAGCATTAGTTATTTCCTAACATACATTCATTAATACACTTCGTAGAAAGCACAGAGCACCGTAGTAATTACCCAGATCTAGCACTTAGCAATGATAATTAGGTTATACTCAATAGATTAAGCACTTAGCATCTTATGTATCATATCTATCATGCATTCATATCTCATAAGCACAAAGAATTAATAGATCTATCTAAACATATCAGAGCACTTAGCAAGAGAGAGATAAACACATCAGCACAATAAACAGAGTTATCGTGGTTCACTACCACCCTAGGGCTACGTCCACAAAGTCTTATTTATATTATCTTGGTCAAGTAGTTATAGCACTAAGCCTCCAAGATCCTACCCTACATAGGAAAAGAGATCTGTGCAGCTCGCTAGATCCTCTTTCCCCAGGTAGATCCAAGCACTAATCCTTCTCACACTCTGGCACTCAGCACTTATTATAGCATGCACAGAGTACAGCACACACAGAGCTCTTACAGTCACACAAACTTCTGATCACATAGATCCAACTTATGCACTAATCCATCGACTAGACAAGGCCCCTTTCTTACATGGCCTAGACCTCTATTTATACATAGAAAAAGGCCTAAACAAGGTCCAACATCCCTTTCCCATTACAATATTCCCAAAAAACCCAAAAAGGTTCCACAAAAAGTGGTGAGATCCCATGATCTCCGCTTCTCTATGCGCTCCATCATTGATAGGCAGTCGAAGTGCCAAATGGTCAACTATGACTGAGTATTCCTCAAAACTTGGTCGAGGGCCTATAGGCCCCCAACACTCACCTATGACTTGTCCCGAGTCACTCTTTTTTGGGTAACTCTGCCTTGAAGGCCTCGATCTTCGCTCAAGCTTCTTCGACCTGTTTTTTTGCTACTGCTTCTTGCTCGGAAAACTCCTGAATGAGTGTGTTACTAACTGGTCCTTATAAGCGCTACTTTGTTGTGTTCATGACTTGTTCTAGGTCTGTCCCTTGGCTCTCAATATCTAAGAATAGTTGGCATGCCCTATCCTACAAAGGTTGAAGTTGTTGTGTCACTTCCATGAACTTGCTCTAGATCATATGAATCTGTTGTTGCACGACGCGTTGTTTGTGGGACCTCTTCATTTTCTCTATGGTCGGTAGGGCCTTCAGTTGTACCTGTAACTTCTCGGCTTGGTACTTCACCTCCTGGAGATGTGACTCCAATTTATGCAATTCAGGGTTCTCGGATAGTTTCTCATGTATCTACGCACTTCTACTACTTAATTGCTTACATTCTTCGGTGAGTTCCTTAATCCTTTCTACTGTACTTCGAGCATTCACTTCTCATTGGTCACATTCTTCTTGTGGAGTACTCGGTATAGCTTGGCGCTATAGTTATACTACTCTTTGTTGCAGTTGATGAATGACTTCAGCAAGCTTCATTACTTGGTGTTCTATGGGTTCTTTTGCCTTCTGTTCTAAGCCAGTCACAGAGCGAAATGTTCTGTTGACTGCTTCTTCGATCCCAATCTGCTTCGCGAGAATTTGCTCCTTCTCCTTTTGGATCTTTGTGTGTTCTTTATCAAACTTCTCTTGGATGGCCTCCTTCTCTTACTATGCATCTTGGTGCTACTCTATGATTTCCTCATGTGCATGCTTTAGGGCCTGGGTGGCCTGTGTTGTTACTTCTTCTGCTTTATGAAGGTGTAGTTCGACTAGGTCAGAAATCCTGCGAAGTTGAACTGACTCGTCTCATGCTTCAGTTGTTCCTTCTGGCATAGGTGTAGTGGAGACTATGCGGTTAGACTGGAGGGCTCGTTGTACTCCTTGGAGCTCGGCTTCGATTCTGTCCTACATCGTTTGTTTATTGGCCTCCTTCTTTTCTATAATTTCTTCTATGGATTCATTCAAAGTTACAAGGAGAAAGCTGAAGTCATCGAGGTTGAGCGTGATATTCATCTTGGTCACGGTCTCTTTTTCTTTCTTCTTAACGATGACTTCGAAGGTGACCCTTTTCTTTTCTTTATAACTTTGACTTCATCTTCTAGTTGCTTTTCAACTTCTTCTAGGTCTTCATTGTGACCTTCTTCATCTGGTGTGATGGAAATTGTCCTTACAGAGAGGCTATCCACATCTTGAACCTCTTCAGTTTTATTTGTATCCTTTGTCTTCTTTGTCTTCTATGTCTTCTATGTCTTACTAGGCCCAGGTGTGTCCTGCGCAGCTTCTGGGTTGTTGATATCTGAAATATCCATTGGATCTGCTGCAATAAGGAGGTTCACTAACCATTCCTTGGTGATCTCTTCAAGGTCTTCTTCTGTCAGTTTATAATAGGACTGCAGTTGTTCCTAGTGCTCATCAATGCGTGGATTTAGGTATATGAAGTGGTGGTCTGCGTTGAACTTCATTAAGAGTCTGAATCTATGGAGTGTGTTCGGAGTAATGCGAGGTGTGGCTTGTATTGCAGTCTTCAACTGGATGTAGTATCTATGAAAGAGGGTATTCGACTGCCATTGCCTGTTCATATCTATCGTGTACCATAATGTATTGAACTTCGTAGCCAATGGTTCAAATGGTAGGGTTTCAGGAAAAACGGCATCCTCCGACATCTCCCATGCTATGAAGGTGATCAGGATGAGAGGCCAGCTAAAGTGGAACTCATATCCTTGGTATTGAGGTTCTCTACAATCCAATTCGAGTTGATCCAATAAGTACTTCGACCAGTTCATTTGGACTCCTTCTACGCATTTTCCTGTGAGATCAACTACAAACCCAGATACTTGCGTCATTCTATTCTTGCGAACTAAATTTCCTGCAATCCTTTGACAGGTGAGGCGCACTATGCCACTTTCAATAGAGGTTACCTTGTAACCTTGCGTGCCTTTTTCAACATTTCCATAGGCCTCTTTAATCTTCTGTGAAAGAGCGCGATCCGTGGTCTTTCCAGGGTAATAGTCTTGCAGGTCAGGACCCTGCATGCTCAACCTGGTGATCTGATTGATCATCGTTGAATCAATCATTATACGTCGGTTCAACCATATATATCCTCCATGGTAGCTCGCCAATAGAAATTTTACGCAATCATTCACCTCCTGGTGTCTGCCAAACTATGGAATCTTCATTATATTAAGTAAGGTGGACTGCACGAGGTTCATCTTCCATTGTTGAGGGATGATCTTGGAATTATTTCCCTTTGTCATCATCAGATACTTGTGTGGGGCAAGCATACTGTAGGCTTTCTGGTCACCAAGGTTGAAGTCGCAAAAATTCAATGCTGTGAGCTTGGTCTGCTCAGTGCAAACTGCTCACACACCCTTCGGTAGGTACGCAGTGATCATAGGATAGTCATAATATTGGGGCACACTATCATGGTTGATTTCACCTTTCAGAGGAGGTATGTAAGAGGGAAAGATGCTTGGGATCAGTTTGGCATTCGTGATGTCATCTCTATGTTTAGTGTGTTTCTCGGCGGTCTTTCAGGATGGTCCAGCTCAAGCAGTGGATGGAGAAGATGCTACTCTTCTTGATGACGAGGCTTGGACTCCGGTAGACATTCCTCTTTCTGACATAACTCTTTCGATTCTTAAGCTAGTGAGTACTTCTCTCACCGATTCTTCTGTTGTGCTAAGCTCGTCAGACATGTAAGCTCGGGATCACTTTCTCAGGTTGTCAATGGGATGAAGGTATCGTAATCGAGTAGAGAGCAAGGCGGGGTAGTCACTATTCCACAATGAAAGTATTCTATAAGATCAAGTTCTCAATTGGAAAAAGTGTCTTCCGAGCATGGCGCAACAGAATAAGTAAGTAAAGTTGTAACAGTTTGTTTGCAACGGATAGGAGGGTCCATTAACTCTTGATATGTCTATTATGGTGTAGTCTAATGGTCAGGTAACAGTTCATAACTTTCTTTTGAGCCATTTTGGAATCAGAGGAACGAGTATATCATCTTCTAATGGCTATATTACTTTGACATGGCGAAGTGCCATATGTCGTTGTTCTGCTATCCCGACGAAGCTCAAATTATGCATGTTTTCCTTCTGTGGGGTTTCTTCTGGAACGTTCTGTAATTTCTCCAACTTCTCTTTCTTTTTCATGATTTTTCTACCCTTCTTCCCAGTGAGCTTCGTCTCGGTCATCCTTTTTTCATTCTAATTATTTTCTTCTCTTGGCATGGTAACTTCGCAGTGCTGATATTCTTTCGTCAGATCCATAGGTATTACTTTTCCAACATATTTTTCAGTCCTCTGTGGTTCTTCTAGCATTCTGTCAATTTCATCATCCAAGTTCCTGGGGTCAAGAACCCTTGATCTATTCCCATGTTCTTCAATCAATTGTGCGATCCTTCTAGTCACGAAGTCTCTTAACTCTTGTCTTTGTTGTTCTAGGTCCTTTTCTACTTCCTATTTTCTGGCTTGATCTTTCTCAATCCAAGGTTTACCAAGTAACATAGTAAATAGGGTGTTGTCCTCCACGAACTTAACAATCTCAAAATCTTCTTCTATCGAAGCTCCATGAGCATTCATAGATATATGAGTGAGCTTTCCACATAGGTTTACCATATTTCCTATGAATAACCCTATTCCTCCTAATGAAGGGTTCATGTCAGGTTTTCTTATAGCTTTCCAGGTTCCTTCTATCATAATGTGCATTTGTGTTTCTTCATCCAAAACACAGTCGATGTCGAATTCTCCTATTCTCACTTCGATCTGTTCTTTCTTCTTGAAGATATCTTATAGCCTAACATGTCGGTGGTCATTCAAAGTATCTCTCATCTGTAGCAATATCTTTTCTGATTCTTTCTGGGTTTCTGCTATAATCTTGGTCTCTTGATCTCCTTCTTTCTCTATATTCATCTTTTCAAGCCTAGCAATCATTCTAGGGAAATCCAATACTTCATGGTCCATAGCCTTATAATAAAGACAACTGGGTCTTCGCCCAGGGTATTCCTTAGCAATATGTTCGGGCCTTCTGCAATTGTAACAAAGAGTTAATCCTCTCTTTCTCTTCAATGATCCCCAACTTTTCATGTACTGTGTTCTAGGATCATAACGATTAGCCTGCAAAAATTTCTTTCTAGGATCCTGCATCCATTGGTTAGTCCCAAAATTATTTCTATGCATAGGTATAACATATCTATCACTATACTTATCATATTTATTCATGTCAAACTTTCTTTCATCTATTAATGCCCTAGTTTTGAAGCTAGGACAGAATTTATCAAACATACCTAGATCCATGCTTTAGAAACAAAAAATATCACTTATCTTACTTGTACAGAGCACAAAGCTTCCATATCTAAGACTTTTAACTATTCTTACCTTTATCAAAGCACAAAGCTTACAGATCTTACCTTTTTCTTGTAGATGTGACCTCTTTCTTCTAGATCTAACTTCTTTTTCTTCATATCTGACCTCTCTTCTTTAGATCTAACCTTTCTTTCTTGTCACAAAGCTTCACAGGTCAAACAGAATACTGCGCACTAGGGCAACAGATCTTTGCACAGAGCTTATTTTGCACAAAACTTCTTCTTCTTCAATTCCCAGCAATCATAGTTCTAGGTCCTTGAAATGGAACCATTTGTTGGCACAGGGGCAGACCCAAGGTTCAACGCTCAAGAGTGCACCAGCAAAGCCCTAACTACTGGCCCTTTCAGCAACACCTGCGAAGCAGATGAAGTCTCACCCAAGGTAGAGGCAGGGGTGGTTGCAGGACTCAGGTTTCTGCAAACTTAGTTGGGACACAGATTTGTGATTATGTTTTTTACAGCACACTTAGCATCAGTTATTTCCTAACATACATTCATTAATACACTTCACAGAAAGCAAAGAGCACCGCAGTAATTACCCATATCTAGCACTTAGCAATGATAATCAGGTTATACTCAATAGATTAATCACTTAACATCTTATGTATCATATATAGCATGCATCCATATCTCATAAGCACAAAGCATCAATAGATCTATCTAAACATATCAGAGCACTTAGCAAGAGAGAGACAAACACATCAACACAGTACACAAAGTTACCGTGGTTCACCCCCACCCTGGGGCTATGTCCACAAAGTCTTCTTTATATTATCTTGGTCAATCAGTTATAGCACTAAGCCTCCAAGATCCTACCCTACATAGGACAAGAGATCTGTGCAACTCGCTAGATCCTCTTTCCCCGGGTAGATCCAAGCACTAAGCCTTCTCACACTCTGGCACTCAGCACTTATTACAGCACGCACAGAGCTCTTACAGTCACACAGACTTCTGATCACATAGATCCAACTTATGCACTAAGCCATTGACTAGACAGGGCCCCTTTCTTACATGGCCTAGACCTCTATTTATATATAGAAAAAGGCCTAAACAAGGGATGACATCCCTTTCCCGTTACAATATTCCCAAAAAACCCAAAAAGGTTCCACAAAAAGTGGTGAGATCCCGTGATCTCCACTTCACTTTGCGCTCTATCATCGATAGGCAGTCGAAGTACCAAATGGTCAACTATGACCAAGTATTCCTCAAAACTTGGTCAAGGGACAACAAAGAGTAAATTCATTGATGTATAATTGATTGCATGAAAAAGGGTGCATGATCAGTGTTACCCAACATCCAAGGCTCAAATTTATGGTGAGACATTACATAAGACTTTGTTGATAAGGTTCGAGTCTTGAGTCAAAGTTTAATTCATGCCATTGGTGTGTCAATTAAGTTTTCCAAGCCAAGTTCATAGGTGTCTTGTTCGACCTTGATCAACTCCAGCAAGAAACATATTTGTGTAAGCATGTGA
Source organism: Picea engelmannii (assembly GCA_009831015.1). Classification (NCBI taxonomy): domain Eukaryota; kingdom Viridiplantae; phylum Streptophyta; class Pinopsida; order Pinales; family Pinaceae; genus Picea; species Picea engelmannii. Next base: position 166,021 of record ML787481.1, on the reverse strand, counting down.
TTGTAAATGAATGAAGGATATTGCAGGTGTCTTGTTGGATGGAGACATCCCTCCTACAAGAACAATTTTATGAAGGTATTGTGTGGAAGATTCAGATGGATAATTATGCAATATGATAATAGAAAGAAGACTAATGAAGAGTAAAAAATTATGTTGACTCCAAGACAAAATTAGATGATGAAGAAACATGAAGCAACAAAAGAAGAAAGAAAGATAGTGAAGAAAGAAAACGAATGAATCAGTGGAAGAGAAGCAGTGAAAAAGGATGGAAGAATGTAATAGAAAAGAAGACAAAGAACGAAGAAGGATGCAGAGAAAGGTAAATAAGTAGTATCGTGTGTTTTTTGAGATGCATAGAGAATGAGATCCCTAAGAAGTTTGAATATCTTCTTTGATAATGTTGTTTTGATGATGGAAACGAAGATGATATTGGTCATATGTTTGTATAAAGAAGTATGTTGTGTTTGAGTAAATGATGATGTAAGCCGGGAAGAGGCATGTTGTATGTACCTCAATAAATTTTGATGTAATCCATGAAGAGGAAAGTGTACCCCTATAATTTGTATGTTGAAGATTTGTGGTTAGCTAGAAACCACTTGATGTAAAGTGTTGTTTGTGGTAAGAAGAAACTACTTGTCAAAGCAAAGGAGGGTTTGTGATAAGCTAGAAATCACTTGTTGTAATGGTTGAGGGTAATCCACCAAAACCCATGATGTATGGGTAAGACAAAGCATACCCAATATGATGATTGATGTTGATGCAGGGGGATTTATAGGTTCAGGTATGAGATTTTTTATTCAAGAATTGTTGATGAACCATGTACATGAAAGAGTTTCCTATAGAACCGGAAGATACAGTGGCTGGCGACCCATGTATTCCGGTGGATGGTTACTTTTTTATATGGACTTAAACAAATATGTTTTTGTACTATGCAGGTACAAGAAGCATATTTAAGTTGCAAAATGAAGAAGACCAAATACATAAGATGAAGACAAAGCATAATAACATGTTGAAGATTGGTTGAAGAGATCACAAGTATTTATTAAGGGGGAGTATGAAGAAATAATTCATACTTGTGATATTCAAATAATGTCTAATGTATATGAGTGCATAATTGTTATGAAGTAGACCATAAATAAAAGTCTATGTATGAGAGAAAGATGAGGATAAGGAGAGATATTAGGGACGAGGATCTCATGGATTGAGTTGAGAGATTTAAGGAGATATTGTGGAGATGGTTATGGATGTGATGTGATCTAATTACCTAGTTAATACTTAGTAGTTATGGTCAGCTATGGTTATATAAAGAGATCATTTGTACAATAGAATGTACACACAGGAATGTTATGATGTAATATATATTTTCCCCTTTAGAGGTTTCTTGAGTATAACTCTTGGTGTCCCTTGCTTCAATATATGTTTGTATGTATTTTTTGTTGGCTATTAAAACCAACATCCTCCACTAGTATCTACCCCAAATTTGTGCCAAAACAATGATAAAATGACTTGAGGGAGGACACAAGAAATCAGTTGCAAACAAAGATTGCTTGCATGTGAATCATAGTGAAAGCTATGATGGATATTTCCTCCAGGAGGGAGAAAATTATCTCAAAAACAAGAGGAGATTCACTTTTTTTTGAAAAGGAGAGGAGGTCCTCTCTCCATCAATAATGGGACACTGCAACATCGACGGGATACTACGCATTTCAACCTAAGAAACTTCTTCACCATTTGGTTGTCGACTGGCTCCAACACATCTCTGAGAAAATGGATTCATAGTGGTTGGCATTATACATCAAAAAGGGATGGCGGTCAAGAGGAATGACTAAGTCATTATTCCATCCAGAAAACCACCACGAGAGTTAGAGTCATATGGTGAGAGTGGTGATTGAATCAAGTTCTTAGACAAAGGCCCCCATTCTAGGACTACATAGTGTGTACCAACCAATCCATATTGAAGGGTCCATACTAAATGAGCTCAGTTTAATAAGTATATTCTTCTTCACAATCACACAAAAGAATCAAGAAATTACATCAAGAATGGCCTAAAAGAATCTAGAAGAATTAGCAAAGGAAACAATGGAGGATCCAACAAAATCATTAATTCTAAATATTCTCTCTCACACCTCAAAAATTGCAATGTTTCTCTCTAAAATTTCTATTAATGTAATAGTCACACCCTTCTCTTTGCTTGGGGCGAGAAAGGAATTAAGGAGGGGGATATGTTGAGGGGCTAGTAGGCCCTACCAACTAGACCCAACATTTGATCAAATGTAAGTCAGTCGACTATCTAAGTCAAGTATATGAGTGGGTCAAATAGCCAGTTGGGTCAACTAACCGAGGCGGTTAGGAAGTTGTAAGTGCCATGTAACTGAACACACAAATATATATGTGACTATGTAATAGAGGGAAAAAGGTTGTGTTGTACATAATAAGGTGCATATTGTTGGTTCTCCCACTACTTTGTATGTTTCCATATATGTCTATGTATATGTGTATATAGTATTGTATCATGTATGTTTCTCTACGTGATGAACTGTTGTTAACACTCGCATACTTTCCCCTGGATTACAACAATAATTTACAAGAAGATAAAAGAAAAGCAATAAATAACTAAGTATGAAATAAGGATAAATTATGATTTAATGCTAGTTACAACCTCATATTCAAAATAAAGTGAACATCCATTCGAAATAAAAGATCATAAGAATAAAGGAGAAATGCTACAAAATAATTTTAAAAGCATTCATAAATATTCTTTCAAGATCCCAACACTATGCAAGTAAAGAAACATCTCCACAAACCATAAGTTGAACTAAACACTTGAGAAAAACTACCTCACAAAATGGCTTTGATATTGATATCTAGAAAGAAATTGCATACAATGCTAAAACCAAAAACCCTTTCTTTTCCTCTAGGATTACGCTTATAGACTCAAAAAATAATCGTTTCTTAATTCTTGGGAATGACTATCTCTTGACTCTTTTGGAAATTAAACTTATAATTTCTTAAAGGAAATTACTTAAAATAAAACAAAGTCTTGAAATCAAAGAATGTTAAGTCCTTCCCCAAACCTTTTAATGTCAGACTTCATATATGGAATAAGGTGTAATTGCGCATGGGATTACTTGCTATTTTTTCCAACCTCATACATTATAATTTCATGTGATATCTAGTCCATTTTCTTATTTAGAGTATTCAAGAAATAATTGATAAGAGAAGTCTCCTTCAAAGGCGCTAAAATGAAATGCTTCAATCTGGATTGAGTCACAACATGTGTTTATTTAATAACTAATCACTCTAGTTTAATATTCTCTTCCAAAGATACCATTACTGGCTTACCTAAAGCAAATCGGCCAGTTCTCCAAAAGAAGGAAGGTCAGACCTTTTAATGATTAGGTCAATATCTTGCCATAGTTTATGAAATTTGTTAAAAATTTCATCCACATATTTTCCCAACGTGATGCAAGAATGTTTCCAATTATTGAGGGACATCTCTTGAAGGTCCATCTCTCTATTACAGAACCTTGGAAGCTCTTGAGGGGAATCAATAAGTGTTTGTTGCATGATTGTTTGGCCAAGATAAAACTGAACTATACTCCATGTTGCTTTGTTTTATGTTCTACTACACCATTGCTAAGACGAAGTAAATCCAATGAATGTTGTTGCAAACATTATAATTTCCTATAGAACAATAAATGGGTTGTATTTATTTCAGCATGAATCTCAAAGGCACAAGATTTATATGCAATAAGATAATTCTACCTTGTGATAATTATTTGATTCTCCAAGAAATATATTCTCTTTTTCAATCGATCTAGTTCTCTAACCAAATCATGTACATGTGTTTTGTTAGCATCTACAAAATCATTCATTGATAGGACGTTTCCATTATTTTAACTTGTTCTTCCTCCCACTCCTCATGTGCATGGGGCCATGTGCACTTGACTTGATTAGTGTGGTTTCATACCACTTTCTTTAGATCATGCCTTCTAAACCTCTCTCATTTGAAATTAAACTCAAGTATAGATTTAGCCTCCATTCATGCACAAGTAAAATTGTCTATCCCATAAATCCCAAGCTCTAATGGGTAAGAATGTCACAAGACATTTTGATCTTTATTCAAGGAATCATTATACTAGTGAAGAATATTTGTTGAGGTGTCTCTCATATAACTAGCCTGTCAAGCACAAGTCTTGGTAGAAGGTTTGGAGACTTGTTAGCTCCATAGATCCTTATGTAAGTTTTGTCAATACCAATGTATTGGTATCTAATTGATCCCACAACTTTCATAGCCTTCTTAGTCAAACTAAAGGTTGGCTTGTAGAAATTAATAAAAATAATAGGACAATAAAATGTTCACAAATCCTAACAAATTTCCATTTATACTTATGTTCCCATAAATATTGGTAGAGAATGTGCATGGGTATTTCAATGGGATTCCAATTCCATCTAAGTCCTATAAGGGGATTAGTTGCACAAAGAATAACTGCAAAGTATGAAACCATTTAAAATGTGTGGGGGTTATCTTGAAAAGACTCCTTGTCTCTAGTCATTTCTTCTAACATTTTGACTAATAGAATAGATCCTTGATTGAAGATAGATCCTTTGTTAAAAATTTCATAGGTCAAAGGGACCTAGGCTTTTTTAAAGTGTGAAGCATCATTTTCCCAAAATAATATGCAAATCATAGTAGTGGTATATATGAAAGGATACTGAAGGAGGTAAGTTGGATATATCCCAATGTCTCGATTTCTAAAGTGCTTATCTAAAATCCACTTTTTTCCCACTTCCTTTGCAAAATATTTGGTCTTACTAAATTCTACCAACCATTCAATTGTTAGTGCCACCTCTGGTCTCACAAATCTATAATAGTATTCTATGTTCTTAGTTTGGAAATAAGCAATGCAACTCCCAACCTCATTAAATATTGTTTTTTTATTCAAGTTTACATGGTCCACAATCCATTTGGTCCTTTCAACACAAGGCGTGATGGCTATCCTGGCTACTACATTGTGTAAATGTGACCTTCAAATATTTGCATAAGCATATAAGTTTGGATCATCCTCATCCAAAAATAACCTAAATGATATAGGGTAAGATTCATCTTTAAATATTCTAAATATATTTTCCCCCACTCAAGGCTATGTTTTACCCTATATAACTAGAGGTATCAATATAGTTTATTTTTTTAAGATCCTTGTGTCCTTCTATCAAAACATTTTTTTCTATCATGGCTTCCTTTTGTCCAAAGCAAAGGGATTAAGAAATGTCAATCAATTAATATTTGTTTATTAGAAATAATCAAATAATAACCCTTGTGTTTCTTGAAGTGTTTTCATATAGTAGCTACAATTCGAAGGCAAATCACTTTTAAGGCTAAGATTTTAGGTTAATGGGAACCATTTGAGCTTGAAGGTAAATGTATGCAAGATCATGCAAGTTTTACAGGTTCGACAAAGGATAACATTTGTTAGCTTAATATTTCCTTCGAAAGGTCAATCACAAGAAAAAAATTCCCAGACCCTTAGAGGATTTAAATTGAATTCAAAAATATACAAAGACGAATGGATTCATTCCAAAGATAAGAAACCTATATTTTAAATTAGTTAAAAACATTTGCTAAAGATATAAAAATTAGAAGTTAAGGACTTACTCGATAATTGTAGATCACGCACTAGTGGTCATGAAGCTACCAGACTTGGCGAATTTGGTAATCCTTGTTCTATGATATCAAGGTGACCAAACATATGAGAACTTAGATTTTCTCCATAGCAAGAAAATTAATACATCTAATGTAAGGTGTTAGCTTGATATAATTGGTCATGAACTAATGCAATGATAGCACATTGAAGTGGAGGTCCTTTTGAATTGGATACATAATATTTTGGGTAATTTCAAGAAGAGATTTGAATTGAATTCACACAATCCTGCCATGTGATGGCGATTTTTAGTTTTCTTCAAGGATCATTTGATATTTGGTAGTGAATTTTGAAAGTTCCCTAAAGGTCGTTTCAGAGAATTTGAAATGTTATTAGTGGAATGGTGACTGAAGACTATTGGGATGAGTCAAAAGTTTAACATTCGAAACTCCACTATGGATTTGTGTGTATAGTGAAAGTTCGAAGTTTAAAAAGGTCCTAAGGGATCCCAAAACATGTGTATCTTTGGGGGTGAACTTTTGAAGAGTCCCGATGATTTCAAGGATGTTTAAAAATTTAAAGATTGTAAACACTCCAAAACATTCCTTTGACTTCGACACTAAAAGCATAGGAAAACATTCATGAAGCCTTGAATATTTAAAAGTTTGAACATTGTATTCTCTTTGAAACCATATGCAATCACTTTTCAGGGAAGACTCACAAACGTCTCCAGAGGTTTTGGGAATATTTGAAAGTTTAAAGTTTAGTAAAATCTTGAAAGCATCCAAAACATAGAAAGTTTGACAAAGAATTTCAAAAGAATATTAATGAGACCTTGAAGGCTTCGAGGAAATTGAAATTTTGATGTTTTATCTCACCCAAAAACTAGGATCGTGTTGCTTTTGGCAATGCAGTTGTGAAAGTCCCTTAAGGATTTTAGGGATGTTTAAGATTTCGAGATAATTAATGCCCCAAAGACATTGAGCTCTTTACAAGTATCTCTTTTGAAACAAACCCAAAATATCTTAACAAAAGTGGTTTGAATGTGAAATATAAAATCCTTCAATGTTTTCATGGTCTTTTCAATGTTGGGACTTTCAAAAATCCCTAATGTCTTTTAGGAACTTTAAAAGTAAATATTGGAAAGTGCATGAAGGACTTTTCGAAAGGGCCAAAAAAAAACATTATGAAAGGGTAGAATAATGTAAAGGAGAATGTTTAGAAGGAACTTTAGTCTCTTTCTCAAAAATGAACTTTCAAAAAGCCTCGAAGAGTTTCAAGGAAGCATGAAAGTTTATTTCCAAAAGAAGCCCAAAAAATAAGGCATGAGTTTAGAAGATCATAACTAAAGATTGCCTTGGTGATCTTCTCAAACTAAAAGGAAGAAATCATGTAAGAATCCAACATTCAAAATTATAGGCCAAACTCTAAGAGATTAAACCAATCAAAGCATAACTTGCCAAACATTATAAGCTTGGAAAGAGGGGTGCCCAAGATTATAGAATTTTTTAGGATGTTACCGATGGCTCAACACATTGATAGGGAAATCACATGAATAACGTATAATATTTTAAAAACTTATTGGAGCATGATTTTTTTAGTAATAGCATTTTTATTAGTGTAGTACTATAAAATGGTGTGTCGGCCTTGTTGTTGCACGTAGGAAATTATAGTGCATTATGTACAATGCATTTAGTTAAAATGGGGCCACTAGGTCATTTAACACATTTTTAAGAAGAAGAAAAAATAAGTTCAATATTTAATGAATATTACAAATGCTAACTTAGTGTAGATTGTTTATTTTATAGATATAACTACTTAATGAGATTTGTATGTGAAATGGGGATAGCCACAGTAAAAATGGGTTGTCCCATATAATTTTGTGCATATATGGGAGGCTCGAGAGAGGGAGAGAGATATCTTCTCTCATCCTATTACACCTTAGATTTGTGTCATTTTGAGGGACATTGGTCTCCTTAAGTTTTATGAGGGAGATAACTCCCTTAAGGGGGACACGGACTTATTGATGTAGTTGTTTTTTCACTGAGATCATGGTGGTTTGGCCTTTAGGGTTGGTCCTAATATATGCTATCATCCCACAAAGAAGGATATTTATTTTATCACCAATCTATCTAGAAGGGGGGTGGTATTTTCCCCATTTTCTTGATCTGTCACTTGGCATTGCAAGCGAGAGTTATTTTGCATGTGTGTAGTGATATGTCACTGTATACATCATAGACCCTAGTGACTTCCAAGTTTCTAAGGGTCAACTAAGATTTCATTATTTCAAAGTAGAGGACGTTAGGTGTTTATGCATGATCATCACAGCATTAGCACACCATACCTTGAATGGGAAGCACATTGGTTTCCCTTTGATGTATTATACAGATATTTTATTTCATAGGTTGAGATTAATCAAGTGGTCTACCATTATTTTACGACAGTTTTGTATTTATTTGGATCATCGTCATAGCATGTTTGATGGGAGACACATCTTCCCATTCACTTCAAATCTATTCACTTTATGTTTTGAGAGGTTTTCAGTCACTTGGTCCACTTTTAGTTGACTCCCTCCTAGGTCCATGGTTGATGTGTGTATGCATATGTGAGGGTAGATATTTCCTAAGAGGGACCAATTAGAGTACCCTTTTAGACTAGTGAGGTTAGATTTTTTCACTCTATTAGCTAATGAGGAAAATCATGTCCTTGATCTTGTATACTATACATATGCAAGGACCCTGGATGGGGTGACACATGCCAACCCCATGCTACATGGAATTCAGGCGATGAGTGCAGTTAAATCATCCAGCCACCATCCTCCCCCTTTGTCTTTTCATCATGTTTAACATTCAAACCAGGAGGGCGCTAGTGCACTGGGACAACCAGGAGTGATTAATGGCACACATTTTGCACCAGTCTTGGCTCTCTGAAGTAGGTACGCAGCAGTAGGGCGGCCTCACCTCAAAATTCATGGTGCCTCTCTCTGTCATTTCACTGGTTTTCTTGATGGTAAGAATTTGGTGTGGTTATTTGATCCCCGCCTTCACATATGGCTCTTCATTCCCCACTTGCAATCTACTCTCATTGGATATGAACCTCTATTGATTTTCCCTCCATATTGGTGCATGTTTCCAAGTTGTTTCTCACTTCTTCCCCTGTTGTGTCTACATCATGCCTCGCGAAAAGGGTAATCCCAAACATAGGATGACCTACTAGAGTATTGTAGTGTGAAATCGATGTGCAGGCCCACCCTCAGACTTCTTTGTACCTGTTATCCCTTTCATCAGCCCTGACGGCCCTCCCTACTCTGATCAGAACTAGCACGAAGATGATTTTCCTCAAACTCCCAACCATGTGCTAATTCCTTGTGGTTGTCCAATGGAGAAGGAAATTCCTCCAAATTGGATGGAGGACATCAAGGAATAGGCCAAACCAACTGGATACACCTTCCCTTCAGTTCATCCTGATATTTCTATGGGTGGTTGTGTGGTGGAGGAGGAAATCCCCCCACAGTGGCAGGACAATTCCATTCAAGGAACAACTCCAAATTTCATAGGAACGCTCATTGAAGCCACTGGATTCGATTTGGAGGAACACCTAGCAAAGGAGGAGACTCAGTTGAATTTTATCGAGGGTGAAACAGTGCATCCATCTTTGGCAGGAAATGCCATGAGGTCCGAGCTAGACATGCCCAACCCTTGTAGATTTTCGGAGGACCATTTGCAACTGATCTTCGAGATGCAAGAAGAGATGGAAGACCAACTTCAAAGCCAGTGTTCCCTCAGCCATCATCTAGATATGTTGTTTGACTCCTTGTCAAATGAGCTTGCAAATATTTGATGGCCAACTTGCTTCCAGTCATTTTCCTTCACTTTCCACCTTGATGGAAGCCCAGGTTCACCAAAATTTTAGCTTTTTACTGTCATATTTTTAGGTTCTATCTTTTTACTGCTATATTTTAGCAAGACTCTAGTTATAGTTGATTAGCCTAGCCATAAAATCTGTAGGCCAGATGTTCTGGTTTCCATGCATGTGGAAGAACAGGTGGCAGGTTTTGAATTGTGTAATGACATGTATCACTTTTACATCTTTTTGAGGTAATAAAAACTTTTTTATTTACAAAAAAATATATGCATATGCAAGGATGGACTAGAAAGTATGTTCAAATATCCTATTTAGTCAGGCCAAGATAACGAGAAAGAGAGGTGATATTATCATTATATTTTGAATAATATAATTGCATTTTTTTTGTCTTATTTAATGTACATGTAATTGATAATAAGATTTTGTTTAAATTGTCTACTATTTGGTGAGGGGCCTCCCTATCCTAATGTAGATATGGTTGAGGTTGATGGGTCAACTCAAGTGTAAATACCTAGCATACCATAGATACCAGATCACAAATTTCATCAATTAGTGATGAATCAGTTATGTGCACTAATGGATCACTCTGAAGTGGTGCTAGTATGACCTTGAGTGATCATGCAGGACCCTAATATTATAGAGACATATGAAATCATTCCCTATGATATGAAATTATTGATGCATCATATTTTTGGTGTCCTTAACCAACTCTAAAGGTTAAATGCTTGTCATTCTTCTTCATCTAATTCATCTTTTGAGGATGCTAATCCTCCACCTCCTTCTCCTCGTGTGCCTCTAGCTTCTCGTCCTCCACCATCTCTTCCACCTTCTCCTCCCCCTCCTCCTCCACCTACACACTAGTTGCACCACCTACTTCTCCACCTACACCACATGCTACTCCACCTATTGCACCACATGTTGCACCACCTGCACCATCCACCAATACACCTAATGCACTTGTTGGGTAAATTAATTACCTTAGTAATTAAAGATTTCATACATTAATTATCAACATGGGGTTAAAATTATTGTGAGATGCCATGCATTGTAAGTGTAGAATACAAGTTATTATCTTGTGTTAGTTTTTCTAATATGCTTCTAAGAAAAGGAAATTGTAGCATCAGCCAACATAGAATCAAAAGCATGCAACTATGTCCTCTGTCTGGCAACCAATCAATCAAGGAATCAAAGCTTATAGCTATTTACCTTGTTCAAATATGAAACCCAAACAATAAAAATTAATTAGAAATAATCCAACCAGGAATCAAAGCTATAGAGGCTATGTATTATGTTGAGTACATAAACATAGAATCAAAGCAATGGAATCTATGTAACTTGTTGAACTCACACAAAAATAGCTTAATCACTCTTGGAAAATGTTTATGTACTTGAATCTTGATCATGCCACCGGGAACCTACTATCACAGGGTTATATCTTAGCATAATTTGGGCACATCCTCTTCCCATAAATCATAGCTCCTATTGTTGGAAAGCTTTACTCAAACCATTCTATGAAATGAAAATAATCATTTCATAAATGAAAACACTCTTGCATAATTAAAACAAATCAAATTAAAACAAGATCTCATGAAATATGATTTATTCCATCATAATTTGGACATGTGCTCTAATAGTCCTCATCATAGAATAGAGAATGCACTCTCTTTTATACATGAACTTGATTGAAACCAAAATAAATGTATATGTAATTAAACCCGCTTGAGGATTTAATGAATCCAAGTGGTTACAATTGATTTCCAACATAGCAAATGGTTTCCATCATCCTTTTTAAATCCCATCAATTTTAGGATGCCCTTGAATGTCAAATGTCATATTCGAATTAGGAAATGTGGGTTATAACAACTTGATCAAAACACATCTCAAATGTCTTTTAATAGTATTTGACTTCTTAGATCCATGATACATCCAATGGAGATCTTAAAATCTTGTAGAGAATCAAATTTACACCCATATGTACCAACAAATTACATTTTTTATCTTCAAACAATCAAACCTATAATTTGAATTAGACAACAAATGAATTGTAGCTACCCAAATTAAATTGAAACATATAAGCCCACACGGATGTAGACAGATTGGCAAGTGCCGTGTAAATGGAAGGAAATTTGTAAAATGAAGTCTCATGTTCGATTCTCACCTGGATTTACTCATGCGCCATTCTTGCGGGCTGGGTGGTTGCACCTGGGGTTATAGTGGTAGTCGATAGGATCGACCCTATGTCACGCGAGTACGAGAACCGCGAGTTGTTGATTCCCCCAGTAAAAAAAAAAATTGAAACATATAAAAAATGTAGAATAACGGATTTATACAAGTGGGTTTTATAAAAATCCATCACCCACAATTAAAATCATAATTCATATTTGCATATCTTTTTCCAAAGTGGCTACATGGTTGGTGGTGGTTGATTCTCGCATATGCAAAACATGGATCTATAGAAATTCCCAAGTTGAATCATTATTCAAAAGTAAATGCAAAATATGTTAATTCTTCCTAACATTAATCATAATTCAACGAAATACTAACAAATGCAATGGAAAACACCATTGACATAAATTTTGCATATGATCATTAAAATGAACTAATATGGGGTTATGGGTAAGCGAAGAAGAATTAAAAATAAAGAAAAGTGAATGTAAAAGATGATAGTAAGCGAAGAAAAATTAAAAATAAAGAAAAGTGAATGTAAAAGATGACAATTTCACAACCTGACATCTCCCCCAAACTAAATGTGTTGCATGCCCTCATGCAACCTAGTACCTCTCTATTAACCAACTTGTAAAGAAGCTTCTCCTTTTTTCCAATGCATTTACATATTCGTTGTTAACATTTTTCTATTTACCTTGAATGAATTTCTTTCTATGTGTCCATTTATGTTGGTATAAGTTGTCGTGAACCATCCTACAAACTAAAGTCTCATACTTAATAATTATCCATTCTGTTAGGCAAGAATCAATTCACCATACTAAAAATAGCCCATCCATGTTACTTCATAAATATCATCTCATAACCACTTAGAGAACTTTACAAGTATTGTGTTCTACTTAAGAGAGATCCATAGACAACATACCTTCAAAAATAGAATCCTCAAATGATTTTTAGCAATTTTGGTGGATCTGCACTAAACCTATTGGATTTGCAACAGATCTCCACACGGAGTTGCAACAGATTTGAAAAATTGTTATTTCATGCAAATGGTAATCCAGATTGAGGAGAATTTTGATGGGCATGCTTGACCCCACATAATTATTCTCTCCACTAAAATTCTTGAAGACCCAATTCATAGTTCTCAAGATATAATCAAATAAGTTGCTATAGGTGTTCCACAGCTTCCGCAACCAACCTTTAATAGATTTTAAAAACGGTTGATTTATTCACAAGTACAAACTAGGTTTTAGGGAAATTTACTAGGTTTTAGGGAAATTTTGCAAGCATGCTTGTTCTAATTTATTTTTTCGGCTCACCCAAAATCATGATGACCCAGTTCACGTATTTTATGTTATAATAAATCATTATGCTACAGGTCTTCCGCGGCTAGTCCTATAGCTAATTTCTCCAAAATTCTAAACTCGATTTTTGAGAAATTTTGTAAGTGTTTGTATCCCATAGTGATGCTTCCATTCACAAAAAATCAGAAAATAAGTGTTGGTGTTGCAGAATGAGGTGAATGCTTAGTTTGATATTTTTCTTTTAATAGTGACTCTGGAGGAGCAAAGAAACTCCTTTAACCCATGTAACTCTCCACTAGGGGTGCCTCTAGGGAATCGGGGCTACAACTAATTTTTCATAGTATTTTATTATCCTTTTCTTCATTCTTTGATTCTGAAGTATATTGATTGTCACTCTCCAATGAGAAATATTCAACCTTCCTACAAATAAACTTTCAAGATTTCCAATAAGTAGTTGTTCAAAATATTGATGATTCTCCTTGTGGACATCTTTGTAACCATACCTTGAAATATAGGGAAACATGTGGTAGTTTCTAAGATAGACTCATATGAATAGAAAGTTCTCAACTTGTGTCACAATGAGAACTAGAACATACTTGATGCATGCAAATATTATGGTGGAATGTATAGCTGGGAGACTTTGTTATAAAATTCCCAAATATTATCGGAACTCTATGAACAAGTTCATTATAGACTAACCCATTTCCAAGAACTCTTAATGTGCCAAGAATAGGTAGGTTTTCCATATCAAAAGCATGAAAATAGTCACTAACATTGCGTTCACCATCATTACTCCCACCTTGTAAATTCCATATAATGCATTTCCTATCTCATTTGTGCCCTTAAAGGTGGCAACTACAATGATGCAAAAAAATCATCGAGAAATAGTTTATGATTGGAATGTAGAACTGGCCCATAAATCTCTTTGAGGTGTGGATGATCTTAATCTTGGGGAAGAAACTAAGAGGCATTGATTTTTTGATACATGAAAATGTTGTTGAAATCAAAGCTTGACTTGTGATTATATTAGCAATAGTGGCTAGCACAAGAATTGACCAGAATGCACCATCTAGAATTGAAGTGTAGAATGCTCGTTCTGCCATGCTTGGATTTTTTATGAGAAATGAAATTTAACCCATATATGCCAATAAAATACATGGAAACATCAAAAATGTAAAGGCTATCTGGATATATCTCATTGAGAAGTGATCCAAGTCATCAAACATTGCTTCAACTCCTATTATGCACAACAAACAACCTCCAAGAGAAAACCATGCACGATATGGATTACTCAATGTAATAGCCCCTATGTTACGTCATATAGGTACTTGAGAAATAGTAAGAGATATTTTTTTTTAAACATTCATAATCATCATCGGGGCAAGAGAATCATTATAGTAACATACATCAGTAGTACACATTCTATTTCTTTCATCCTATTGCACAACTAGATTTAGATACTACTTTAAGCATGAAGGATATGCTACTTCACATAAGATGACATACAGACTACCCACCCAACCTATCATGTAAGGTTAGGACTTCCAAGGCACATAATCAACACTCAATTCTAGGATTCATTTGATTGATCTTGACCATTTAAAGTCTTAAGACTGGCGATTGTTCTGATAAACAAGGAAGTATCTAATTCTCATATCTTATCTATTTCAAAGTTCACTATAAATCTCAACATTCCTTTCTACAAATTCTTCAATAACACAGAGAATCTGGTATCTCAGTCAGCACCTCATAACACTAGGTATTATATTACAAAATGACTTGTCACCTTACTAATTAAAGGTCAGGAAGAATTTCAATATAATCATGACAGAAACTTAACAGTAAAAACAGAGTCCCTTAATATCCATATATCATTTGTGACAGTTTCAAATTACTTAAGTTTTCCTCAATGTGTGACACCCTACAAGGTACAACCAAGTATATAGGTATCTGATCTACATCACAATTTAAGAAGGAAAAATAACAATAGAGAAAGACTCTCAGCACAAGGTAGAAACCATAGGCCTACTCTATACTTTTGTGAACCACAAAAACTATGAAGAAAATAAACCTATAGTCAAAGGAAAGTCTATTCCAGATTTAGATAAATGTTTTTGCAAGGAACTTGAAGCTCCTTTTCTGGGTGTCATGGTGCAACACATCTAGATCCAACTCCCGAACTACATAGATAGGCTCCTTGAGAGACCAAATCAAAAGAAAAACACTCGGTATGCATAGATACCCTCTCAGGTTGGGCCTAGGTCTTAACTTTTGAAAGGGAGAATCTCAGGAGAGATAGTGCGAATTAAACAGAGGAGGTGCAAAGCAAGCACTCAACAATCAGAGACCAGAGATCAAGAGGAAACACTATCGAGCTCTGAAGTTCAAATTTTAAGGGGAAATCTCAAGAGGAATAATGGGTGCAGGTTCAACAGAGGAAAAATAAGAGCTTGACATCCCTTCGAAGAAAATCAGTGGAAGGGATTTGATCATGAGGAGATCGGAATCCCCACAATCGTTCGAGAAAAACAAATATGCGCACTTGTTAATACCTTGAGACCTTCGGGCTTCATTTTTTTGGAAAATACGAGTTATTTACCCTTAGAGTGACCCAAAGTCTAAAGTTACGAAGTGATGTACACTATAGATCACTGAGTGATTTCTAGTCATTTATTCCGCGGGAGAAGGCTACGGTAGCCGTCAGATATGGAAGTTGCAGAGGAGGACCATC
This sequence comes from Picea engelmannii, assembly GCA_009831015.1. Taxonomy (NCBI): domain Eukaryota; kingdom Viridiplantae; phylum Streptophyta; class Pinopsida; order Pinales; family Pinaceae; genus Picea; species Picea engelmannii. Next base: position 150,317 of record ML787481.1, on the reverse strand, counting down.
GGATCAACATCCAATTAAGTCCCAATCGTAGGATCTCAGTTAGGGTACATCAATGATGGGGAACCATTACGGGATCAAAGGGTTGAGTTAACGATCACACAAGTTTCAATTCAACAATCCACACAGGTCGTCGATTGTCACCTACAAATGGTTCAATGGTTGGCATCGATCCCACTATCAACAAGTGGTTTCTATTGCAGAAATTGGGAAGCGGTTTAAACATCATGCTAGTCGAGATTATGCAATCCTTACCAACCATCCATCTTCATGATCGATTTAATCACGACCGTCAAATTAAAGCATCAATTAGCACTCAAGGAGTTGAATATAGTTCATATCTCTCGGTCGTACGAAGGGAGGACAGAGGCCCTTCGGGCTAGACGACAAGGACAGGGTTCAACGCTCTATGTTAAGCTATGTTCATGAGGAAAGGTTATATGTGGAAAAATCCCATAGCTAAAGGTTAAGGAACTCCTGAAGTCCCGAAGTCCAGAGTAAATCCTTACCATCCAATAGTGGGTACACATGTTTGTATATCATAGTATTCAGAACTCTATCATTTGGAAGATGGTGGTTGAAGGTTGTGAAGATGTGGAGGGTTATAAAATCTCGGAGTTTCGAAGTTAATCCTAACCATTGTTGTCAATAAAATCCATGACAGTCAGATCTGTGGTTTCAGGATTCACGAATTTGGATGGAACGAGAGTTGCAACAACTCAACCCTTCGAATCCCAGAGCCCCAGAGTTTCTTAAGGTCGTAGATCTGAGTGGGATGTGGGAACCTTCGATCCCTTAGTTATTTGAAATTTGGCCCTTCGCCAAGGTTTAGAGGTAACTGTTAAGGATTATGAAGACCACGAAGTTCTGAAATTTTGGAGTAAAAGAGATCCATAGATCTAGCGAACAAACAAGGATCGTAGATTTTCAAGTCTTAGTCCTTCGAATTTTTCGACAGTTCAGCACTACGAAGGAAAGGAGTTGTTGTTTTCAAAATGTTATAAACTCTCAGAGTTCCAAACATCAGAGTAGATGACAATCATTGATTTTTAGGAGGCGTGTAAGTCGTTAGATCTCCGATCTCTTCGGTGGTTCGGCAATCCGGGTGAACAGTCTAAGGTTGTGAATCAAGGAAAAACCCTGAAGTCCAGAGTTTTGTAGTGGATCTCCACCGTAGAATCTTGAGTTAGGAGAAACTTCGTCAGTCGTTAGATTAAGTTTTTAAAAGTCAACGAAAGGAGAGAGGTAGGGTTGGGTAACCTACAACTATCAATAAATCACCTTATGACCGACTTTGTTTGGTTAACACTTCGGGAGAAAGAAGTGTTGAGTTTAAGGAATCTCCAGAGAGTCGGAGTTCTGGATTCCTGAATAGCGCCCTTTTTTACTAGCACTAGGTTCTATATCCTCGTCACATGCATAACTTGGTTTAGGAAAAAGGGCTAATGCCCAGGAAAGAAGTAAGTAAAATTTACAAGTCTGAAGACCTTTGCTCAAACATCCCGACATCCCGAATTTTGAATTTAAGAAACTATAGCACATGGATTCCTCGTTACTAATAACTTGGGTTAACCAAATATTTATGTCAGAGGAAGACAAAAATTCAGGTTAAACAAACCATTGAGAATCCACTATTAACAGAAATGAAATATCATAAACTTAAACAGGAAGTTATGGTACAATTTTGGATCCAGTATGTCTCTCAGAAACGAACCGATCAATAGAATTGATTTGGATTTTAAATGAAATTCAACAAGGACTTACGATACAAATCGGAACTAAACCTCAAATGACCAGCGAGCAATACATTGATAATTTCCTAACATAATCCCCCTAAAAATTTGATTAAACATATTTTAGGTAAGGATGAAAATAAAGAATTAAACATAAGCTATATGAAATATAAATTTTTCACTAAACAAGGAGGATCATACCGATATACAGAGTTCTGAAAATGTCTGAAATTTACAGTGATGATTTAAAATATAACACAGTAGTTATTATTCATTTTTCACCAAACATAACACTTGACATTTAGACCTTCCAATGATTCTACAGTGACTCTATCCATATATTACACTGATACTCTCGCAATATAAATAAATTCATCTTATAAATACCAGAAATCAATGAAACATGTGTGTTGAAGATGTCTTTCCAAACCTTGTGCTCCTTCCTTTCCTTCACTTTCTAATCACATATACTTCATCGGTACCTCCCATCCAATGCTAGGGGTAATATTCTTCCCCTTTAGCCCCCCGAGCCACAAAAGGGCCAAGCACACAAAAACCAGAACACAACAGATTCCAGGCTTGCCCCGCAAGGAAGAGCTTCCACTTTTTTCACCCACCTGGAGTCCCAACTCTCACAAGTAAAAACACAGTTAATCAAAAATTTGGCAGCATAACATTCCTCCAAAAATTTCCATCCCTTCCCTTTTGCATCAATATCTTTATAGAATTATCTCTGAGGGAAATCTGTCCCTCGTGCATAATTCATTTAATTTTCATAATTCATTTAAAGGATTATTCACCCACTATAGGTGTCACATTCTCCCCAGGTTGCTCAAGTAATTTCTCTTTTATTTTTATTTAAAAGCCCCTTTTCCCTCACATTTCCCCATGTGTTTCTAATTTACCTCTTAGTTGTCTATTGGTTCCCCAATCCCCTTAATTAATGGGTGTCTCCTAACTCAGTTTTAGTTAGAGTTGGATTAGGAGTCTTCTTAGTTAGGCTAGGGTTGTTTGACTCAAATTCTATTCTATGCACAACCCATTCTCTCAAGTTGTAATTTTTTCTATATAAGGATTTATTTTTAATAATTTCATGCACCCTTATGCATTTTATCAATTCTTTAGGTCTTTACTTATTATTTCCTAACATTTTATTTCCTTCAAACCTTTACTCATGTCACACTTCAATTAATCTCCTTATTTAAAATTTAGACTTCGACTTAGACTTTTGGTTGGCTTTAATAATTAATAATATATTGTTTAATTAATTATTTTGATCCAACAAGTCTAATCATTCTAGTGTTTCCTAGGCCACCTATGTTTATTTACTCGTGTTTCAATTGTGCGACGTGCCCTTCAAGATGCATCTCGTGCTCCAAGGGTTCCACTCACGTTGACTTGTTTTTGGAAGTATGTCCAACCCATTGGAGTCAAAACGACATTCGGTCGACCTTATGAGAGACTAAGGGCTTCTAAGGAATAAGGATTATTCCTTATTGTGTGCCCCTTAGAAATATACATGAGTGACTATCTCAGTCTTCCCTCATGGCATAGTGGACCACCCAACTAGGTAATCATTAACCTACAGTTTTGGCCATAGAGGGAGTGCTAGTAGGTTGTGACAAGGATGTTGCCACCCCTCTCCCTCAATATCTGGTTTGTTGTGCAAGGACCCTTTACTCCTTATGTGAGTCTGATTAGAAAGCATCGTCAAGCCTGCATCCACTGACAAAAACAGTGTCAAAAATCCATATATATAAATCATACTAAAATCCATCATACATCATATGTGCATAATAATGAAATACTCAAACAATAAAATCCAAATCCTGACTCAATCTGGAGTCCAAGGAATCCCTTTGATGCCACCGGCATCCATAACCTGTCATGTGTCTTGCACACTCAATATGACTTGTCAAAAGCACATGTCAAAAAATATATATATACATCAATAAAATCAAGTAGATATAACACCTCAACATCATCATATATAACCCATAATATGAATGAAATCACAGTGTTCCATACCCGGATCACTTGCAAGAAAGTGTCCTCAAAGAAAAAGTCAATAATAGTATGCTCAGTAGAGCGGGATGTTACATACACCCCCTCTTGTCTTAAACTTCATGTCGAAGTTTGTACATTATATGTAAAAGCAAGTAAATAAATGTATATGATATAGATCTATATGTCTATTCTATCAAACAAGTAAGGAAATTGTTGATGCATATCATATGCGTCCTCCCAGGTAGTCGAGTGTGGACTATAATTGTCCCACTGGAACTTGACCTGATTGATTGTTTGACATCATAGTTGTTGAATGCGATGGTCCAGAATGTGGATTGACTCCACCATCAAAGCACCCTTGTCCAACACCTTCAAGGAACTCATGTCAATAAAATGTGAAGGGTCACTAATATAATGTCTCAAAATAGATACATGAAAAACATCATGCATACACCTCAAAGAATCAGGAAAGGCTAGTCGATAAGCCACAGGTCCCTTCTTTTCCACTACTTTGAAGGGTCCCACGAACCTAGGAGAGAGTTTAGCACCCTTTCCAAACTTGATCGAACTCTTATGTGGTTTTACCTGCAAGAAGACTTTATCTCCAACTTCATAATTATGGTCAACGCGATGTGCATCAGCACAACTCTTTTTTCGATCTTGCACTTATTTAATCCTTTGTCTAATCTATTGCATATATTATTCCATTTCTTGAATCACTTTTGGTCCTACCATTACCCTATCCTCAATTCAATCCCAACTTAACGGTGTCTAACATGGTCGCCCATAAAGAAACTCAAACGATGTCATCTTAATCATACTTTGATAGTTGTTTTTGTATGCAAATTCTACTAGTGGTAATAATTCTTCCCAGCATTTATGTTGGTCCATTACATAAATACACAACACATCCTCCAAAATTTGGTTTCTCCTTTCTATTTTCCTGTCTGTCTCTGGGTGATAAGTTGTGCTAAAGTTTAGTCGTGTTCCTAAAGCCTCTTGGAAACTAGTCCAAAATCGTCCTATCACCATCGATCCTCAATCAGGTATGATTCTTTTTGGAACCCCATGTAATCTCACAATCCCACTAACAAATAATATATCTATGTCAGGTGTCTGATACATCGTACGCACTAGAATAAAGTGTGCACTCTTCATCAGAGTTTCAACTACCACAAAAATTGAATCATGTCTTCTTGTCATTAGTGGCAATCCAACAATAAAGTCCATCGAAATGACTTCACATTTCGATTCAGGAATAGTGTGTGGTTGTAAAAATCCCACTGGATGTCTATGTTCAGCCTTCACTTGCTGACATTCTAGACATCTCTCCACATAACTAACTATGTCTTCTTCCATTCTTTTCCAAAAGAACAAAGGATTAAGATATTCCTTCATCTTCGTGACTCTCATATGAGCAATGTATATTGCTCAATGTGCTTCACTTAAGATCAAACTTCTTAGTTCATTGTTAGGTAGTATGTAAATTCTTTCGTTAAATATCAATAATTCATTGTCGTCTAGTGAATAACCTTCATACATTGTTACCATCATGGTACCTTGTCCAATATTATTCTTAACTTCCTTATACCGGTCATCATCGACTTGTAGAGTTAGAATCTTTTCTTGAAGGTTCGTCTTAAGAGGTAACACTGAAAATATGTGTGGCCTCCTACTCAACGCATCTACCACTCAGTTCACAATTCCTTTAATGTAAGAAATTTCAAAATCGTATTCACTAAGAAATTATGAACAACGCCTTTGTCGCGCTTTCAGGTCACTCTGTTTAAAAATATGTTGCAATCCACAATGATCTGTCTTTAATTCAAATTTTCATCTAATCAAATAATGTCTCCATACTCTCACAGCGTAAACAATAGTTGATAACTCCAAATCATGTGTTATGTATTTCTCTTCATACTTTCTCAATTTTCGTGAAATCTAAGCGATCACTCGACCGTTTTGCATCAAAACTCCACCTAACCCTTCCTTGGATGCGTCTGTGCATACCAAGAAATCGGTGTCCATGTCAGGGAATTTAGTATCTGTGTTGTCACCAACAACTCTTTGAGCCTTTGAAATGCTTCTGTCATTTCTAATCCCACAAGAACTTCTTGTTCTTCTTCTGCAATTCCTTGATCAGTTTTACTATCTTCGAAAATCCTTTGACAAATCATCGGTAATATCCTGCTAAACCTATAAAAATACATACTTTGTGTACGTTTGTCGATGATATTCATTTCATAATAGCCTCCACTTTCATTGGATCCACAGTGATACCTTCACCATATATGATATGTCCCAAGTAGTGAATCTTAGATTGGTAAAGAGACCATTTTGATACCTTCACGTACAATTTGTTTTCTCTTAGCCACTACAGCACCAACCTCAAGTATTCATCGTTCTCTTCCTTCCTCTGAGAATAAATCAATATGTTATCAATAAAAGCTTGAACAAACTTGTCCAAGTATTCACGGAACACCCCATTCATCAAACTCATGAATACCCCCAGGGCGTTTGTCAATCCAAACGGTAAAACTGTAAACTCATAGTGTCCAAATGTCTTCTTAAAAGTGGTCTTAGGGATATCTTCTTCTTTAATCCGCAATTGGTGATATCTGGCTCTCAAGTCAATCTTCGAAAATATTGTTGCCCCTTTCATCTTATCAAACAAATCATATATTCTTGGAAAAGGATACCATTTCTTGATCATCGCTTTGTTCAATTGACGATAGTCAATACAAAGTCTCCACGATCCATCCTTATTCCTCACGAAAATAATTGGTTCACCCCAAGGTACACTTGGATGAATAAGTCCCAGATCCAACAATTCCTTCAATTGCATTTTCAACTCCTACAATTTAGGCGTTGACATCCGGTAAGGAGCTCTTGTGATAGGTTCAGTTCTCGGTTTCAATTCTATTGTAAACTCCAACTCTCTTTTAGGCTATAAATCGGGTAACTCTTCTGGAAAATAATTTGCAAACTCTTGCACTATAGGAAGGTTTTCTAGTCCTTTTGCCTCTCCCTTTTCATTTAGTGCTAATATTACATATAGTATGCATCCCTTGCGCATACTCTTCTGCAATTGTAGGGAAGAAATGAACCTCAAGGACACTCCCTAGTTTCTTCCTACAATCACTCTACTTTGTTCCAAATCATCCTTCAAACTTAATCATTTTGTATTACAGTTAAGTATCGCATCATGCGATTCCAACCAATCCATATCAATCACTATGTCATAAGATCCTAGTATCGTGACATAAAGTTCTAACTTTGTTACAAAGTCTCCCAATTTAAGGATACAACATCTAACCTTTCCTCCAACCTTCTATTTAGAACCCAATGACATTTCTACGTACTTGAACTCATCCCACTCGATTTTCTTTACCTTGATTCTCTTCGGCGTTGCACTAGAGATGAAGCTCTTTGAAGCCCCTGGATCTATCAATACACTGTATTTTTGGTCTACGATCATACCTAATGTCTCTAGCACAATGGACTGATGCTAAACTTGCTAGTTGTTCACCACTACATGTATCATGTGGGCCTTGCCAAAATCTCCAACTGTAGTGGTTCATGACGATTCGACCGCTCTAGCCTTCTCAATCAGACAGTCTTGTTGGTAATGTGTCTCACCACGTGTCCATCATCTAGTCTTTGTTCCAATGCTCCTGGTCCCCAAAGTAGAAGTTGCTAATCTAATAGCCTGTGATCCCGGTCTATTTTGTTGAACATGCCTAAATTGTTGTTGTGGTCGACATTGTTGTTGTTGTGGCCCTTTGTAAGGAGTTCTCTGTTGATGAGTTTGTCATCGTGGTGTCATAAACATCGGTCCTCTAGGCATAACTTGTTGCCATACAATATGTCTGGATGGTGCTTGATGTTGATGCACTCCTGATGATGTATGTCTGGTCTGTGTCAAAGGATTCCTTCCCTGACCCCCACCGTTCAGCTCTTCCTCAATTATGAGGGCCTTCTAAACTGCATCATGCAAATTCTAAGGCATTAAGATCCTCACCTTCGCATGAATGTTGAAGTTAAGGCTAAACACAAACTTGTTGACCTTTAACTTCTTCATGTTCAGGTGTGGAGCATACCTAAGTAGTTCCATGAATATGGGCTCGTACTCTAGCACCATACGGCTATTCTTTTGTAAGTTGTTGAACTCATTAAGTTGTGCTCAATAAATTCCTCGGACAAGTACCTTTCCTGAAACCATTCCTCGAACAGTTCCCATGACATTTCTTCGACAACCAAGTTTAGTTGAGGCAAGATCATATTCCACCATAGAAGATCACTCCACTTCAACTGAAAGACCTCCATGTGGACTTTCATATTGGAGTTGTAATCACGAAGTGCGAAGCACATCGTCATGTTCTCCAACCATGCCTCGGTGGCTAAGCCGTCCGGGGCACCCTAGAACTTGGTAATTTCACATTCTCGAGTTCTCAATGTATGTTACTACTACCAGCTAGGGTGTGTTGTGAACCCTCATTGGATACAGACGCTCTACCCTCATCTCTATCCAAGTGGTTGATCAACACCTCTGACATCCTTTGGAAGGATCTCATCATACTTACTACATCTCCCACAACAATCTTCTCTTGCTCAAAATTATGCTCATCTTCCTGGGGGTTAGACCTTTCGGGTGTGGATGTTATCGAAGGTGCCACACCCCTTCCTCTAGCACCATGTTGTCTACTTCCCCTGCATCCTCTAACCATGATTACCTGCAATAGAAATTTCATATTTTTATTAGCAATCTAATTCAATCATTTTGTTTAACACAGCGGATGGTGTAACGGTCCAATGTCCCAGGGTTGAATCAGCTCTGATACCATATGTAACAGCCCCTCTGCTACGTATATACATACACACACACACACACACACACACACACNAACATTCATAATCATCATCAAAACAAGAGAAGCATTATAGTAACCTACATTAGTAGTACGTATTCTATTTCTTTCATCCTATTGCACAACTAGATTTAGATACTACTTTAAGCATGAAGGATCTGTTACTTAACATAAGATGACATACAAACTACCCACCCAACCTATCCTACAAGGTTAGGAGTTCCAAGACACATAATCAATTCTCGATTCTAGGATTCATTCGATCGATCTTGACCATTTAAGGTCTCAAGACTAACAACTATTCTGAGGAACAAGGAAGTATCTAATTCCCATATCTTATCTGTTTCAAATTTCACTATAAATATCAACATTCCTTTCTACAAATTCTTCAATAACACAAAGAATCTGGTATCTTAGTCAGCACCTCATAACACCAGGTATTATATCACAAAATAACTCATCACCTTACTAATTAAAGGTCGAGAAGAATTTAAATATAATCGTGACAGAACCTTAACAGTAAAAACAGAGTCCCTTAATATCCATTTATCATTTGTGATGGTTTCAAATTACTTAAGTTTTCCTCAACCTGTGACACCCTACAGGGTACAACCAATAAGATAGGTATCATATCTACATCACAATTTAAGAAGGAAAAAGAACAACAGAGAAACACTCTTAGCACAAGGTAGAAACCATAGGCCTACTCTGTACTTTTGTGAACCACGGACACTGTGAAGAAAATAAACCTACATCCAAAGGAAAGTCTATTCCATATTTAGATAAAAGTTTTTGCAAGGAACCTAAAGTCCCTCTTCTGGGTGTAATAGTGCAACACATCTAGATCCAACTCCTGAAGTATGTAGACAGACTCCTTGCGAGCCCAAATCAGAAGAACAACACCTAGTATGCACAGAGACCCTCTTAGGTTAGGCCTAGGTCTTAACTTTCAAAAGTGAAAAGCTCAGGATAGACGGTTTGAATTACACAGAGGAGGCACAAATCACACACTCAATAATCAGAGACCAGAGATCAGGAGGAAACACTACCGAGCTCCGGAGTTTAAATTTTAAGGGAAAATCTCAGGAGGAACAATGGGTGCAGGTTCAAGAGAGGAAAAATAAGAGCTTTACATCCCTTTGAAGAAAACCAATGGATGGGATTTGATCATGAGGAGATCGAAATCCCCATGATCATTCAATCATATAAAATATGTTCACTTGTTAAAACCTTGAGACCTTCGGGCTTCATCTCTTTGGAAAATCCAATTTATTTACCCTTGGAGAGCCCCGAAGTTTGAAGTTACAAAGTGATCTCCACCGTAGATCACTAAGTGATTTCTAGCCATTGGGTCCGCGGGAGAAGGCTACAGTAGTCGTCAGATCTGGGAGTTGCAAGGGAGGGCCATCGGATCAACATCTGATTAAGTCCTGACCGTAGGATCTCAGTTAGGGTAGATCAATGATGGGGAACAATTGCAGGATCAAAGGGTTGAGTTAACGATCGAGCAAGTTTCGATTCTGCAATCCACATGGGTCATCGATCGTCACCTATAAATGGTTCAACAGTTGGCATTGATCCCATTATCAACGAGCAGTTTCTATTGCGGAAATAGGGAAGGGGTTTAAACATCGTGCTAGTCAAGTCTCTGCAATCCTTCCCAGTCATCCATCTTCATGATCAATTTAATCACGATCATCGAATTAAACCATCGATTAACACTCAAGGATTTGAGCTAATGTCATAGCTCTCAGTCATAAGAAGGGAGGATAGAGGCCCTTCGAGCTAGACGACAAGGACAGGGTTCAACACTCTGTGTTAAGATATGGTCACGGGGAAAGGTCATATGTGGAAAAAGGCCATAACTACAGGTTAATGAACTCCTAGAGTCTCGAAGTCTAGAGTAAATCCTCATCGTCCAATGATGGGTACATGTATTCATATATCCAAGTATTCAGAACTCTACCATTCAGGAGGTGGTGGTTGAAGGTTGTGAAGCTACAGAGGGTTGTGAACTCCTGGAGTTCCGAAGTTAATCATGACCATTGTTATCGGTAAAATCCAGTATCATTAGATCTGTGGGTTCAGGCTTCGCGAATTTGGATGGAACGAGAGTTTCAATATCTCAACCTCTCGAAGCCCAGAGCCCCAGATTTTCTTAAGGCCGTAGATATGAGTGGGGTGTGGGAACCATCGATCCCTTAGTCATTCGGTATTTGGCCATTCGGTAAGGTTTAGAGGTAACTGTTAAGGATTACGAAGACCCCGAAGTTTCAAACTTTTGGAGTAAAGGAGATTTGTATATCTAGTGAACAAACAAGGACTATAGATCTTCAAGTCTTAGTCCTTCGTAGGTTTCGACAGTTCGGCACTTCAGAGGAAAGGAGTTGTTGTTTGCAAAAGGTGATGAACTCTCGAAGTTCCGAACACCAGAGTAGACAAAATTCGTTGATTTTTAGGAGGAGTGTAAGTTGTTAGATATCTTATCTCTTCAGTGGTTCGGTGGTCCAGGTGAATAGTCTAAGGTTGTGAAGTAGGGAAAAACCCCGAAGTCTGGAGTTCTGTAGTGGATCTCCACTGTAGAATATCATGTTAGGAGAAACTCTACCAGCAGTTACATTAAGTTGTTAAAATTCAACGAAAGGAGGGCGGTGGGGCTAGGTAACCTACAACTGTCAGTCAACTCATTTTATGACTGACTTCGGCCAGTTAACACTTCGGGAGAAAGGAGTGTTGAGTTTAAGGAACCTCCGTAGCATCGGAGTTCCAAAGTCCCGAATACCGCCCTTTTTTACTAGCACTAGGTTCTGGCTCCTGGTCACCTGCATAACTTGGTTTAGGAAAAAGGGCTAACACCCAAGAAATAAGTAAGCAAAAATTACAAGTCTGGATACCTCTACCCAAACATCCTGAGATCGAGAAGTTTGAATTTAAGATACTATAGTATAGGGATTCCTCGTTACTAATAACTTGGGTTAACCAAAGATTTATGTCAGAAGAACATGAAAATTTGAGTTAAAAAAACCATTGAGAATCCACCATTGACAGAAATGAAGTATCGCAAAAATAAACGGGAAGTTATAGTACAATTTTGGATCCAGTATGTCTCTCGGCAGCGAACCCATCAATAGAATTGATTTGAATTTTAAATGAAATTTAATAAGGACTTCAAGTAATGCCCAGTGAGCAATACATTGATAATGTGCTAACATAATCCCCTTAAAACTCTGATCAAACATATTTCAGGTAAGGATGAAAATACAAACTTAAACATAAGTTATATGAAATATAAATTTTTCACTAAACAAGGAGGACCTGAATGATATACAGAGTTCTGAAAACTTCTGAAATTTATAGTGAAGATTTAAATTATAAAACTATAGCTATTATTCGTTTGTCAGCAAACATAACACTTGACATTTAGACTTCCAATGATTCTACCTTGACTCTATCCATATATTGTACTGATACTCTCGTAATATAAATAAATTCAGCTTATAAATACTAGAAATCAATGAAACTTATGTGTTGAAGATGTCCTTCCAGACCTTGCGCTCCTTCCTTTCCTTCGCTTGATAATCACGGAGACTTCACTGGTACCTCCAAACTAAATCTAGGGATACTCTTCTTCTCCCTTAGCCCCCCGATCCGCAAAGGGGCCAAGCACACAAAAAACATAACACAATAGCTTCCAGGCTTGCCCCACAAGGAAGAGCTTCCACTCTTTTCACCCGCCTGGAGTCCCAACTCTCACAAGTAAAAACATAGTCAACCAAAAAATTGGTAGCATAAAAGTCCTCCCAAAAGTGTCATCCCTTCCCTTCTGCGTCAATACATTTATATAATTCTCTCTCACGGACATGCATCCCTCATAATCCACAAACAATTTTTTGGAATCCATCTTGACCAAGACTGTTCAGTTATGTCACCGAGATTGGGCCGATAGGCTCCCAGAGGCTTTGTGGGCATATTGAACTACTTGGAGAAATACCATTGGGCATACCCCTTATGAGCTAGTGTACGAGAAACAAGTACTTTTACAAATATAATTCCAAGTAAGGACCTTCGGTATTGTCGTGTAATTAGGATTGAACCTAGATGAGGCTCAAAAGCAACGAGCCCTACAATTGAATGAATTGGATGAAATCAGGCAAGATTCCATCCAACGGACAATATTGGTCCAAAACCAGAGGAGCAAGTGGCATGACAAGTTTATTAAAAAGAAACACTTCCAGTCTGGTGATTGGGACTTGTTGTTTGATTCCCGGTTCAAAACCTTCAAAGGCAAACTTACCACCCATTGGTTGGGACCTTATGAGGTAGACATTGTATATGACAATGGAGATGTAAAAATTAAAACAATTGACGATGGACAAGTATCCTTTGTGGTAAATGGACACCGACTTAAGTTTTATCATAAGCCCATTTCTAGAGAGGATTTTCTACAAGTCATGTCAGCTGACAAGGCATTGGCCTTAGTATATGGGGAAGCCCCCCCTTGTTCTTGAAAGGTTTTTTTTTTTAATATTTCCTATTGTATTTATGTAAATAGTTTTTGTTAATAAAGCAATTCTAAGAGGTTTCTGTAAATAATTATTTCACCGGGAGTACACAGTTTCAAGGATCTTTCATCAAAACATTGTTATACTTGAATTTTGTGTTTGCTAAAGCATCAAATGAATAGTGACTTACTGTAATTAGCCATGTTTTTGCAAAATTATCATTTTTAAGGCATTCTAAAGCAGTTTCTCTTGAAACTCTTCACCATTGTATAAGGAAGTGATACCATAACTATCAAGCCTAGAGGTCTCTTGTACACTTTTTCCAAGAAACCTGAGTAAGTGAGTCAAGTCTTTTTATCAAAGAGTAACAAGGAAGTCTAATTAGCAGTTAGTCATGGAAACATCACAATAATTACAAAGGAAGAAATTAAGTTGATCCTAGAGATACCTTTATGTTCTTTCTCAATGGTACCATCCACTACACACTAAATAACTTGATTATATCATATCTTTAGATAGGCCACGTCCACTTAAGTACCCCTTACATCAGGACAACCACTAATAATATAACGAAAATTCATCCTCTAACATAAATATCATCCCAATTAAAAAGAAAAGAAAGAAAAAGTCATTTCATAGATGTTCCCCCATCTTCTTGCATAAGCAATCTTATACTAATTTTTTAAATGATGGAGGGCCAGTCTCTGAGGTTTTAAGAGGCTAACCCATCGAGATACTGAATAGGTCTACTGGTAGCAGGTACCAGCCTGTGGTATGACTAGGTAAACCCACCGGAGTACTGAACAGGCTTGCTGGCAGCAGGGCATTCTACCTAGCGAGGATGATGATCTGACAAAAATAAATAATAAATATAAACTTGTCCTGATGTATGACATTACTTGCAGACAAAGATGACATGGAGTATGTGTTGTTAAGCAAGGTTAATGAATATCATCAATTTTCCATTGGGAAATGAATCTAAGACTATCTTGAAACTCTCTTGCCTACCTCTTCTTATCTATATATAGGATCTCTTATCTTATAGGTGGGGCCATCTCCTAATTGTCTTGTCGGACCAATCTGTGAAATTTTATCTTTACACTTGACATACTATAAATCTTCGGCTATTGGGGGATACTGACTAGTTTCCTATACTTTTGATTGTGAGGTGTCACAATACTTAGGTGTGGAGGAGGGATTCATGAGCTGACAAATGATTATTGCCTAGAGAAAAGAGTCTTTGCAAGAATTTTTGTATTATTACCATGATACAGGTTATTACATTGATAGTCGTGTTATTTTTAAATTCTTAACTCTTGCGTGTTATACATTACTGAACTCATGCTTAACAAACCACTCTTTATCAGTTTATCGTTCATTACAACCCGTTCATTATAGGTTTTGACACTATATGTTATATACAAGAAGAATGAGTAAGCATGGTGCACTCTGCCTCTGCTCATTAACCACTATGGTTGTAAAAAACACTTCAAAATTGCAAGTTGTCCATTAAAAGAGGCGAAAATGCACTTAACACAAGGGTACCAGATGAAGTACCGTATGAGGTGCCAGAAGAGGAGCCAGATGAATTGTCGTTTGAAGTACCATTCATTGCATACCAGTGACTGTCCTAGATTCCAGGGAACTAGAATTCAATTACATTTAATTAAATTTGTTACATGAATTGATTAAAATATGCCTCATATGGTTATGATCAAATTTCCAAGTCAAAAGACTTGGACATTGATCTAAGTACGCACCACTCCATTGTTCCCAAGCTTGCCATTGAATTCGAATCTCCCACACATGGCAGCTCGCGCGCACATGTGGGCAACGTAATCCACCATAAGAGCATCCAAAATCAGGTTGGGCACTCTATTGCTTCATTTTCCCTTGCCATTTTCTCTGCCCTGTGTTAAGGAATCACACCCAACCTCTACCGAATTCACCCTCTGTTATAATCACACTCAGACTGTGTTAAACCCGTGCCATTTCTTGGCCTGTTTTTCTTGGTAAAATTCTCCCTTTGTTCCAATTGCACTCAGACCATGCCCAATTTGTGTCTCTGCATGGCTCGATTTTTCCCTTGCTTAGTGAATTCAAACTCTATCACAATGCCCAAGCGATATGAACCATCCTCCTATGCAGACTTGTTTGAAATTCCAGAATTCACACAGTGCAGGGAAGTGTTCTTATGTGTTGGCTGGGGGCCATTTCTGTCGAGTTTGCAAGGCCATGATGATGGTCTTTCTTTGTAATTTGCAGTTGGTTTTGATGGCAAGATAGCACATGTAGGGTCTCTCAATTTTGCAGTCACAAAAGAGTCAATTGTTGCTGCAACAAAACTTCCAAGAATGGGAGATAGGTGGTTCAAGAATCATCAATTGTCATGCTCAAGTTGCAATAGGGTGTTTAAGCCCAAATTTGAGAGCATTTCAGGAGTGAAAGGGTATTCTAAGGAGTGGATAAAGTGAGAATTGGTCAATCCCCTCATCGTTATCACAAGGTTAATTACATGTGAAGGTAGATACTCCACCTTCAAAACTTGTCACTTTAGATTGTTGGCTCATTTTCTGTTCAATAAACCTTTGAACTTTCCCTTTTATTTTCTCAAAATCTTGGAGAAAATGTCCTCTCAAGTGAGGAAAAATGTGACCAGCCCCCACAATAGTCTCTTCCACCACGGTTTGATCAAACTCCTCATTCTTACCGAACTATAGAAGCAGGGGCAAAGTTGGGATGCCTTTATCTACCAGTTTGCAAATCCTCACTTGACAGTTAAGACCAACAAAAAGCCACTTAGCCTAAAAACTATCTCTCCATCCAAGCCTCACTCTCCAAAAACTCCAAACTCCCTTGCACAAACTCCCTCTTTGCCGGAACAATACCAAAAGCTTGTTGATATTCCTACTTCTTCATTGGGGAAAAAGACCAAGAACAAAGACCAAAAGAAGCCTATTTTTTACCCCCCAATGCCTTCATTTTCTCTTGATCCTACACCTAAGAAGCCCCACGAAGTAATGCAGCAAGACTTTCCCATCATTCCCACAAACAAGAGAGGAGCCAACTGATTTGGTAAGGGACCCTTTCGGAAGAGTACCCGGAACATAAGAACCAAGCCTTATGCAAAGCCTCCACCTGCTTCGGATCCTATCCAAGTATCCTCCGACCTTGAGAGCCCTCATAAGCAACCTAGAGAAGTCTTTGTGGATGGATTAGATCCACTAAGGAAAAAGAAATCAGAACCTACCTCGCCTTTCCGATCTCCCATCACTCCTACTTCACCTATGCCCACTCTTGGTCCTAAAATTGATAAATTGTCCCCATCTCTCAAATGGCCTAAGCCTTCCTTGGAGATCGTTGATTCTGCCCCAACTATAGAAGAGCTACATAAGGAAAACCATCAGCTTCTACAACAATTAGAAGAGAGGAAGATAATAGATGCACACCTTCATCATGACAATGCAGTCCTTCAGGAAAAAGTTAAATCCCTTCAATGGTTGGTCGATGGGATGACCCAATCTAACCACAGCTTAAGAGCACAATTAAAGAAACATAAGAGGCACAAGGCTAAGCCTACACAGCAAGAAGGAGAGGCTTCTAAAGCCGACCCTTCTCATCAAGCCTAGTTCTGAGAGATGATTTCTTTTTGTTTGCAGTGAGACCAGCAAAATCATAGGTGTGAGGGTATGTTGGGCCCGAGATATGATCATATTCATGACGTTATTATACACTTTTTTCCATATGTATATATGCGTTTTTATCTTTCAAAGGATCTTTTTGAAGAATTTTATAGTAAAATGATATAATCGGCATGAGGTATGTATAATTCATGTTTTGTGATTCAATCAAGTTTAATTTATCATATTTTATGGTTTCCAAGAGTTAATTCATGTTTTTCTTCTATTACAGGGAAAAACGCACCATGTTGCTTGGTCCGTCACTCATTCTGGCACTTGATCCAGCACTCATTCTGGCACTTGTTCCGTCACCCAGTATTGCACAAAAACGCAAGGCAAGTTGGCGATTATGGTATTGGCGGCCAGTGGTGGACAAATCGAGCACATGGGTTTTGTTTGTCATCGCCCCCTCCAGCTACTAAGATCAAGACAACTCGATTTCAGTTGTCCAAAGAGGGCAATTATTGGGTTCCTCTGTTTTGTTAGTTATGGATGCATTTAATGTAATTTGCCAAATTTAGAGGTGGTTCAACCCTCCTGTGGTAGACCACCTGGGTTGTAAGCTTATAAATACCAATAGGATGATCATTATATTGTTAAGCAAGTAGCATAAGCATTAGAATTTCCAAAAAAACGATTTTTCTCTGTTTGAGTTTTTTCTACATTGCCATAATAGTACCAGAACTACGTTTTTTTGACTTTCATGGTGAATTTGGCCTGCTGAAGTTCATGGTGTGCTTGTAGAGGGTAGCCGCGACTTGTTGGGGGGCCCACCAGCAGTCTGGTGATATTTAGTGTGTTGTTTATATATTTCATAATTTAAATTGTCTTTTATTTTCTGTACATGCATGTTTTATGTTTTAATTAGCTAGTTGTGATTTAATTGTTTTATTTTTCTTTTGCAGGTTAGTGTGATGAGTTACGTTAGCATGAATTGGTTTTGTAGGCTAAGAATAGACTTGCAAGTCTCTACACTAACTCCATATGCATCTAGATATCAGATTGCACTTTTATTCATGATCTCACAACCAAGTTTAAAACAGAGTTGTTTTTAGAATAAAACAGAGTTCTATTTGGGTTTCATTTGACAGGGATCTTTGATGGATGGATAGATTTAATTCTAGTTCTTAATCATAGTTTGCTTGTCTTAGTTTTAGATAGAATTCATTTGTTTAGTTGTTGGTTAATTGTCAATTTAATTTTTAATAAGCATAACCTAATCTTTGTTTTTAATTCATTTCTGTATCATAGCTTGAATAATTAAAATAGACATAGTATAGTTTTATTTCACGCAATTTCCTTTCATAGATTAAAATGAAATTAAATTTCTTAGTTAGATAATGATGATCTCATTATGATGTTAATGGTTTGTACATGAATATGCAGGGTATTTAACATTACTTTTATCATGGCTAAGTTTTCATTGTACTGTTTACTTCACACCTTTCATTTTTCCATTGAAATTAGTATTGAGCTTATACCATTAGAACTGTCCTTGGTTGTCAAGTGTCATCGAGATATCATCCGTCACCACCGAAGGCATTCACAAAACCACCAGCATTACATTTGAGTGTTTCATAGATTAAAGATAGTTTCTTGCTTTCGTAGATTAGAAGAGACAGTTTCTTGTTTTCATAAGTTTAGTTGTTAGTCTTTCTTGCTTTCAATAGACTAGATTTCCCTTCATGCATTGCATTGAGCATTTAAATTTCCTTTCACGCAAGAGAAATAGTTTTTCATTAGGCATTTAGTTCACTTGCCTCTTAGGCTAGGTAGTTGTTCAATGAGAAGTCTTTGCTTACATGTCCCTTTTCTTTAGTAGGATAGATAGTTGCCTTTTCTTACTTGTCTTTTTCTTTAGTAGGTTAGTTAGGTTCTTTTGCTTGCTTGTCTATTTGCTTTAATAGGTTAGATAGGTGTTTTTGCTTACTTGCTTATTTAATTGCTTTCATAGGGTAGTTGCTCATTGAATGTAGGTTGGCAAGTTAAAGGTAGTTTGCTTTCATCATTTGCTTAGTATGCTTAGTAGTTTACCTTTTCTTACTGTCATGAACTAATTTTCTTTACATAGAATTTTCATTTTCTTTCTTAGGAACTATCCATCAGTCCTTGGCCCAAAACTACTTAGGTTACCTAGTTTCAATTTGCTTAGTAAGGTTTGTTCATTAGATAGGTTTTCTTGAGTAGATTAGCCCTAGATAGTTGTTTTTCGTAGTTAGACTATACTCCTACCAACCTTTTTACCTTTGGCATATATTTTGCTACAACTCTAAGTTTACTTACACCAGGTTGACAATTTAATTGAGGGTAGTTTAGTGTCTTTTTAGTACATATAAAACACCTAACACTAACTTTGTTCTTGAGCTGCCTACTCTACATCCAATTAATGTTTTAGTCGTCTCTTTTTTGTTTTTCATCCAAATTGAGTGATTAATAATGGGTTGGAAACTAGATTTCAAGGGCTATTTTGGATAGAAATAGATTTTTAAAATATGCCCATGTGATCTCTCAAAACATGACTATCCCAACTATTTTTTGGTAAATTCATCAATCCAACATACCACAACAACCCATTTCTCAAAAATAATGATCTAGTTATGTCTGAATTTTTGTGCAGATATAATTTCCAATGTAATACATCCACATACCATAAATTTCAAGCATCAAGTGCCTAGATTGTGCGATATGACCTATACAAGATTTGGAGCAAAATGAAAGAACAACACCTAAATCAAGAGTGAGAGAAGAATCAAACATTTAGTCAAAATGTGGTATGATAGTAATGGGATCCTCACATAACCATTGTGTGAGTCCATGAAGTTCCCCATTACCTATGAAATGCTTGCCACAATTTGTTCATGAAATCATGATTTTTCTATGAGGATGGATTTGAAATTTTGATCAAAGAATATAACCATCATCAAGCCATCTAGTAGTGTTCTTTTTTCATCATGCCTAAGATCAAAGAGACTAGGTGTTGGCAGAGGTCATCAATGAAGAATCAAGGGTGTAAAAGGGGCTAAAATGAATGGAGAAGTGTAGTTTAATGGATATAAAGGGAGGGAAATAGATAATGAGAAGAGGTTGGAATAAAGAAGATGATGAAAAGAGGAAAGGAGAGAAGTAGGTAAGGAAAGGTAAGAGATAAGAGAGTAAAGAAAGGTAGAAATGGGCAATTAATAAGAAAAAAAAGAAGATATATAAAATCAAAGACAAACAAAATAAAGGAGAAGAGAAGTAAGGATGCAAGAGGGGAAGAAGGGATAAGATGGAAGAAGGAATTTTGAGAGAAGGAAAAAGAAAACAAGGGAAGAGATGATGAAAGAAGCATATAAATAATGTATGAAAGTAGGGAGAGAAAGAAAATAAGTGAGACAAGAAAAGAGGGGAGGAAGTAGGATGGGTGAATAATTAAATGAAATTAAAAACTTCAACAACCCAAAATGCGACATAAAAAATAATGGAAATTAACCTCATACCTTGATACTCAATCAAGACTCAAGCTTGAAGGATTTTACATCCCCTTGGATCCTTCTCGAGTGGAATCCTCAATCACCAATGCTTTATTCCTCTTGTCAAACTTCTTGCAAAAGAGATTAGAACTATGGATGGATTTTACTACACCACAAAAATAATTTAATTTAAATCATGAAAGCTACATGTTTTGAATATAGTGGAGTAGGAAATCACTATGAAATCTTCGTAGTGATGTACAGGTTCTTACCTCTCTTGTTACCATTATTGTTTCCCTGTATTCAAAGAACTTCTATCCATGCTTTTAACTTTTAAAAATGAAAACACTACATATGACGCCCATCAGAGAATTCAGTCAATGATTGTCTCTCAAAGGTCCACAATACCATGTGTCAACTAAAACCAATACAAGAAATATTGTTGCGCCTTTGACACCTATTTGGCAATCGTGCCAAATTTTTGGGATAATTAATTACCTTAGTAATTAAAGAATTCATACAATAATTGCTAACATGTGGTTCAAATGCTTGTGAGATCTCATGCATTGTATGTGCAGGTGACGCAACCGCACTCCTCGGAGCACGATCGCTCTCCTCAGGACCTTCTTTCACTCACGGCCCGAAAACTCAATGGTTCTTCTATCCCCCTATCGGAAGATCTGCACCCACAGTTCACTTCATGCGCGATCCTCTCCTTTTCTGTCAGAGGATCGGAACTTCACGGCTTCGCGAGTTCATGTATGGTCAATGTACTCTCGACTTCCTGAAACCCGATGTGTCCGTCAGTCGCTGACTTCCTCCCTTTGTCCTATTGGGACTTCGTTCTATCGCTACTCGCTACTTTCGATTCCAAGCGCTTGAGTTTCCAACCTCCGATATGCGAGATGTCGAAACTCGCGATCTCGCACCCTCGCGACTTGCTACTCGCGAGGTCAATCAATATTCCTGTCGGCTCCCGATGCCCAAGATGCCGAAGTGTCGATATCTCGCGTCACCTATCACATCACCTTGTCGTGGCCCATGCTATCCATTCTATCGTCGGGACTTCGCTTCTTGCTGTGTCGTGACTTCCGCTTCAAAGAGTAGGAGTCTTACCTCATGAACTCCCGATATGCCGATGCGCGAGTAAAATCCACGCTCCTCGTGATCCTGATCAACGCTCCTGCCCTTCCGAGCTTCAAACTTCTTCCACTCTTGCATTGCAGATTTCCCGCACCTCCACAAGACTCAATGGTCCTCGAAGCCTCGCGAAATATCCCCGGAGAATTTCGTCCGTCCGTTTCTTCCTTATCAAATCCACGAAACGACGAGCCGTTCTTCCACAAAACTCGTCACCTTACGCGCGAACCTGCAACTTTCCCAGCAAGCCTTCCAAGAACAAGTTGTTTACTCCGCCCTTCGATGAACTCGAAGGTCTATCCTTCCTGAGCTTCGACAACTTCAATCCCCTCAGGGAGAAGCCCTTGCAGGCACTCCTTGCAGAAAATCTTCGGACACGACTAAGTGATGAAGCTTTTGATCCTTTGCACTCCTGTAGCAGAAATCTTTCAATCCCCTTCCTCAGAATCGCAACTCTGAGTTTTCATCTAGCCTGCGCACGCCTTGCACGGCTCTGGTGCCCAATCTGCGCTTCTGAGAACTTAGAAAAAAAGTTATCCCAACTTGAGCCCTGCAGTCACGCACTCCTTGCAGACAAATTCAACTGCACTACTTGCAGGAATTCTCTGGTACAAGATAGTGAAACAATTGAAGCTAATTTCTTGCTCTCACAGATTTCAATTCAACTATGAAATCGCATACACAGCATATCAAAGAAAATGTATGACAAGAAGCAAACATTCATGAACATAATATCAACAATACATAGAGAATAACACAACCATGGAATTGAATCAAAGATCTCTATTAATTCAATATTTGTACATGGAGGTTCTTCATACACTTCTCTGCTCTGTTCTTCTCTTTTCTGAATGCTTGATAATACAATGTACAAAGGAGGGTGTCTATATTCCGTTCTCCCTCTCGAATTCTAAGCTATCAAATATAGAATTAAATATGCTATCTACTTTACATTTAATCTATTAAATGCCTCATATACCTAAGGACGTGATCTTAAAGGCTCAAGGTCCATTACAATACACAAAGTGTGCTTTATTAACTCTACACATTAATGCTTGGTGCAACAATATCAAGGTGTTTCAAAATTTGTGTCGGTGCTATCCAGCTGTCTTCCGTTGTCGTGTTGGCTCGCTTGATGAGTTGTCGATGCTCCTGCATCATACTCCTCGGCTTGGAAATTTTCATGGGCTCCTGTCCATGAGCTCCTACACGGTCTGTCCATGCTTCTGTATCACTACTTCAGTTTCCCAGCTGACATCCTCCACTGGGTGGTTCTTCCACTTGACCAGATACTCAAAGTATTCCTTTCGCCTGGTCCTCTTACCTACTCTTTTGTCCAGTATGCACTCCATATGCGGTTTTTCTGCTACTGGAAATTGTTTCATCCACTGGATCATTGGTTCCTTAGTTCCAGCCTCTACTTCTCCAGCCCTGTATGGGTATAAATTTGAAACGTTAAATATCGGAGATATCTTGATGCCCTCCGGAAACTCAATCTCATAAGCATTCTCCCCGAATCTCTTCAGAACTCCACATGGTCTGATCTTCTTCATCTTTGATTTATTGTATGTTCCCCTTGGGAACCTTTCCTTCCTCAGATGTGCCAGAACAAGATCGCCAACCTCAAACTGAAGTTGTCTCTGATGTTGATCTGCTCTGCGCTTATATTCTTGGTTTGAATCTTGCAGTCGCTGCTTCACCTTACTGTGAAGTTCCTTCATCGCCTCAGCGAATTCTTCTGCACTAGCACTACTAGTTGCAGTCTACTCTGACTCCCTGAGTTCAAAAACTCCTCTCGGTTGTGTCCCATACACAATATCAAATGGACTTTTTCCTATACTCCAATTCAGTGAATCATTGTACATGAACTTTGCCTGTGGCAATATGTTGTCCCAGCTGGTATGGTGCTCTGTCACCAGTCTCCTCAAAAAATTTCCCAAGCTCCTGTTGACCACTTCTGTTTTCCCATCTGTCTACGGGTGGTAAGCTGAACTAAAAGCCAAATCAGTCCCTAGCTTCTTCCATAGCGTCCTCCAAAAATGACCTATGAATTTGGTGTCCCTGTCTGAGACTATGCTTCTCGGCAATCCATGAATTCTAACAATTTATTTGAAAAACAAGTTCGCGATGTGGGTCGCATCGCTGGTCTTCTGGCATGGAATAAAATGTGCCATCTTTGAAAACCTGTCTACCACCACAAAGATGGAATCAACCCCTCTCTGCGTCCTCGGCATTCCTAATATAAAATTCATGCTAATTGCCTCCCATGGTCTCTCCGGTATGGGCAATGGATGATAAAATCCGGCATTTTTCTTTCTCCCTTTCGAATGCTGACAAATACGACATCTGTCAACAAACCGCTTGACCTCTGCTCACATGCCTGGCCAAAAATATGATTCACTCAGCTTCGCAAATGTTTTGTCATGGCCAAAATTCCCTGCCAATCCACCATTATGCTTCTCTTTCAACAGGTTCTCCCTCATGGAGCAATTCGGAATACACAGTTGATTGCCTCTGAATAGCAATCCCCCCTGGATCATGTAGTCTATCCATGGACTTATATCTCTGAGAACTGGATTCTCAGCTGCCTCATATGCCTCTACAAAATCTGCGTCGTCGGCATACATGTCCCTCAGATTTTCAAAACCCAACGTTTTGACTCGGAACTCCTGCAGCAACAAACATTTCCTACTCAAAGGATCAGCCACTTTGTTAGCAGTACCTGAAATGTGTTTAATCAAAAATTTGAAATTCTGCATATACTCTACCCATTTTGCATGTTTCTGGTTCAACTTCTCTTGTTGACTCACAAACTGCAATGCATGATTATCGTTGTACAATACAAATTCTTTCGGAATCAAGTAATGCCTCCACTTCTTCAATGCCTCTATGATGGCATAAAACTCTTTATCATACGTGGAGTATTTCCCCTTTGCCTCATCCAACTTCTCGCTAAAATAGGAAACTGGCCTGTCCTCCTGACTCAAGACCGCTCCTATGGCATATCCGCTCGCATCACACTTCACTTGAAATGTCTTATGAAAATCTGGCAACACCAACACTGGTTGCTCTGTGATCTTTCGCTTGAACAGATTGAATCTCTTCTCAGCCTCTGTTGTCCAGTGAAAAGTCTTATGCCGCTTCTTCACTGTGTCCATCATTGCTGCGCTAATTCCACTGAAGTTCCTAATGAACTTTTGGTAGAAACTAGCCAAACCATGAAAACTCCTCACCTCAAAAACATTTCTCGGTGATGGCCAATTCTTGATCACTTCCACCTTCTCTGGGTCCATCTTCAACTCATTCGTTGAAATAACAAAACCCAAATAAATAAGCTTTGTCTGCATAAATGAAGATTTCTTCATATTAGTCAACAGCTTCTCCTACTGTAGCTTTCTCATCACAATGGCCAAATGCTTCAAATGTTCAGCCTTCGTCTTACTGAAAATTAGTATATCGTCCAGATATACAATGACAAATTTCCCGATGAATTCCCTCAGGACTTCATTCATCAGTCTCATGAATGTGCTCGGCGCGTTTGTCAAGCCAAATGGCATGACCATCCATTCATACAAACCCCCGTTTGTCTTGAATTCTATTTTCTATTCATCACCTTCCCTCATGTGAATCTGATGATATCCTCTCTTCAGATCAATTTTTGAAAAATAATTTTCCCCACTCAGGCAATCCATCAGATCATCCATTCTCGGCAGTGGAAACCTGTACCTGATGGTAATTTTGTTGATCGCTCTAGAATCGGTGCACATCCTCCAGCCTCCTTCTTTCTTCAGACTGAGCATTGTTGGAACAGCACATGGACTCAAGCTTTCTCTGACTAATCCTTTGTCCAATAAATCCTGGACCTGCTTCTTTACCTCTTCATTTTCTTGCGGCGTCAATCTGTACACAGCTTTGTTCGGCAAACTTTCTCCTGGTATGAGATCAATATGGTGACTCACACTCCTCATCAGTGGCAACGAATGAGGTAATTTGTCCACGATGATGTCAATGAACTCTCCCAGCAGTTCCTGAATCTCATCTGGTAAATCATCCACTCTTGCACTAGTCAGAACAATCCTCGGTTTCTTGACAAAAAAGAATTGTGGATCTTCTTTCTTCTCCATCTCTGTGAGAAGTTCCTTCCCACTCATGAGAAGTATTGTGTTTCTTACTTCCGGCTTCACCTCTTTATCTTTTATCGGAAGCAACCTGTGTGTTCTCCCATCCTTCTCTAAAGTGTATGTGTTCATCCTCCCATCATGAACCACATTTCGATCATATTTCCATGGTCTACCCAACAATACATGAAAGACATCCATGGGAATAACATCACATAAAATCTTATCATTATACCCACCTATATTGAATTCAACTAAACATTGTTTAGTGACACTCACCTGATGTCCTTTTTGTAGCCATGATACTTTATATGGACTCGGGTGATCAGTCGTCTCCAGCTCTATTTTCTCCACCATCTTGGTTGAAACAAGATTATCGGTGCTTTCGCTGTCCACAATGACCTTACATTTCTAGTCCTTGGTCTTGCAAGCTGTCCTAAACAGTCAGCTTCTCTGAGTTGTATCCTCCACCTCCTTCTCGGGTGTTAAGAGAACTTTATGCATTCCAAGCGATCTTCCACTTTCTGCATCTTCAGACTCAGCATCGCGCCTCTGAGATTCAATGATGTGAGCTTCTCCAACGTCCTTCTTCTTCTCTGGACACTCAAATGACTTATGTCCATTCTTCCCACATGTAAAACATGTGATAACTCCACCTCTTCCTCTACCTCGACCTCTAGTACGAGGAAGAGTTTTTGCATCAGCATAATCTCCTCGTTGATCAATCTGTTGCCCTCTTGTCTCAACATAAGGCTGCCTCTATGAGGTTCCACCTTTTTCAGCTTTACCCTGAGGTTTCTTCCATTCTTCTTTCGGCTTCTGATTTTTATCTTGGGCAATCGCCTTGCCTCTGGGATGACTTCTGCCTCACCCTCACTGTCTCTGCTTGCAGCTCAGCTTCTCTTCATCTTTCAGAGCCATATGGTAAGCATCCTCAAAGGTTCGGATGGTTACCATGCTTAATTCATCCTGAATGTCATACCTCAGACCATTCAGATATCTGGAAACCTTCTCATCATTGCTTTCATGATGACCTGCTCTGATGTTCAGCTTGTAAAATTCTTCGGTGTACTCCTTCACCTTCATCAACTTTTGTCTCAGGTTCTGCATTCGCCTAAACAGAGTGATTTGATAATCCCTTGGGATGAACTTTTCTTTCATCTTTGCGATCATCCGATCCCAAATCTTGATCTTCTGCTTTCCTTTACAGTGTTTGTCAGCCTGTAGCTCGTCCCACCACAATGTTGCATGTCCTTTAGAGTGCGTAACAGCATGCTTAACTTTCTTATCTTCTTCCACATCTTTATAATTGAAGTATGTGTCAAGAGCCCTAATCCAATCTAGCAGCTCTTCTGCATCCAGATTCCCCTCGTATACTGGAATGTCCATTTTCGCCTTCGTATCCATCCTGGCAATAGATTTAATCAACCACTTGGTTGATGCATCCTCTGTTGTGACCTCTTCTTCATGTCTAGCTTCCTTTTCAACTTCGGAATCACTAAGATCCCCTGCACCAACTCCGCGTCTTTGTGTTGTCTCCATCTCCTCGAGTCTTGCTCGAAGATCTCTCATCTTCCGCTCCATTTCTGGATTTCCTGCTGGCCTACCTCTTCTTCGCACCTCCCTGTCTTCAGGATCTGGTGACTACCTTTCTCTTCTTGGCGGCATGTTGAAATCTTGTTTCTCTCTATTATAGAAAACAAAGAGTCTTCCTGCTCTGATACCACTCTGATGCAACCACACTCCTCGAAGCATAATCGCTCTCCTCAGGACCTTCTTTCACTCACGGCCTGAAAACTCAATGGTTCTTATATCCCCCTATCGGAATATCTGCACCGACAGTTCACTTCACACGCAATCCTCTCCTTTTCTGTCGGAGGATCGAAACTTCACGGCTTCGCGAGTTCACGTATGTTCAATATACTCTCGACTTCCCGAGACCCGATGTGTTGTTCAGTTGCTGACTTCCTCCCTTTTTTCTATCGGGACTTCGTTCTATCGCTACTCGCTACTTGCGATTCCAAGCACTTGAGTTTCCAACCTCCGATACGCGAGATGTCGAAACTCGCCATCTCGCACCCTCGCGACTTGCTACTTGCGAGGTCAATCAATCTTCATGTCGGCTTCTGATGCCCGAGATGCCGAAGTGCCGATATCCCGTGTCACCTGTCACATCACCTTGTCATGGCCCACGCTATCCACGCTATCGTCGGGACTTCGCTTCTCGTTGTGTCGCGACTTTCTCTTCAAAGAGTAGAAGTCTTACCTCATGAACTCCCGATATGAAGATGCGTGAGTAAAATCCACGCTCCTCGTGATCCCGATCAACACTCCTGCCCTTCTGAGCTTCAAACTTCTTCTGCTCTTGCGCTGCGGCCTTCCCGCACCTCCGCAAGACTCAATGGTCCTCGGAGCCTCGCGAAATCTCCCCGGATAATTTCATCTATCCGTTTCTTCCTTATCAAATCCAAAAAACGACGAGTCGTTCTTCCACAGAACTCGTCACCTTGCACGCGAACCTGCAACTTTCCCGGCAAGCCTTCCAAGTACAAGTTGTTTACTCCGCCCTTCAACGAACTCGAAGGTCTATCCTTCCTGAGCTTCGACGACTTCAATCCCCTCAGGGAGAAGCTCTTTCACACACTCCTTGCGGAAAATATTCGGACATGACTAAGTGATGAAGCTTTTGATCCTGCGCACTCCTGCAGCAGAAATCTTTCAATCCCCTTCCTTATAATCGCAACTCTGAGTCTTCGTCTAGCCTACGCACACCTTCCATGGCTCCGGTGCCCAATCTGCGCTTCTGAGAACTTAGAACAAAAGTTATCCCAACTTGAGCCCTGCAGTCACGCACTCCTTGCGAACAAATTCAACTACACTACTTGCAGGAATTCTCTGGTACAAGACAGTGAAACAATTGAAGCTAATTTCTTGCTCTCACAGATTTCAATTCAACTATGAAATCGCATACACAGCATATCAAAGAAAATGTATGACAATAAGCAAACATTCCTGAACATAATATCAACAATACACAAAGAATAACACACCCATGGAATTGAATCAAAGCTCTCTATTAATTCAATATCTGTACATGGAGGTTCTTCATACACTTCTCTGCTCTATTCTTCTCTTTTCTGAATGCTTGATAATACAATGTACAAAGGAGGGTGTCTATATTCCGTTATCCCTCTCAAATTCTAAGCTATCAAATCTAGAATTAAATATTCTATCTACTTTACATTTAATCTATTAAATGCCTCATCTACCTAAGGACGTGAGCTTAAAGGCTCAAGGTCTATTACAATACACAAAGTACGCTTTATTAACTCTACACATTAATGCTTGGCGCAACAATATCAAGGTGTTTCAAAATTTGTGTTGGCGCTATCCAACTGTCTTCCGCTGTCATGATGGCTCGCTTGATGAGTTGTCGATGCTCCTGCATGAGCAGGTTGCAAGTTCTTATCTTAGATTAGTTTGTATAATATGCTTTTAAGAAAAGGAAATTGTAGCATAAACCAACAGAGAATCAAAAGCACACAATTATGCCCTCTGTCTAGAAACCAATCAATCAAGGAATCAAAGCTTACAGCTATAGAGGCTATAAGCCAACATGTAATCAAAGATATAGAGGCTATGTAGTATGTTGAGAGCATAAATAGAGTATCAAAGTGATGGAAGTTATGTAACTTGTTGAGCTCACACATAAATAGCTAAATCACTCTTGGAAAATGTTTATGTACTTGAACATCGATCATGCTATTGGAAACCTAATGTCACCAGGTTATCTCTTGGCATAATTTAGGCATGGAATGGAAAGTCAAGACAAGGCAAGGCATGACATGGCAAGGCATGGCATGGCATGGCATGGAAAGGCAAGGCATGACATGGAAAGGCATGGCATGGAATGGAAAGGCAAGGCATGACATGGCAAGGCATGGCATGGCATGGCATGCAAAGGCAAGGCATGGCATGGCAAGTCAAGGAAAGATTTGCTAAAACTAAATCATAGCTCTTGTTGTTGGAAATATTTGCTAAAAATAATCTATGAATTGATTATAATCATTGTAGAAATGATAACACACTGGCATAATTAAAACAAATCAAATTAAAACACTCTTGTGGAAAGTAAACAAATGAAAATAAAAGATTGGTTATACTAAGCAGTGCTTTCTTCTTCTGGAGCAAATCGATACTCCATTGGATACAGTTTTGATTCTAACCCACAACATAAAAAAATTAGTATAATCACACATTACATAAATTATAAAACTACAATTAAAATTAAAACAAGATCTCATGAAATATGATTTATTCCATCATAAGTTGGACATGTGCTCTAAGAGTCCTCCTCATAGAATGGAGAAGGCACTCTCTTTTATACATGAAATTGATTGAAACCAAAAATAACAAATATCTAATCAAACCCACTTGAGGAATTAATGAATCCAAAGTGGTTACAACTGATTTCCAACATAGAAAATGGTTTCCATGATCCTTGTTAACTCTCACCAATTTTAAGATGCCTTTAAATGTCAAAGTCGAATTAGGAGATGTGGGTTATAACAACTTGATCAAAACACATCCCAAATGTCTTTTAATAGTGTTTGACTTCTTAGATCCATGATACATCTAATGGAGATCTTCAAATATTGTAGAGAATCAAATCTACACTCATATCCACCAACAAATTGTCTTCTTTATCTTCAAACAATTAAATCCATAATTTGAATTAGCCAACAAATGAATTGTATCTACCCAAATTAAATTGGAACATATAAAAAATGTGGAATAATGGGTGTATATAAGTGGGTTTTATAAAAATCCATCACTCATAATTATATTCATAATTCATCTTTGAAAATATTTTTCCAAAGTGGTTACATGGTTGGTGGTGGTTGATTCTTGCATCTACAAAATATGAATCTATATCAATTCCCAAATTGAATCTTTATTCAAAAGTATGTACAAAATATGCTAATTCTTCATAATAGTAATCATAATTCAACAAAATACTAAGAAATGCAATGAAAAACACTATGGGCATAAATTATGCATATAAGCATTAAAATGAACTAATGCGGGGTTATGGGTAAGCAAAGAAGAATTAAAAATAAGGAAAAGAGAATGCAAAAGATGACAATTATGTGACTCGGCAGTACTGATTACTAATCATATACCCTTTATGGTCTTATCAGGTCATATAGATGTTGTTGGAGAGATATATCATCTTGTAATTGACTTCTTATCTATCAAATATATCGGTGCTTCTAGGTTTGGCGTTGGACCTAGCAATAGTTGACATCTATATTGATTGTTGTGATGTATATTATTTGACATGTATATTTGACTTGAGATATATATTTGACATATATATTGATTTGAAAATACAAATTTTCATAGTTCATCATCATAGTAGTAGGGTCTTTTGGAGTATAATCGATGTCAATGATTTGAAACATTATTAACATTTCGAGTGGACACTCTACCTATCATTAGGAGAATATATTTGGTAAATAGAGAAGTGAAAGCAAATGTAAGGAATTTATAGACTAGGTCAAGTTTAATATAAATTAATTAATTAAATGATAAAATAAAATAATAGTTAATGCATAATGGAAGAAAGTTCATAATAATTCCAAAATTATGTAGGTCGACATATTAAAGAAATAGGATAAAAAGGGGGGTTATCAAGAGGAAGAGAAAAAAATATTCGATAAAGACAAATTGAAAATTAAAATAATGCATAATGAAATAGAAAAACATTAATTATTAAAATAAAAATAAAAGATTATAATTAGAGTAAGGATGTGATAAGGAATAAATACAAAAAGGGAGGAATATAAGATGGGATGGTTTGGATAAGAATAATATACTTAAAAAGGATGTTAGAACCGATATGAGAGAAATGATAAGAGATGATGAACTTTACTGGTGAAGTTTGTGGATTATTGGCATAAAATAAAAAAGATTATAATTAGAGTAAGGATGCGATAAGGAATAAATACAAAAAGGGGTAAATATAAGATGGGACGGTTTGGATAAGAATAATATGCTCAAAAAGGATGGTATAACCAAGATGAGAGAAATGATAAGAGATGATGAACCTTACTGGAACAAACTTCACCAGTAAAGTTCATCATCTCTTATCATTTCGGTAGTAAAGTTCATCGACTCTTATCATTTCTCTCATCTATGTTCTAACATCATTCTTTAATATATTATTCTTATCCAAACCCTCTCATATTGTATTCCCCTTTTTTATATTTATTCATTTTTCACCCTTACTATAATTATGATCCTATTTATTTTTATTTTATTCAATATTTCTCTTTCATTATGTATTATTTTAATTTTCAATTATATCTTCATTAATCTTATATATA